>SJYX01008179.1:74547-95896 GCA_006410675.1 Oreotragus oreotragus | reverse complement strand
TCAGAATGGACTGGTTGGATCTCCTTGCAGTCCATGGGACTCTCAGGAGTCTTCTCCAACACCACAGTTCAAAAGCATCGATTCTTCGGCACTCAGCTTTCTTCACAGTCCAACTTTCACATCCATACATGACCACAGGAAAAACCATAGCCTTGACTAGGTGGACCATAGTCGGCAAAGTAGTGTCTCTGCTTTTGAATATACTATCCAGGTTGGTCATAACTTTTCTTACAAGGAGTAAGCGTCTTCTAATTTCATGGCTGCAGTCACCATCTAGAGAAATACAAACCAAAACCAAAATGAGGTACCATCTCACACAGATCAGAATGGTTGCTATCAAAAAGTCTATAGACAATAAATGCTGGAGAGGGTGCAAAGAAAAGGGAGCCCTCTTACACTATTAGTGGAAATGCAAACTAGTACAGCCACTATGGAGAACAGTGTGGAGATTCCTTTAAAAACTGGAAAAAGAACTGCCATATGACCCAGCAATTCCACTGCTGGGCATACACACCGAGGAAACCAGAATTGAAAAAGACACATGTACCCCAGTGTTCATTGCAGCACTGTTTACAATAGCCAGGACACGGAAGCAACCTAGATGTTCACCGGCAGATGAATGGATAAGAAAGCTGTGGCACATACACATTATGGAATATTATTCAGCTATTTTAAAGAATGCATTTGCATCAGTTCTAATGAGGTGGATGAAACTGGAGCCTATTATGCAGAGCGAAGTAAGTCAGAAAGAAAAACACCAATACAGAATATTAATGCATATATATGGAATTTAGACAGAGAAGGTGATGGCACCCTGCTCCAGTACTCTTGCCTGGAAAATCCCATGGACGGAGGAGCCTGGTAGGCTGGAGTCCATGGGGTCTCAAAGAGTTGGACATGGTTGAGCGGCTTCACTTTCACTTTTCACTTTCATGCATTGGAGAAGGAAATGCAACCCACTCCAGTTTTCTTGTCTGGAGAATCCCAAGGATGGCGGAGCCTGGTGGGCTGTCGTCTATGGGGTCTCACAGAGTTGGACACCACTGAAGCGACTTAGCAGCAGCAGCAGCATAGAATTTAGAAAGATGGAATGATGATCCTATATGTGAGACAGCAAAAGAGACACAGCTGTAAAGAACAGACTTTTGGACTCTGTGGGAGAAGGCGATGGTGGGGTGATTTGAGAGAATAGCATTGAAATATGTATATTATCATATGTGAAATAGATCACCAGTCCAGGTTCGATGCAAGAGACAGGGTGCTCAGGGCTGGTGCACTGGGATGACCCAGAGGAATGGGATGGGAAAGGTGTGTGTGGGGGATTGGGGGGGGGGTGCATGCTCAGGATGGGAAACACATGTACACCCATGGCTGATTCATGTGAATGTATGGCAAAAACCACCACAATATTGTAAAGTAATTAGCCTCCAATTAAAATAATTTTTTAAGGAAAAAAACAAAAACAGAAACAATAGCAGCAAAAATGTAAACTTCTGAACTTTTACTCTTACAACAATATAGACACAGTTATCTTCTCTATAGGACTAACATAGGCTGCAAGTACAGTCTGTCCATTTTAGACAATGAAAAAAATACTAAAGGTAATGAAATTCACCAGTTTTTAGAAGTTGGAGCCAAAGGCTGATTATGATAATCCCTTGATATTAGCAATTAAAATGAATTGTTTTCTCTTAAATCACAAGATTTTATCCATTAAAGAGTGTATCCATTAAGGACATCTCTAAAAAGAATTAAATTCCCTGGTTGCTCGGTTGTAAGAAATCCCCCTGAAATGCAGGAAACACGTGCAGGAGATTGGGTTGGATCCCTGGGTTGGGAAGTTCCCCCAGAAATAGAAATGGCAACCCATTCCAATATTCTTGCCTGGGAAATTCCATGGACAGGGGAAACTGGTGAGCTACAGTCCCCGGGGTCGCAAAAAGAGTTGGACATGATTTAGCAAGTAAACAACAACCAAAAGGAGTTTGAGCATCTGAGTTTAAGTTTTAAAAGCTAGGTCCTTTCCTTTCAGGGATGCAAAACACTAAAATTATTGTTTTTTCCTTTTCTAAATGTATGCTATTTGTGGATATAATGACAATTGCTAGCAAATTATGTTTATTTGTTTTTCAGTGAAACACAAATATATTTGAGATCTCTCAAAAGTCCCATCTTAAAAGATTCACTTGGCAGGCTGGGACTTTCCTGATTGTCAGTGGCTAAGATTTCCTGTTCCCAATGCAAGGGCGCTGGGTTTGAACACTGGCCTGGGAACTGGATCCCACATGCCCCAACTAAAAGATCCTGCATCCCACAACAAGGACTGAGGATGCTGCAGGCCATAACTAAGACCCAGTGTAGCCAAATAAATAAATAAATATCTTTTTTTTAAAGATGCACTTGGCAGGCATAATAGTTTCTTGTACCCTTCCAACAGAATGGGGAGGTGCTTCACAAAGTTTACTTAGCCACTGTAAAGGAAAAATTGCACTAGACAAAGTTAAACAGGAAGGAAGACTTTATTCAAGGCTACGGCAATAGGGAACAGAGGCCAGAACTCAGTGTGAGCTTAACTTCACTGAAACAAACGCCTGGAGAGTTTTTAAGAGCTGGGATGGAGAGAGAGGTGGAGGAATAGGAAGCCATCTGTTTGCTAATTGGCCTCACCTAAAGGAAAAGTAAACCTCTCATCTCCAGGACAAGAGGTAATTTTACAATTTAGAATAAGGTGTCCACTGAAGTTGGACACACTGGACTTTGCAAGGATGTCTCAAGTTGGCCAAAAAGTGTGTTTGTTCCATAACATCTTAGAGAAATATCTGAATGGAACTTTTTGGGTAACCCGATATACACCTGGTGCTGGGAAAGATTGAGGATAGGAAGAGAAGGGGATGACAGAGGATGAGATGGTTGGATGGCATCACCAACTCAATGGACATGAGTTTGAACAAGTTCCAGGAGACAGTGAAGGAGAGGGAAGCCTAGTGTGCTGCAGTTCATGGGGAAGCAAAGAGTCACCACGACTTACAGACTGAACAACAAATAGTAACTGGTTTGTAATAACTTACGTACTAGAAGTAAAGGATCCTAAAATATGAGAATGACAAAGATCATTAAATATCCTTCAGCCCAATCAACTTAATTAGCTCTAAACTTCTAAAAGATATCAGGAAAACTAGCTTCCAATCCCATGTGTCCTAGTATAAAATAAACCTTTGAAAATATTTTCTTAAAATAATAACTACTTGAAAATGTCACATTGTCATTTATCCCTTAAAATTACCTCAAAATTATTTACTTCAAAGAGAGTCTTTTCTCCTAGAAGCTTGATAAAATCTTAGAAATAAAATAATAGTATTTATAATAAAGGAAAAATGGTGAAGAGAAAAATTCATGGAGTATTACAAGCCTGGGGCAGATTTAAATGGAATACCACAGCTGAAACATTTGCTTGCCAGGAGGTGAGAAACAGGAATTAGAAGGTCAGTGAGACCAAAAAGAAAAATGAGAGGAAATAAAAGAAAAAATAAAATTTTTTCAGTTTCCTCCATTACCAGCTCTTCTGAGATTTAGCTTACAAAACATTATGTAGGAAATATTATATTCATATTCAAAATGACTCTCTGTGTATATAAAAATTACAGTTTCTTTATCTGGGATAATAGGAAAAGAATATTTTCTGCAAAAAAAAAATCATAGTAACAATATAATAGTACAGTATGTACATAAACTACAGTTAAAACAGCACAGTAAATGGATGCTATAATTCTATATGTTGTTGTTGTTTAGTCCTTGACCCCATGGATTGTAAACAGCCAGGCTTCTCTGCCCATGGGATTTCCCAGGCAGGAATCCTGGAGTGGGTTGCCATGCCCTCCTCCAGGAGATCTTCCAGCCCAGGGTTTGAACCCGTGTCTCCTAAAATGACAGGTGGATTCTTTACCACTGAGCCACCTAAGAAGATCATAATTCTATATAAATTTAATCAAATACCTCTTTTTGCCTGACAATTTACACTGGCAAATTCTGTAATTTCGGTGTGCCACTTTTAGAATCTTCACATATGTTACCTTTGTGTGTGTGTTTTCCTGAAAAATGTGTATTAATAATTCACTTTTGGTTCCAAGTGGTAGAAACACGACTAGTTTAAGAAACATAACTTGACTAGTTTAAGAAGAGTGAAAGGCAAGGGAAAAAGACACACCTGCTAAGGTTGGCCAGTGGCAAGGACAAAGTAATTCTCTAACGTTACTGAGTTTGAGGTATTTTTTTTAAATAACAATGATCTTTATTCTTTTTTTATTGAACTATAATAAATTTAAAATTTTGTATTAGCTTCAAGTGTACAGCAAAATGATTCAGGTATACATTGATGTATATATGTGTGTGTGTGTGTGTGTGTGTGTGTGTGTATAACTGAATACATACATATATATTATTTTCAGATAGGTTATTACAAGATATTGAGTATAATTCCCCATGCTATATAGTAGGTCCTTACTGTTTATCTATTTTGTACATGGTAGTGCATATATGTTAACCCTCAACTCCTATTTTCCCCTCCCCATCCCCTTTGACAAATGTAAATTTACTTTCTATGTCATCTGTGAATCTGTGTTTTGTAAATAAGTTCATTTGTATCATGTTTTTAGGTTCCAGATGAGTGCTAACATGTTTATCTTTCTCTGTATAATAATCTCTAGGCCCATTCATTTTGCTGTAACTGATATTACTTCATACTTTTTTATAACTGAGTTTCAGATGTTTTTAATATATAATTTTTTTATAACAATCTCATGAGATAGAAATGAAAATAGCCTTTATTTGCAGGTGAAAAATCTGAATAACTAGGAGCTTATGGCACTAGTCAATGGTGGGACAGTGACAGAACCTGTTTTCTTAACTGCTTATGGTTTGAGCTCTCATAGCCCCAGTCTGATACCATCCTAATTCCTTGTGACCTGGAAGTCTTTACAAACATCCCTGGAAGGATTATACCTAAATTCCATTGCTTTGCATGCATGCTTAGTCATGTCTGACTCTTTGTGATCCCATGGACCATAGTCCACAAGACTCCTCTGTCCATGACATTTCCCAGGCAAGAATACTGGAGCCGTTTACCATTTCCTTCTCCAGGGGATCTTTCTGACCTGGGAATCTTTCTGACCCGGAGATCAAACCCATGTCTCCTACACTGGCAGGTAGATTCTTTAGCACTGAGCCACATGGAAAACCTATCTAAATTAGTTGTCAGCTAATGCATAATCAAAATTACATTAACAAGTAATTGAAGAATAATTAGATAAATAATTTTAGGAAGAAGAAGACAATAACAATCTCATGAGATAGAAATGAAAATAGCCTTTATTTGCAGGTGAAAAATCTGAATAACTAGGAGCTTATGGCACTAGTCAATGGTGGGACAGTGACAGAACCTGTTTTCTTAACTGCTTATGGTTTGGGCTCTCATAGCCCCAGTCTGATACCATCCTAATTCCTTGTGACCTGGAAGTCTTTACAAACATCCCTGGAAGGATTATACCTAAATTCCATTGCTTTGCATGCATGCTTAGTCATGTCTGACTCTTTGTGATCCCATGGACCATAGTCCACAAGACTCCTCTGTCCATGACATTTCCCAGGCAAGAATACTGGAGCCGTTTACCATTTCCTTCTCCAGGGGATCTTTCTGACCTGGGGATCTTTCTGACCCAGAGATCAAACCCATGTCTCCTACACTGGCAGGTAGATTCTTTAGCACTGAGCCACATGGAAAACCTATCTAAATTAGTTGTCAGCTAATGCATAATCAAAATTACATTAACAAGTAATTGAAGAATAATTAGATAAATAATTTTAGGAAGAAGAAGAAGACATTTGCCTAATTTCAAATTGTCCAAATTTGTCCTGGCAGAAAGGACCAGTAGAATGAAATGTGTCTGTCTTTTACCTCAGCATCTAATGCAAAAGAAGTCACATGTCTAAGCATAGATTTAGTCTTCAACTGGCATCTACTAAACTAGATGTGAAAAGACATTTTAAATTCTTTGGGATGGCTGGTGAAACCCTACCTTCTTGATTATTGATTTTTATCTTATTTCTCTTTGTTATGAATTTTGGACTTAAGAAGAAAAATAAAACTTTATGATGGCTAATAAAAGAGAAAGCCAATGTAAAATTCAACTCCCATTGGTTTTTTTCTTTCTATATAAATCTATCAACAGAATTTGAAAAAAAAAATAGTATATAAAAATCCAATTTGTGCCACAGAAAGGCATAAAGAAATTCTAAGACATAAGGATTGTGTACGGCAAAGTAAAAGAGAAAACCACCATTTCTCCTGGAGACAGAAGCAAGTGACAGAAGCAAGTAACATTTTTTCTTGCCAAAAGATGTGCCTGATGATCAATAGCGAATTTCAACCATCAGCCTCTGAAAAGAATGAACTAGTGATCTGCTTTCATATATATAGTCCATTATAAAGCATCAAGTTTCATAATTTGTTTTATTACATCACTGCAGGCAACTGGAATATGAGTTGTTGAACTGTTGCTACTCCACAACGAATTACAGATCATGTGTTGTTTTTATTTTGGCTCATTGGTGATCTAGGTGAATTTGAATAAATAGTTTCATTATCCTCAGATTCCAATGGTTTCCTGAAAAGTATGCAGATAGAGAGAAATGGTGGCTCAGATGGTAAAGCATCTGAGAAAACCGTATACAGGTCAAGAAGCAACAGTTATAACTGGACATGGAACAACAGACTGGTTCCAAATAGGAAAAGGAGTACATCAATGTACAAGGTTACAATATTGTAACCCTGCTTATTTAACTTATATGCAGAGTATACCATGAGAAACGCTGGGGTGGATAAAGCACAAGCTGGAATCAAGATGTTGGAAGAAATATCAATAAACTCAGATATGCAGATAACACCACCCTTATGGCAGAAAGTGAAGAAGAACTAAAGAGCCTCTTGATGAAAGTGAAAGAGGAGAGTGAAAAAACTGGCTTAAAAAAAATTGGCTTAAATCTCAACATTCAGAAAACTGAGATCATCGCATCTGGTCCCATCACTTCATGGCAAATAAATGGGGGAATAGTGTCAGACTTTTTTTGGGGGGGGCTCCAAAATCACTGCAGATGGTGAATGCAGCCATGAAATTAAAAGACACTTGCTCCTTTCAAGGAAAGTTATGACCAACCTAGACAGTATATTGAAAGGCAGAGACATTACTTTGTCAACAAAGGTCCATCTAGTCCAGGCTATGGTTTTTCCAGTAGTCATGTATGGATGTTGAGAGTTGGACTATAAAGAAAGCTGAGCACTGAAGAACTGATGCTTTTGAACTGTGGTGCTGGAGAAGATTCTTGAGAATCCCTTGGACTGCAAGAAGATCCAATCAGTCCATCCTAAAGGAGATCAGTCCTGGGTGTTCATTGGTAGGAGTGATGTTGAAGCTGAAACTCCAGTATTTCGGCCACCTGATATGAAGAGCTGACTCATTGGAAAAGACCCTGATGCTGAGAAAGATAGAGGGCAAGAGGAGAAGGGGATGACAGAGGATGAGATGGTTGGATGGCATCACCAACTCAATGAATATGAGTTTGGGTAAAATCCAGGTGTTGGTGATGAACACAGAGGCCTGGTGTGCTGCAGTTCATGGGGTCGCAAAGAATTGGATATGACTGAGCAACTGAACTGAAATGTGTGCAGTACGTGAGAGCTGGATTCGATCCCTGGGTTGGGAAGATCCCTTGGAGTAGGAAATGGCACCCCACTCCAGTACTCTTGCCTGGAAAATCCCATGGATGGAGGAGCCTAGTAGGTTAAAGTCCATGGGGTCCCAAAGAGTCGGACACAACTGAGCGACTTCACTTTCACTTTTCTTTATCCTTCAGATGAAGTGTTAACTTCTAAAAATATTATCTACTAAATAAATAAGGTTGTTATTTAATCCAAAATCGTGGGCAGGTCCCACTAGAGTAATGGAGTCTCCAGAACAAGATCCATTGCCTCCAGCTTCAGTTTATGATTGGAAGGGGAGGTCTTCTAGTCTCCTATCAGCATGTTGAAGTTCTCAGAGGTGCTGTTTCCGATCTTAGGGGCACAAGAATCAAGTGGAAAGCAATCCAAAGATAGAATATTGAAAAGCACTATGACCACAAAGGATAGTGGAAGTACCAGCTGTGTGACTGAGAAATGGAGACACTAATAATTACCACTTGTTATAAAATACATGGGAACCATGACCTTTCAGAATGAGCCCTGCCAAATTCCTTTGAGGAAGTTTTTGTTGCAATATTTTACTTGGAGAAATGAGTTCATTAAATAATTCTGCCTATTTATCTAGTAGGTCTAGAATATAAATCAGAACTCCACAAGCACAGTAAGCCTGTATAGTAAGTGTTGGGGACGGATTCATGGATCAGCCCTGGTAGAGTGCTGTTATGCCCAGCACCATGTAAGCCACTTTCCATATGCTTATTGTATTACATTTATCTTGGAGGGGAAGTGTTATTCTCAATGTTTTAAATACACAACTGTAATTAAGAGATAGGAACTTCTCTACTACCACACAGCCACTAAGTGGCAAAACTGGAATTCAAATCAAGTTTGTCGGATTCCAAAGCCTTTCTCTTAAACTCCCCCTGTTTAATTTGCCAATCTTGAAAAGAAAGAAAATCTGTCATTCTTCCATTTTTTAAAAACACTTTCTGCAGTTTCCTCTTCTAAGCCTAGTAGAAGAACCCCAGATAATCTTTCCTTTATACTTCTTTTCCCATCACATGGTCACAGCAGAAACACACACATACAGAGATGCATCCACACCTATATACACAGCCTTTGGACCATGATTTGTGTGCATAAACTTTCCTTCCCTAGTTTGAATTTTCCTTTCAAGTCACTAGTGCTTTGATATAATTCCCTTGGGTTCTTCTTCCCTACTGGATGTCATGGACAGTACAAATTCCTGACCTTAATTAAATTTGTTGCAAATTCCTCCCTTATCATATTTAATATGCTCTACAATATAGCTCCAAATTGATTTATCCAGGTCATCTCCAATTACTCTTGTATGATCCACTCAAACTACTATTCAAATCTAATCCGTTTATCCCTATATCCATGCCCTGTATCCCAAATCCTTAGAATGGTTATTATTTATCAAGTTCTCTACTAAATGCACACATATCTTAATGACGTCATAACAGCACAATATAAGAAGTACTACATCATAGAATGATTCTTAATAAGAAGATAACCTTAGCATCAGTATGCAAAATTAAGTTTCACAAGGGATGTATTAATTATCTGTTGCTACACAATAATTTATCCCAAAACTTACAGCTTAAACAATACATATATATTATCTCACAGAATTTCTGGAAGTCTTGGAGAGCAAGAACAACTTAGCTGGATAGTTCTGGCACAAGGTCTTCCGTGAGGTTTTAGTCAAGAAGCTGGTTAAGGATATGGTCATTAGAAGGTTTGGTAGGCAGGGCGATCCAGTTCTAAGATGGTGCACCCACATGGTTATTGACAAAAGATCTCATTTACTTACCATATGAGCCTCTCCATGGAGCATCCTTATCACATAACCACTAGCTTACCTCAGAGTGAGTAATCCAAGAAAAAGAATAAGAAATAGAAGTTGTATTCCCTTTTATAAACTAACCTCAAAAGTAATATATGCTTTGCCTGCCAACCTTGTTACACTGCAGGAGAGCACAACACATCAATAACAGTGAGAGGCGATGGGGATAACTGAGGGCCATCTAAAGGCTGGCCACCCCACTGGGGAAGATTGGAGTGAGGGAGATCAAGCTACTGAAATCTTTTAAGCATAAAATGATAATCAAGAGATGTTTCTGAAACAAAGCCACAGAATAATTTGAATTCAGAAGAATGAAAAAGAGTAGAGTTAAATATAAATCTCAAGTTTGTAAGCTTAGACCCTCACAATGATGTATTTAGTCACAATACAAAGAACAAGAAGGAGAAGAATCTGAGTCCAGATTTGTACATGTTCTGGTCCACAGGCATTAAGATGTGCCTCTAAGGGTCGGGGGAAGGGATGATTAGGAAGGTTGGGACTGACACACACACTTTGCTATGTTTAGAATGGATGGCCAATGGAGACCTGCTGTGTAGCACAAGGAACTCTGGTCATTGTCAAGAGACAGCCTGGATGGGAGGGGAGTTTGGGAGAGAATGGATACATGTACATATATGGCTGGGTTGCTTTGCTATGTACCTGAAACTATCACAGCATTTTTAATCAGCTATACTCCAATATAAAAAAAGTTAAAAAAAATAAATAAAAGATGTGCCTCTAGATGGGGATGTGAAGTAGGCATTCCTTCCTCCCAACCTCAAGATCTCCTGAAATTCTGCTCCTCCTGCAAAACCAACCCCAAATATCCTTCTCCATGAACACTTTTAAGGAGAAAGTATTTCTCTAACACAATAATTTATATATCATCCTTCCTCAGAGTTTATTTCCCTCTGTCTTGCATTAAAATATGAATGTATTCTTATCTGGGTATAATAATTCATTTGTGCCAGAAATTCTTTGAAGGCAATGAGCCTTCCATAGCACTGAAGCCCTTTAGCCTAGTTTAGCACCTGATACATAGCAAACAGCCTTTCAATGAATGTTTATTGAATAGAATTAAAGACACCATCTCAGTAATTTTCTTACTGAAAAAGTGTCTGGCCACCTAAAGTCAACTAAGAAGACCTTTTGTTTGCAGAGGAGTTCCTTGGGTACCATTTATGCCATACCAGGTAGATGGTGTCTCTTCTGCTCTACAGAAATCTGTGCTCAAAGATGACAAAGGGTGTATCAACAGCTCCGAAATGTTCCAGTTACAGGAATGATTTTCAATTATTCTGTGACAGTACCTTCTACCTAAAGTTTCTGCATTTCATTGCATCAATATTTAATATCATCTTTTGGTTCACAGTGTGCTTTACTAATTTTTGTTTTTCTGTGAGTTTATCTTTCAGATGGGCCAATTACTAAATTAACACATTTGGAAGACAGGATAAAGGAAATAAACTATATTTCTGTCTTTTCTGTTCGTGTTCCTATATCAGTAACAAAAAAATGTGAGAAGCTAGAAACCATCTGTCTTTCAGTATCAATAAACTATATTTCTGTCTTTTCTGTTCGTGTTCCTATATCAGTAACAAAAAAATGTGAGAAGCTAGAAACCATCTGTCTTTCAGTATCCAGGTGGTTTGGAGATCGTACGCTCACAAGACATGCATTTCTTACCTATCAGATGATGAGGTAGAGCAAACTCATCTCTGAGTTCTCTTGCAGCTTCAGTCATGTTTCCTTCAAATGAATAGCAAAACATCAACAATTCATGTTTATTATAAAATAAACCTGGTGGTCAAGTTGCCAGGGTTCTATGCTGCAGGGAACACTTATTCCATCCCTGGTCAGGCAACTAAAATCCTGCAAGCCACACAGAACGGCCAACCAAACAAGCAAATAAATAGTTGCAAGTTTTTCTCAATAAATACATAAATAAAACTTTAAAATTTGCTTTTAATCTCATAAACATTTTAAACCTGAAGAGCATAAAACAAAATGTCAAGTCGCAGCGGATTCATGTCAATGTATGCCAAATCCAATACAGTACTGTAAAGTAAAATAAGAAAAAATAAATAAACAATAAATAAAAATCAAACAACAAAAAAAGAAAAAAAAAGAAGTCTTCACTTCCTTTCTTCTGTATAGTTCCTTTCATATAAAAATATTAAATGCCATTTCAATATCACTTAATCATTTTAAATGTACTAGAAGGAGAAGGAAATGGCAACCCACTCCAGTATTCTTGCCTGGAGAATCCCATGGACGGAGAAGCCTACTAGGTTACAGTCCACGGGGTCGCAAAGAGTCGAACACGACTGAGCGACTTCACCTTCACCTTCAGAAGCAGATTCAAGTCATTTGATTCATTATTAACCAGTATTCCCATCATCTCGTTTGAACTTCATGGCAACTCTATGAGATATTATTAGGTCCCTTTTTTTCAAGTCAGGGTACCAAGTCTCACTGACTTAACCAAGGTCACAAAACTTTTATCCGGACTAAGGACTCAGCTCTTCTAAGTCCAAATCCACATTACGTTGATATATAGCAAGACTCAGCCAAATGCTCTGGCTTACACTTTGCTGATTAGAACCATGTGCTTTCTTCTACACTTTCTCCAACCAAACTCTTGTTCTTTGTGTTTAACAGAGAAAGGATTTGGCTTATTGTCTCCTGGGGAATCTACCAACATTAACTGCTGCTGCTGCTGCTGCTGCTGCTGCTAAGTCGCTTCAGTCGTGTCCGACTCTGTGCAACCCCATAGACGGCAGCCGACCAGGCTCCCCAATCCGTGGGATTCTCCAGGCAAGAACACTAGAGTGGGTTGCCATTTCCTTCTCCAATGCATGAAAGTGAAAAGTGAAAGTGAATTTGCTCAGTCGTGTCCGACCCTTAGCGATCCCATGGACTGCAGCCCACCAGGCTCCTCCGTCCATAGGATTTTCCAGGCAAGAGTACTGGAGTGGGGTGCCATTGCCTTCTCCACCAACATTAACTAATCCCTCCCAAATGCCTCCTCATCCCTCCCAAAGATTGCTCTGCTGCTGGTTACTTTCAACCAATAGATTTCATGACCTGAGCTATACTCAGCTTTCCCAAGGAACACATCTCTCAGATAATTTAGTTTCTCTGCCTCCTCTCTGAAATACTCTTTTTATACTCAATAAAATAAGGCAGTGGAGGAAAATACTTTTAACTCTTCAATAATATATTTGAGCTTACTTGAAAAATAAGAGGAAGCACAAAATTGTAAAGTTGAGCCTAAAGAAAAAGAAACGTGTCAAAGTGACATTTTAACACTGGAAGACTGCTTGAGTTCTTCGGGTGATGGCTTCCAATCCCAACAAATTTGGGTGTTTGTAAAAACATTCAAGCATCCTTGAAATACTTTCCAGATTCCAGTTATTATTACTCTGTAAAGATGAAAGTATAGCTAAATCTGCAACAAGATTGAAACATGTTAATGTCATATCATTTGATTATTAGAGAACTTTCCTCAATATTCAGATGACATAGAACAGAATAGAAAACTCCAGACACTGACCCATGTTTATATGGTCATTTGACTCCAACAAAGGTTCCAAGAAAACTCAATAGGGAGAAGGTAATGTATATGTTTCAATACTGTTCTCTCAAATCATCCCACCCTCTCCTTTTCCCACTGAGTCCAAAAGTTTGTTCTTTATGTTTGTGTCTCCTTTACTGCCCTGCACAAGGGGAGGAAGGTGGGAGGGGATTCAGGATGGAGGGGACAGATGTATACCTATGGCTAATTCTCATTGATGTATGGCAAAAACCATCACAATATCATAAACTATCTATTTTCTAATTAAAATAAAAATAAATTTAAAAAATAGGGAGATGGTAGTATTTCAACACATTGTACTAGGACAGCTTGCTATCAATTTGAAATTTAGAAAATAAACAAAACTAAAAACCTTGACTTTTATCTCATTCACACTAAAATAAAATTAACTTGAAATGCATGAAAGCAATATAAGAGTTAAACTACTAAGCTTCTGGAAGAATAGATAGAAGTCTTTATGATATTGAGGAAGGAAAAGTTTTCTAAAATAAGAAACAAACTTTAAAAGTAAAAAATGACAATACGGACTTCACTAAAATTTTTTTAAATTTTATTTTTCATAAGACAGCTAAGAAACAAATCAAGACACAAACTGGAAGAAAATATTGGCGAAGAAAATATTGGCAAAGAAAATGTTCCACAAAAGACTTGATCCAGAATGTATAATGACCTCTTTCAACTTAATCATAAGAAAAAGAATCCAATTAAAATATAGGCCACATACTTGAACAGGTATTTAACAACATGAGATATGCAAGTATCGAGTAAGCACATGAAAAGATATTCAGCATCATTAGTTGTATAAATTTCTTGAATTATTGTACCCAAATACCACAAATTGAGTGGCTTAAAATAACAGATTTATTGCCTCGCAGTTCTTGAAGCTGAAGTCAAAAGTCAAGGTGTTTCCATGGCCCTGTGACCCTGTTCCCTCTGGAAGCTATAGGGTTCTCCTTACTTGTCTCTTCCTAGCTTCTGGTGGTTTGCTGCCAGTCTTTGGTGTTCCTTGGCTTGCTGCATAATTCCAGTGTCTGTCTTCTCTCTCATATGTCCTTCTCTGTGTGTGTGTCTCTGTCTTCACATTGCCTTCATCTTATAAGGACCATGGTTATATTGCGTTAAAAGGCCACTCTACTCTGGTATAAAATCTTCTTAACTAAGTTCATGTTTAATGATCTTCTTTCCAAACAGTCAAGAGTCTGAGGCACTGGGTCTTAGGATTTCAATATATCATTGGTGAGACACAATGCAGTCCACAAAATTGCCTATCAGGAAACTGGAAATTAAAACTACATTTGAGATACCTTTTAGATCAGTGGTTCCCAACTTTTGTGACACCAGAGATTAGTTTCATAGCAGCCAGTTTTTCTACAGACAGGATGGAAATGAGGTGGTTCCAGCAGTAATACAAGCAGATGAAGCTTCACTTGCTCTGGCCTCTCACCTCATGCTGTGTGGCCCGGTTCGAATAGGTCACGGACCGGTACAGATTCCCAGCAATGGGATTGGGGACCACTGCTTTACAGCAATGTAGATAATTAAGTTTAAAAGGTTGATAATACCAGGTATTGGCAAGGAACCTTCATACATTGCTGGTGGGAATGCAAAATGGTACAACAAATTTAGAAAATAGTAAAGTAGGTGTTATGAGTGGGTATTTGTTGTTGTTGTTGTTTGTGTGTGTGTTTTTGTTTTTATTTTTAGAAAATTAAGCATACATTAATTATACAATCTAGCAGACTCACTCCTAGGTATTTGCCCAATAAAAATGAAACCACAATTACTTGTTCACAAACATTCAATATTCACAATAACCAAAAACTAGAAATAACTCAATATCCACCAACAGGTGGGTGATGTGACAATCTATATAACATCAATAGTGAAACAGAGGAAAATAATGCATGTAACAATAGAGATAAATTTCAAAAAAGTAGTCACACTAAGTAAAAAAAAAATCAGTAGATAAGTGATTACATACAACTAAGGTCCAGAGGAGGGGACAAGTCATAAGAAAATAATGTTTAGGACACTGTCCATTTTTCTATTTCTTGATTTTGGTGGTGATTATAAGACTATAGTCAATATCAAATTTTATCAAAGTATACACTTAAATGAATATATTTTACTGCATGTGGATTATGTCTCAGGGCTTCCCATGGGGCACAGTGGTAAAGAATCTGCCTGCCAGTGAAGGAGACACAAGAGACATGGATTTGATCCCTTGGTTGGGAAGATCCCGTAGAGTAGGAAATGGCAACCTGTTCCAGAATTCTTGCCTGGGAAATCCTATAGACAGAGGCTCCTGTGGGCTACAGTCCATGGCATCGGAAGAGTTGGACACCACTGAACAGAGCACACAAAGTGAGAGGGAGGTGAAGTGGTAAAAACAAATTTCAAAGCTGCGGACTCATCTATATGGCTAATTTACGTAATACTTCCACATATTTACAATCCAAATTACAAGTCTCAAACAAGGGACATCCTCTAAAATGAGAAGAGGTCCTTTCTGTTGTTTGAAAAATTGGCTATTCAGACTGGAATGTTCATGCTGTATGGAAAAAGCACCAGCTAAAGTGTCTGACTTATTTTTTCATTTCATATGTAAAGAGAGACTCTTTCTTTCTCTCACTGCTGCTCTCTGGGGCCAGGGAGCTATCACCTTGGTAAGAGGGAGCATTCTGCTTCCATGAGAGTGGAAGGCACAGTGGCTGATCCCTGAAAGTCAATTTCTGGGTGGATGTAGGTGCCTTACCAACAGAGGTGCTGTGCTCTGATTTGATCAGACGTCTACCTTGCCTGTGGTTTAGAGCCAGTGCAACTGCCTTATCTGTCTGTAATTTAAAAGTTGTTTGACTTCTTGGGGCCAAGCTTCTTTTCCCAGAGACTTTACACCTGAGATTGGGTTCACTGTCTTCCTGCTTGCCGTCTCCTAAGGCGTTTTTCTCTGTGTGATGCTTCTGGATGATGGCATAGAGATTTCTGTTCCTAATTCTCAGTGAAATCAGAAATTCATAAAAAGTACATAAAGAATAAAGAAACTGACTTTGGAGGACAAGTTGGGCTCCTGTAATCACTTCTCATAACACTCTGAGTCACAGTTTTCTCAATCTTTTAGAAGTTTTCTGCCATGGTGGACATTTACATTAAAGTCACACCATTCAGGGAACTTCCCTTGGTGGTCCTGGGGTTAAAACTCTGCACTTTGGGGGCAGTAGGTGTGAGTTTAATCCCTGGCTGGAAACTAAGATTCCACATATTCTCAGGTTAGAAAAAAAAAATTAAAGTATTTTTATCTTTTATAAGCAGACTTGAAATGTCTTGTATTCCCTCCATTCATCACCTTATATAATATTTGAAATATAAATGAAAAAAAAAAACTATTGAGGATGAAGTTAAAAGGAAGTTATTTATTAAATTCTTTGTTAATGTTATCATCAAATCTAATAGATTCATTCTATATATAATTACTGAAGAAACCAGATGGCTTTATAAATATTTTGTTAATAATAATAGTCAAATGGCTAATCTGCTTCTAGAATTTGCCTCTTTGTTTTACTAAGCAATAGAGAGAATGGTTGTTTTATTTAGTTTATTTTAAAATATATTTAGGTGTAAACTAGGGCAACTGGAAATAAAACGGATTATATCTAGAAGCTGAAGAAAAATTATATTTTAAATATATATATGTACATGTAAGCATGGGCTTTCCTGGTGACTCAGACAATAAAGGATCTGCCTTCAATGAAGGAAACCTGGGTTTAATCCCTGGGTCAGGAAGATGCCCTGGAGAAGGGAATGGCTACCCACTCCAGTATTCTTGCCTAGGAAATCCCGTGGACGGAAGAGCCTGGCAGGTTACAGTCCACTGGAAGTCTCGAGTCCGACATGACTAAGCGACTAATACATGTAAGCACACACACACACACAAACACACACCCCACACACATATATACACACAAACACACACATATCAGACTTTCTCCATTTTTATACTTGCAGGTCCTTTAGTCTTCTGTTTCTATACCTATACCCATACGATTTTCTTTTCTCCTCTTCCTCATAACTAATGAGAACTCAAAAACACAAAATGCTTTTGCCATCACTAAAAACTGTTTTTCAGTGAATTCATGGGCACATCACCTTTCTAGGGCCATTTTACATGAGACTTTCTTTAATCAATTAATTTAAAAATGGTAATAAGGGCTACCAAAATCAAGCAAAGTTTCTTCAAATACAATAGCATCTCTTTTCTTAGTATCACCAACTTCTAATCATAGAGACAAAAAGTGTCAATAATTGTGTTGTGTTGAATGCAAATACTTTTTACTAACAAACCTTACTTGTTCTTAAAAAATATTAAGACCTGTGAACCAAGAACTTCCAGATGTTCAAGCTGGATTTAGAAAAGGCAGAGGAACCAGAGATCAAATGGCCAATATCTGTTGGATTATAGAAAAAAAAACAATAGAGTTCCAGAAATACATCTACTTCTGCTTTATGGGCTATGTTGAAGTCTTTGGCCATGTAGACACAACAAACTGTGGAAAACTCTTAAAGAGATAGAAATACCAGACCACTGTGCCTGCCTCCTGAAAAATCTGTATGCATGTCAAGAAGCAACAGTTAGAACCTATCATGGAACAACGAACTGGTTCCAAATTGGGAAAGGAGTATATCAAGGCTGTATATTGTAACCCTATTTATTTAAATCATATGCAGAGTACATCATGTGAAATGCATGGCTGGATGAAGCACAAGCTGGAATCAAGATTGCTAGGAGAAATATCAGTAAGCTCAGATATGCAGATGACACCATCCTTATGGCAGAAATTGAAGAGGAGCTAAAGAGCCTCTTGGTGAAGGTAAAAGAGGGGAGTGAAAAATCTGTCTAAAGCTCAACATTCAAAATCAAAGAAGATCCAGGCATCTTGTCCCAACTCTTCATGGCAAAGAGATGGGGAAACAATAGAAAGAGTGAGAGACTTTATTTTGGGCGGGCTCCAAAATCACTGCAGATGATGACTGCAGTCATGAAGTTAAAAGATGCTTGCTTCTTGGAAGAAAAGCTATGAAAACCTGGAAAGTTTACTAAAAGGCAGAGACATACTTCACCAACAAAAATCCATTATAGTCAAAGCTATGATTTTTCCATAGTCACATATGGATATGAAAGTTGGACCATAAAGAAAGCTGAGTGCCAAAGAATCAATGCTTTTGAGCTGTGATGTTGGAGAAAACTCAAGAGTCTCTTGGACTGCAAGATCAAATCAGTCAGTCCTAAAGAAATCAGTCCTGAATATTCATTTGAAAGACTGATGCTGAAGTCAAAGCTCCAATACTTTGGCCACCTGATGCCAAGAGCCAACTCATTGGTAAAGACCCTGATGCTGGAAAGATTTGAAGGCAGGAGGAGTAGGAGACGACAGAGGATAAGATGGTTGGATGGCATCACCAACTCAAGAGGCATGAGTTTTGAGCAAGCTCTGGGAGTTGGTGATGAACAGGAAAGCCTTGCATGCTGCAGTCCATAGGGTCCCAAAGAGTTAGACACGACTGAACCACGGAACGGAACTGAAAGACATCAATGCTTACTGTTACTTATTACTTATTTTCAGGGCTTCCCAGGTGATATCAGTGGTAAAAAACCAGCCTGTCAATGCAGGAGATGTAAGTGATTCGAGATCAGTCCATAGATCCATAAGATCCCCTGGAGGAAGACATGACAGCTTGGTCCAGTATTCTTGCCTGGAGAATCCCATGGACAAAGGAGCCTGGCAATCTACTATCCATAGTGTTGCAAAGAGTCAGACATGACTGAAGCAACTTAGCACAGCACACACACATTATTCATTTTCACAAAAAAAAGATAAAACCAATTAATGAGGGCCTAAGAATAAGGGGTGGGGGGTGGGGGGGAAGGGTAATTAAATCAGGTTTTTAAATGTATTGTTTATTTCTTTTCCCTGTAATAATTCAACATCCAGGTGTGGAAGCAAATAGTTTAATTAGATTTTCATAACACACTTATTTAGTTCAGATTTTTTTAACACAAATTTACATTATATAATGTACATTTTACAGACTGTAGGATACAAGGTCAATATATAAGCTAGTCATATTTCTGTACATTAGCCATAGAAAATTATAATTTGAAATTTAAAGAAAAGAAATTTGCTATAACACCAAAAATAAAGTATGTAGAGAATTATCTGTCTGATGAACACTACCCACTAGTGAAGGGATTCAATGTAGATCTAAAGAAAAGAACAGCTCTACTGTATTCAAGGACTGGAAGATCCAGTTACTGTATTCAAGGACTAGAAGACCCAGTATTAAAGGCATTAATTCTCCACAATTTCTTTCTAGATTGAATGCAATCCCAGCAGATTTCTTTTTCTTTTCTTTCTGTTTTTGTTTTGTTTTGTTTTGCTTTGTCCCTTTGAGTGCTTAAGGGAAAATAACAATCAATGTAAATTTAATTTTCCTAAATGTTTTTTAAAATTTATAGAATTACTAAACATGGTTACTGAAAGTTTCACTCAAATGATTAAGTTTAAGTTTTAGCTGACCCATGAGGGCTATCAAATAAAAAACTAACCTGAATTTAGATGGGTAGACTTGATTTGAAAAGACTATTGCAATGAGGCTGGGGAATTATTATACTAGAGGGAAGGGGACTATTGCAATAGGGGAAAGAAGGTATTTTAATACAAGTTTGTATGTATTTAGTCACTCAGTCCCATGAAATCCCATCACTCCATGGCAAATAGATGAGGAAACAATGAGAAACTTTATTTTCTTAGGTTCTAAAATCACTGCAGATGGTGACTGCAGCCATGACATCAAAAGATCTCTGCTCCTTGGAAGAAAAGTTGTGACAAAACTAGACAGCATATTAAAAAGCAGAGACATTACTTTGCCAGCAAATGTCCATCTAATTAAAGCTGTGGCTTTTCCAGAACAATGAGAAACTTTATTTTCTTAGGTTCTAAAATCACTGCAGATGGTGACTGCAGCCATGACATCAAAAGATCTCTGCTCCTTGGAAGAAAAGTTGTGACAAAACTAGACAGCATATTAAAAAGCAGAGACATTACTTTGCCAGCAAATGTCCATCTAATTAAAGCTGTGGCTTTTCCAGTAGTCATGTATGGATGTGAGAGTTGGACCATAAAGAAGACTGAGTACCAAAGAATTGATGCTTTTGAACTGTAGTGTTGGAGAAGACTCTTGAGAGTCCCTTGGACTACAAGGATATCCACCCAGTCCATCCTAAAGGAGATCAGTCCTGGGTGTTCATTGGAAGGACCAATGCTGAAGCTGAAACTCCCGTACTTTGACCACCTGAGGCGAAGAGCTGACTCATTGGAAAAGACGCTGAAGCTGGGAGAATTGAAGGTGGGAGGAGGAGATGACAGGATGAGATGTTAGGATGGCATCTCCAACTCAGTGGACACGAGTCTGAGCAAGGTCTGGGAGATGGTGAAGGACAGGGAAGCCTTGCATGTTGCAGTCTGTGGGGTCACAAAGCATTAGACACAACTGAGTGACTGAACAACAGCAAGCTGCTCAGCCATTTCTGACTCTTTGCAGCCCCACGGACTGCAGCCCACCTGGAGTGGGTTGCCATGCCCTCCTCCAGGGGATCTTCCCAATCTAGGAATCTAATCTGCTTCTCATGTCTTCTGCATTGGCACGCAGATTCTTTACCACTAGAGCCACCTAGGAAACCCTATTTTCATACAAGAAAGAGAACTATGTTAACTAATAGAGAAAGACTATTACAATGGGTAGAAAAGTGAACTGTAAGATCTAGAATTGTCTCAAAGTTCAGGTAGAAAAAGGCTTTTTTCTATCTTAGATAGGGCAGTTAGCAAGAGAAGAGGAAAACCAGGTGTGGGGAGCAAGATGAACAGGTGGCATGAACAGGCAGTTGAGCAGAACAAAATTGCTTTTTAGAAGGGTCCATCCCACAGTGCTTGCTTAGGCTTAGGAATGGGTCCAAGTCCAGACACCTTGAGAGGAAGTTTAGTTCAGTTCAGTCGCTCAGTCGTGTCCGACTCTTTACAACCCCATGAATCGCAGCACGCCAGGCCTCCCTGTCCATCACCATCTCCCGGAGTTCACTCAGACTCACGTCCATCGA
>SJYX01008179.1:14992-71687 GCA_006410675.1 Oreotragus oreotragus | reverse complement strand
CTTGAACATCAGGGAGTTCACGGTTCACATATTGCTGAAGCCTGGCTTGGAGAATTTTGAGCATTACTTTACTAGCGTGTGAGATGAGTGCAATTGTGCGGTAGTTTGAGCATTCTTTGGCATTGCCTTTCTTTGGAATTGGAATGAACACTGACCTTTTCCAGTCCTCTGGCCACTGCTGAGTTTTCCAAATTTGCTGGCATATTGAGTGCAGCACTTTCACAGCATCATCTTTCAGGATTTGAAACAGCTCAACTGGAATTCCATCACCTCCACTAGCTTTGTTCTTAGTGATGCTTTCTAAGAGATGCCTAATTAAAGTTTGGTTAAGTGAGAAGACATGTTGTCAAGGCTCGACAGTAGGGACAAACAGTGAATTCCATTACTTGTGAGACAAAGAATGAAAAAGTTCAGGGTCAAGAGCTCCTCCCTGATTTCTATCTAAGTCAGATGAAGAAAGGTGATTCTTAGCAATGAGCCATTTCCTGGAACACAAAGTGATGGAAGATGTCTTAATGATCACTGTTTTCCAGGAGCACAATGCTCAGGTAAATTTCAACATTGTCAGAGTCCTCTCAAGACAAGCAAAATGAAGATACTATCTTCTTCCTCTAAGAGTTTAATTTTGCTGCATTGTTCAGAACTCCCAAAACTAAATTTCTCATAAGTGGTCGATCTATCTGTATATGTTAGAAATTTCTTATTTTTCGCTTTAGAAAAGAGAGAAGTATCAATCATTAACAAGAAAACATTAGATCACTTGAGTATGACAGTGTTCATTTATTTATTGCTTAGCAAATGCATCTAGGCTAGTGATGTAGGAAAAAGATTGCATATGGATCATATCAGGTTCATTGTACTGTAAACAGGAGATGGAAAGATTTTCAAAGGAGAACTGAGGTTTTATTAATGAAAGCCAGTTTTGGCTTCCCTACTGTCCTTGCCATCTTAAGCCTCAGTTGCTAAAGGACCCTCCCTGCTTTAGTGCCTTCTGCCCCCTAAGGGTGTGAGCTTTGGTCTGAGTAAAGAGAAGAAGATCAAAGAAAAGCATGCCAAGCACTCAACACCTTCTCTCCACATCCTAGGACAGCACCTGCTGTTCTTCCCTGGGGTACAGCTACTCTTTATGAGAAGTAATATCGAGACACCAATGGGCCCAGGTTCACCTTGGATTTTATCACTCTAATAAAGACATCATTAGAATTGCTTTTTATTATGCATATGGTAATCTGAAGTTTTATTTTACAATGGTACCATTTCTTTAAAAACTTGTGTATATATACAGTGATTTGATTCTCCTCCAATGTTAGAGGGGTTTATTTTTTACAAAAATTTACTACAGTATTCATTCAAAAATAATTTTACCTTATGCAATTATAACTTAGAATAATTGCAGAAGTGGTGGTTGCATTTTGTATTAAAGAACCCCCATGTGAAGATTTCTGAATGGCAATTTAATTTGTTAGTTACAGTGGAGGTTTTTTTTGTTTTTGTTTGTTTGTTTGTTTTTGCCCACGTTCCCAGTTTTCTTCTCTGTCCTTTATGGAGATAGAAAACAAAGAGAAAGAATTTGGTATGGCGAACCATTTTTTTAAATGTATCATGAATTTTCTTTTCTTCTCCAGACCTAATAAAGATAAATTAGCACCAGCTTCACAAAGTTAATGAAAAAAACATTCAGAATACAGGATGCCAGGCATACACTTTGAAGGGGAATAGAAGGTTGCATCCCTTGCCAGCCTTAGAGTTACTAACATGACGCCGTGCTTATGAATTTGCAGCTACATGTACAGGGATGTGAGAAAATCTATGGTATCTTATTTCTTTAACTCAAACTAAATCTGACTCCATGTATGCTTCATGCTGTCCTAAAGGTAACTTTTACATCAGTCTTTCTTGAAGATTTCAAATGACCTACTTGGCTTTCATGTGCTAACATGCTAAGTCGCTTCCGTTATGTCCCACTGTTTGCAACACTGTGGACTGTAGCCCACCAGGTTCCTCTGCCCATGGGATTCTCCAGGCAAGAATACTGGAGCGGATTGCCATGCTTTCGTCCAGGGGATCTTCCTGACCCAGGGATCAAACCTGCAACTCCCACATTACAGGTGGATTCTTTACTGCTGAGCCACTGTGGAAGATCAACCTATTTGGCTTATGCAGAGCAAAATATTCATGAATGACTACTCCAGTTTCAACCCAGATAGATAATCCTCGGAGGTTCATTATTGAAACCCACCCTGTTTTGTGATGTTTGGTGGCTCTCTTCCTTCTCTGTTTTTATTGGATGAGGGGAACACTGTCAAGACCAGGAGCCTCAGTCCAGCCTCACTAAGTGACTTGTACAACCATTCTTCTTAGCGATCTAGCCATGTCAAAGCCCCTGTGAGAATCTTGTGGTCTCCTAACACTGCCCCTTTCCTAGTCTCAAATATTCTCCCCATTGTCTTGCTCTGACTGAAAGAGGAGACTCTTTGTCTCCTTGCCAGAAAACTTCAAGTTTTTTAGACTTTCACAAAAGCTTAAGAAGGTGGTTGTATACAAAAGCCCTTGAGATAAGAAAACAAAGACACTTCCTTCTGAAATGGCAGAGGAGAGAATACAGAAAAAAAAGTACGAACAGTTCCTAGTCTCTCTGATTCTTTCATCTCAAAAAACACACAACACAGACGATCATCTGAATACATCTTTCCACCACCTGGGATACTCAAATGTTGAAAGTTGGCCACCATAATAAGGCCCTCAAAGAGATTCAGTGCAGAAATCATTATCATGCTTTCTTCATCCATTATGAGGGANCAAAGAACACACAACACAGACGATCATCTGAATACATCTTTCCACCACCTGGGATACTCAAATGTTGAAAGTTGGCCACCATAATAAGGCCCTCAAAGAGATTCAGTGCAGAAATCATTATCATGCTTTCTTCATCCATTATGAGGGAGACAGATAAATGGAAATAAAAGATCATAAATTGAATTCCCAGTTGGACCACTGATAATATTATGTATATATGTATAGATTTATGTATCACTTATTGTTACATCTATACTCCTGGTTTTTGAATATGACTGTGGGTATTCTTTTAAATTTGATTTATCCACAGGAAACCCAGGAAAGAGCAGCTACCATCTCAGTATCATGCATATTCCAAAGTAGGCTGAGTAGAATATGGCAACAGGTCTGAAGTGAAGGGTGAGAAGAACAAACTCATTCCATAGGATTAAACAAAGATCTGGTTTGATGTTAGAATATAATCCAATCAACTATTAAATATCTTATTTTAAGACCATTCAGGTATGACCTAAATCAAATCCCTTATGATTATACAATGGAAGTGAGAAATAGATTTAAGNGCTTTGGCTCCATCCCTTCATTCTTTCTGGAGTTATTTCTCCACTGATCTCCAGTAGCATGAAGAGTATGAAAAGGCAAAATGATAGGATACTGAAAGAGGAACTCCCCAGGTCAGTAGGTACCCAATATGCTACTTGTTATTCAAGGGACTCTCAAAAGTCTTCTCCAGCATCAAAATTTGAAAAGATCAGTTCTTCGACACTCAGCCTTCTTTAATGCTCCAAGTCTCTCATCTCTACATGGCTGCTGGAAAACCATAGCTTTGCCTAGACAGACCTTTATCTGCAAAGTAATGTCTCTGTTTTTAATGTGCTGTCTAGTTTTTTCATAGCTTTTCTTCCAAGGAGCAAGTATTTTCAAATTTTGTGACTGTAGTCACCAACTGCAGTGATTTGGGAGCTCAAGAAAATAAAATCTCACTGCTTTCAATTTTTCCCCATCTATTTGTCATGAAGTGAATGGACTGGATACCATGATCTTTGTTTTTTGAATACTGAGTTTTAAGCAAGCTTTTTACTCTCCTCTTTCACCTTCATCAAGAGGCTCTTTATATTCTCTTCACTTTTTACCACTAGGGTGGTGTTATCTGCATATCTGAGGTTACTGATATTTCTCCCAGCAAACTTAGTCCCAGCATGTAACTCATCCAGCCCGACACTTCACATGATGTACTCTGCATAGAAGTTAAATAAGCAGGGTAACAATATACAGCTTTGATGTACTCATTTTCCAATTCTGAACCAATTTGTTGTTCCATGTAAGGTTCTTCTTGAACCACATGCTGGTTTCTCACTGGACAGGTAAAGTGGTCTGGTATTCCAATTTTTTTTAGAATTCCAAACTTTAGCGGCATGAAACAGTCCTGCTCCTGGATACAGTAAGTCAGGGATTTGGCAGGAATGGCTTATATCTGCTCCATTATCTAATCCCAGCTAGGAAGACTTAAGGATGCAGGTGACATGAAGCTCCAGGCTAGTATTATCAAGAAACATCTTCTTGTGAGTCATATATGCCAAACTCTAACATCTGACAGCTGATCTACTTGTTGGCATGTACCTTAGCTGGAACTGTCAGCAGGAAAACTCCAGTAGCCCCTCTAAATGTCTGAGCTTTCTCATAGCTTAGTGCCCTCAGACTTCTTACATGGTGGCTCATGAGACGAAAGATGAGTGTTCCAAGAGAACCAAATAAATGCACAATTGCCTTTTATATCCTGCATAGAAAGTCACATAAGTTCACTTTGCTCTAGTCACAAACCCATTCAAAAGTAAGGGTAAGGAACATAGGACCCATCTCACAATGAAAAGTGAACCAAAGCCAGGTTGTCAGAAGAGCACATAGAATGGGAGATATTCTGGATAATTTGAGAAAATACAAAAGGAAATGACAACCCACTCCAGTATTCTTGCCTGGAGAATCCCAGGGATGGGGGAGCCTGGTGGGCTGCCGTCTATGGGGTCACACAGAGTCGGACACAACTGAAGTGACTTAGCAGCAGCAGCAGCAGCAGCAGCAGCCTCACTACCTGACCCACGAGAGTTCCTAATATATATATGATTTTCTTCCTTTCCTACTTCTCAGGACCATTTGGCCAGGTTTCTGATCAAGTAACATACTTTTTTTTTTTTTTATAATTCATCCAATAAACATTGATTTAATACCAACTATGAGCTCCAGGAGTTGGTTGGGAAAGGTAAGCCTGGTGTGCTGGAGTCACAAAGAGTTGACTGAGTCGTGCATGACTGAGCGACTGAACTGAACTGAAATGATGATCATCATTGGCTTCCCAGGAGGCTCCAATGGTAAAGAATCCACCTGCAATGCAGGAGACTCAGGTTCAATCCCTGGGTCAGGAAGATCCCCTGAAGAAAGGAATGACTACCCACTCCAGTATTCTTGCCTGGAGAATCCCATGGACAGAGGACCCTGGTGGGCTACAGCCTATGGGGGTCACAAAGAATTGAACATGACTGAGTTACTAACACTTGACTTGATCATTATTATTAAGGCTTGTTGCAAAAAAAAAGAAAAGAGTGTGGCCTTTGGCACATGCCATCCAAACAATCCTGCCAGAGTTAAACGGTCTTGGTTATTCTTTAGCCCTTACTACTAACAAACACTTTAGGGCTTCCCAGGTGGCACAGCATTATTAAAGAATCCACCTGCCAATGATGGAGATGCAAGAGTCACAGATTTGATCCCTGTGTTGGGAAGATACCCTGGAAAAGGAAATGGCAACCCACTCTAGTAGTCTTACCTAGAAAATTCTAAGGTCAGAGGAGCCTAGTGCACTACAGTCCATGGGGTCGCAAAGAGTAGGACAGGACTGAGCATGCACACATACACTAGCAAACACTTGTAGCTGGACTTGGCCTTCACAAAGCTAATTATTCTCTGACTCCGTATAGATTGTACCCTGCCACTGATATTCTTCTCTCCGTGCACTCTCTAGTGTGTGTATCTGCTCAGTCACATGGTTGTGTCCAACTCTTTGCAACTCTATGGACTGTAGGCTCTGCTAGGCTCTTCTGTCCATGGGATTTTGTAAAATTCTACATTTTGGAAAGAAGGTAATGGACTGATAATTTTAGGAACATCAGACCCAGTTGCTGTGTTGCCTGATGCCAGTTGTGGCTGTTTTGAAACTTTGCAAAAGAAAAAACAAAAATGCAAGATCTTTGCAAGGATATAAAACCTCTCCCTGTTCCTGAGAGGGGGGCACAGTTCTTGAGGTACTAGCCTACTGTGTTTCCTTTTTGTCTGGCAAAAATAAAAAAGCTGCTCTTTTCTATTTCCTCCAAACTCTTTCTCTATATTTCTATTTGACATCAGTGGACAAGGAGCCAAGATTTTGGCAACAGGATCAGTGTTGATTGCATGTATAGTATATACCAGGCACTATTTGAAGCACTTAACCTGCATTGCTTATTTGATTCTCATAACACACTTAGAGGTAAGTATTATAAATGACTTTGTCTTAGAGAAGAGCAAACTGAAGTTTAGAGAAATCAAGTGACTTTCTGTGTAGGTCTCTAGCTCAGGATTTGAATCAAAATAGCATAGCCCTGGAGAGCATAGTTTTAACCACTCACTGGACCATGTCCTGTCTTCATCCAAGTCTACATAACATATTGTAATGCATGAATGTATTATTTATAACATAATAATAATAAATATAATGATAAGCATAATAAAATTGGAAAATTTATAATACAAATTTATATACTGATTTTCTTTAAAAGAATAAATTACCTTAAAATGTAGTCCTAGAAAGCCTTGGAAGTATGAATATCATATTTATACATTATTATTTCTATTGTAGAAACATGACTGGTATCTGTTGGATGCCTTCAACATGCCCAACATTAAGCTAGATTTTTTTTTCTCAGAAATAATGTTGTATGGTAGGTATTGTTATTCTCATTTACTTGGCTTCAATATTCTCTCTCATCTTTCCTTTTCTTTGTATTCAGTCATATTTATTGTGCTCCTTTCTGTATGGAACACTCTCTGAAGATTACAGACAAAATACTTTTAGGTCCAAGCATTTACCTGTCCTCAAAGATCTTGCAGTTTATCCATAAGAAGACAAAAAGACAATTTTTAGTATTAGTATGATTTTGGCTGTGCTGTGCAGCATGAGGAAATCTTAGTTCCCCAAACAAAGATTGAACCTGTGCCCCTGCAGATAATAGAAGCATGGTGTCTTAACCACTGGATTGCCAGGAAAACCCTGATGGGCAATTGAAGAAGTAATTACAATAAAACATGTGAAAAACACCACACTGAGGGAATCACGGAAAACCATGGAACCCATTGCAAGAGACCTGCTCTCATCTAGGGGTGATCAGAAACAACCCAGTAAGAGTGACATTGAAGTTAATGAAGAATAAGAGAAAGAAACTAATGAATAACAAAGAGGAGCTCTATGTGTATTTTCATTTATTTCTTTCCCAAATCCTAAAAGATATCAAATTTTTTATTTTATAGATGAAGAAATAAGAATGGAAAGAAGAAGTAACTATTCCAAGCATATTCTGATATGAACTAAAAAAAAAAAAAAACTAGGAAATCACATCCAGGCTCTTCTGAATCTAAAATCAAACATTTTCCCTCACAATAGTGCTTCACAAAGCACCATCCTCTAACCACCAGCATTCCTAGAAATGCTAGATTGTAAAAATGTGAATTCATTGGCCCCCAAGACCAGCAGAATCAGAACCCTTGGGGTAAGGCTCAGTAATCTATGTTTGACTTAGCCTTAGGTGATTCTGAAGCTTCTGAAGTTTGAGGATCTTTGCTCTAAACATAAGGAGTGTGTGTGCTAGTTGCTCAGTCATGTCCAACTCTTTATGACCTCAGGCACTATAGCTCACCTGGCCCCTCTGTCCATGGAATTCTCCAGGCAAGAATACTGGAGTAGGTTGCCATTTCCTTCTCCAGGGGACCTTCCCAACCCAAGGATCAAACCTGGGTCTCCCACATTGCAGGCAGATGCTTTACTGTCTGAGCTACTAGGGAAGCCTAGAACACTAGGAGGTAGAATGAATAAAGTGGGTTGGGCAGGTAACAATCCTCACAGAGCTTAAATAGGAGGGAAGTGCGTGCATGCTCAATTGCATCCAACTCTGTGACCCATGGACTGTAGCCCGCTCAGGCAAGAATACTAGAATTGGTTACCATTTCTTACCCCAAGGGATCTTCCCAGGCCAAGGATTGAACTCACAGCTCCTGCCTCTCCTGTATTGGCGCATGGATTCTTTACCATTGAGCCACCTGGAAGCCCCAGAGAGGTAAGACAAGCTCACACACACAAAAAGTGAATTCAGAAAAGGTGTCTCCTAATGGATTTCTTATGACTTCATAACTGTTCACTATGAAGGAATTCGATTTGTTGTTTGGATAATCAAGAAAGATAGCAGGAAAGATTTAACTAAGAAAATGGCATTGAGCTGGAACTTGAAGGCTAATTAGATCCTGATAGACAGTAGAAGTGCTTCTAGAAAGGAGGAGAAGCCCTGAGTGGCCATGTTTGCCAATGAGCAAATAGATGAGTTTAAGTGTGGCCTATGTATTAGAGCAATGGCAAGATGCTTGTTAGAAATGCAAATTCCTGGGTCCCATCTGACCTTTTGAATAAGAATTTACATTCCATCAAGATTCTGGAACCATGCACAAACACACTGGTCATTGATGCTTGAGAAGAGCTGATCTAGTCCAGACTGACAGTTCAGTTGGGGCTAGTATTGGGAGTAGCAAGGGAAACAATTTGAAAAGCAGTAATCTAGTAAGTCTCATTCCCTGTTTACATCAAAGTCAGGGGAACAGCTTTGCAGACCATATTACTACAGGTCAACTCTTCAGGTCAGAGTTACTTAGAAAAACAAAGCTAGAAATGAAAAGGAGGGATGATGAGAATGACTTAGGAGTTATAGAATTTATTAAAGAATAAATTCTCCATAGACCTTTAGGCGGACAGGAAACAAAAAAAATTATATTTAAGAATTTTCCTAAGAAAAGAGTCCTCTGCCCAAATAATATAATTATTTCTATTGGGAAGAGAAAATAATTCAAGAGGCTAAGATCATTTTGAGACGAATCATACTCCCAAGCTGCAGATCACAGTATGGATTGCAGAGGATCTCTTACAAACTAAAGATATTCAAACAAGGTTGGTGGCAATACCCCAGGCAGCCCAGATTCTCAAAGACTCTGGCCATACTGCACCCTCGATGACCATTGCCAAAGGCTCAAAAGGAAGGTCAGGTTAGCTAAGCAGCAGTAGAGGGAGAATGCAAGGGGAGATGGCCCAGAAAGGGAGCAGGACAAAGATAAATCTTCAGACTGCAAAGTGCAAACTAAGTGGAAAGAGTGTGCAAGAGAAAAAAAGGCAGCAGTATCTAACCAAGAACCTTAGTAAGACGGGCATGAAAATAGTTTCAACCTAAGGAGAAACTAGCCTCTGAAGAAGCAAAAGGGAGAGAAACCACATCTGATTCACATCTTGCTGCCTGTACTTCCCTTCCTATGCATTCCAAAGGAAGATTTTTTATCAACTGTTGCTAAATATGCATTTTAATAGCTATAGAAAGACATTTTAAAATGGCTTATTTCCATCTCATCCCATTTTTTAAGATATATATTTTTTTAAAGTGTAAATGGCTTAAGAAGTGAAATCTCAAGCTGATGGGTTTTTATGCGTGTGTATCCAAAAAATATTGGGATATGAAATTAATGGAGGTTTTGTCTTATGTGTCAACGTAACATTTCAACGTTCAATAACTAAAAAAACAAAATTGGAAAACCAGTGTTTGACAAGAAAGGAGCATAAAGACATGGAAAAGCAAAGTGGGTATAAATTTCATCCAACATACAGCTCAAGGCTGTGAACTTTGTGTAAGTTAGCACACACATCTAATTCCGGCAAGTTGCAAGCAAGTTAACATATCTCATATTCCAAATAAACAATGAGAAACATGGACATTTTCAGTTTAAGAGAATTAAATTTCTAGGAAATGACCTTTCCAGGCTAGTGAATGTAAAATATTGAGGTCGTTCAAGAAACAAACAGTTGGCACCTAGGGAAATTGGAATATTTAAAAACATGCCTTGAAGAGCTAAATGACCTTTACTTTTTCACACTAAATATAAAATGCTCACCTGCGTCCAGATTACACATTTATCGAGAGAGTTTGAGTTGACGTGTTCAAGCATTTAAACTTAAGGCATTAGACTTGCCAAAACTCACAGCATTAAAATGAAGGGGAGTTTCTCTGGAATGATTTTTATCTAGTGCCTGAGGAGAAAAACAAATGGAAATTCACTGTGATCTAAAACACAAAGCCGCAGCCACTTTCACTTGCAAAACTTTCAGTTAAAGGATGTAGTTTCCTCTTGTATCTAATTTGGCCAGGGAATAAGGTGGCTGAGCCAGGTATAGGAGCTACTGTGGTGTTTCTATCTTATTATCACCCTATTTTGATAATTAGGCAATTACAGCTACTTCTCTAGTTCTTCTATCCTGGGGTTGCAGATTGTTTTTCAAGCATTTCCTCTCCAGCGTCATAAAATTATTTTTCTTCATCTCTATGCTAAAAATAAATAATGTCTGCTCAGTAACTAGAAAGGAATTTTATTTATTTGTTTATTTGCCATGTTGGGGGCATATGGAATCTTAGTTCTGAGACCCAGGATCGAACAGCACTCTGCAGTAGAGGGTGGAGTCTTAACCATTGGACAGCTCGGGAAGTCCTAGAAATAAATTTTTAAAAATAAAATCACATTATAAAAGCCAGATTTCTCTCTTTTCCTATGGGAAAAGGGCCCCAATGATTTGAGTAGCTACCCTATGCACACAGATTCTTTACCAGCCTAGCCATCAGGGAAGCCCAAGAATACTGGAGTGGGAGCCTACCCCTTCCTCAGGGGATCATCCTGACCCAGGAGTAGAACTGGGGTCTCTGGCATTGTAGGTAGATTCTTTACCAGCAGAGCTACTAGTTTCATTTGAAAAATACATTAAGTAAATGTAAGGACCTGGACTTCAAAGTGCAGCTGTTAAATCTTCATGCTTTCTAAAATAGAAAGCTAGGTATTATCTGTTATGTGTTTGGACTTGTTAAAGCAACAGTGGCATTCTCCAATGAGGGCAGAGAGTTGAAAATATAAAAATGGACCCCAGTGCAAAGTCAATGCCAGCTGGCTTGAAATGAAGTCACTCAGTCGTGTCCGACTCTTTGCGACCCCGTGGACTGTAACCTACTAGGCTTCTCTGTCCATGGGATTCTCCAGGCAAGAATACTGGAGTTGATTGCCATTTCCTTCTCCAGGGGGTCTTCCCGACCCAGGGATCAAACCCAGGTCTCCCGCATCTAAGGCAGACGCTTTAACCTCTGAGCCACCAGGGAAGCCCAGCTGGCTTACTTAGGAGATATTAAGAGAATCTGAAGGAATGTGTTTCAAATCCCCTAAGGGAAAATCATAGGGTCCTAACACAAAACTAATGCAATTCTGGAGCTACAATTTGTGGTTGAGGATAAAGTAATACAAATGAGAAAAAGACATTGCAAAGGCTTCATAATCTGTATCTCTCCTTGTTAGTCACCCAGTCCTGTCCAACTTTTTTGTGACCCTGTGGACTGTACCCCCCCCATGTTCCTCTGTCCATGGTTCTCCAAGTCTCCTGCATCACAGGCAAGTTCTTTATGGCTGAGCCACTGGGGAAGTCCCTCTCCTCAATGAGTTCCTGGGTTAAAGACGACTTTATACAGAAAAGCATCTCGATCTTTGGTCTCACGTCAATTTTCTTTTGCTTAATAATGCATCCTTTGCTCACCTCATTAGACCTAAAAAATAAAACCAATGTTACTAGGGTAAAATATTACCAGTAAGGATGAGGAAGTTCCCTGTCATGGAGAAATCCTCCAGGCCCAATTTTACATCAAGACACTGTCTTTGTCAGAAGGAAGCTCAAAGACAGCATCCTTAGTAACACTTGCACACAAAGATCTGAGAACCAAACTGGCAAAATTGGACCCTGATGAGTTTTTATTTTATTTTAAATGTTCTGAGTTTGTTCACAAAGAGCAACTCACCCACCACCTCCCCCCACCAAAAAAAATAGACATGTAAATCATGGCAAACTAAAACATTCTTTCATAGCCCCTTAAAAGTGTGCCCACAGATTCACTCTACAATCCTACTTGTAGGAATTCATCCTAAGAAAATAATGTATGATATACCTGAAAGGCCAAAACAATGTAGATGTCAACAATAAAGAATTTGGTTAAAGATATAATTGTTGTTCAGTTGCTAATTGTGATCCTATGGACTGCAGCATTCCAGGCTCTCCCATCCTTCACTATCTCCTGGAATTTGCTAAGATTCATGTCTATTGAGTCAGTGGTGCTATTTAACCATTATATGCTCTGCTACCCCCTTCCCTTCTCCCTTTGCCTTCAGTGTTTCTCAACATCAGAGTCTCTTCCAATGAGTCAGCTCTTTGCATCAGGTCGCCAAAGCATCGGCTTCAGCTTCAGCATCAGTCCTTCCAAAGAATATTCAGGGTTCATTTCCTTTAGAATAGACTGATTTGATCTCCTTGCAGATCAAAGGACTCTCAAGAGTCTTCTTCAACACCACAATAAGAAAGCATCAGTTGAAAAATACACAACTATTGTAAACAAGCTTTTTAAAGAATTTTTATGTATGTGGGTAACAACTACATGTTTTGAAGCAGAAAGAGGAGCTGATAAAATATTTATAGCAAATAATCACATATTTGGAAAAAATAATCCGTGAAGTTAAGGATGTGCTGGTTCCAAATAGGAAAAGGAGTACGTCAAGGCTGTATATTGTCACCCTGCTTATTCAACTTATATGCAGAGTATATCATGAGAAACGCTGGATTGGAAGAAACACAAGCTGGAATCAAGATTGCCGGGAGAAATATCAATAACCTCAGATATGCAGATGACACCACCCTTATGGCAGAAAGTGAAGAGGAGCTAAAAAGCCTCTTGATGAAAGTGAAAGAGGAGAGTGAAAAAGTTGGCTTAAAGCTCAACATTCAGAAAATGAAGATCATGGCATCTGGTCCCATCACTTCATGGCAAATAGATGGGGAAACAGTGTCAGACTTTATCTTTTTGGGCTCCAAAATAACTGCAGATGGTGACTGCAGCCATGAAATTAAAAGACTCCTTGGAAGGAAAGTTATGACCAACCTAGATAGCATATTCAAAAGCAGAGATATTACTTTGCCAACAAAGGTCCGTCTAGTCAAGGCTATGGTTTTTCCAGTGGTCATGTATGGACGTGAGAGTTGGACTGTGAAGAAAGCTGAGCACCGAAGAATTGATGCTTTTGAACTGTGGTGTTGGAGAAGACTCTTGAGAGTCTTTGGACTGCAAGGAGATCCAACCAGTCCATCCTAAAGGAGACCAGTCCTGGGTGTTCTTTGGAAGGACTGATGCTAAAGCTGAAACTTCAATACTTTGGCCATCTCATGCGAAGAGTTGACTCATTGGAAAAGCCTCTGATGCTGGGAGGGATTGGGGACAGGAGAAGAAGGGGACGGCAGAGGATGAGATGGCTAGATGGCATCACCAACTCAATGCACATGAGTTTGGGTGAACTCTGGGAGTTGGTGATGGACAGGGAGGCCTGGCGTGCTGCAATTCATGGGGTTGAAAAGAGTTGGACACAAATGAGCGACTGAACTGAAGGACTCTTAGAGCTGATCCAAGGTCCTATCCCTGGCCAAAGATGAACTGGCTCCTAGTAGAACTAGAAGCATGTTGGCAACTTCTTTCCTGGATGCAGAGGCTACAGCTCCTGCCATATCTTCCCCGCAAGGAAGGAGGAGAGGAAAAAGCAAGGCTCCAGGCAGAGAAATGGGAAACAAAGGATCGCTGCCAAGAGTAGGTCAAGAGCCAGCCCTCAGTTACAGCAATCGTGCTATGCGGGCTTCTCTGTCTCTTCCCAGATAAGCAGATAAGCATGACCCTTGCTCCTCTCCCCACCCTCAACTCATCCTCTGTAAATTTGTCATACAAGTGGGGAGCACAGGGAAGAAACGATTGCTTTAGACATAGCATTTTCCACACATTTCTGACAATTAACAATATCCATGAAACAAAAAAGATACAATTATTTGAAAAAATTAATGTTATGTCAGATGGTCTGATTATGAACTAAGAAAATCTGACTAACTCAACGATTGTAGTTCAGTCGCTATGTCATGTCTGACTTTTCCCAACCCCATGGACTGCAGCCTGCCAGGCTTCCTGTCCTCCACTGTCTCCCAGAGTTTGGTCACATCATGTCCATTGAGTCAATGGTGCTATCTAACCATCTAATCCTCTGCTACCCATTCTCCTTTTGCTTTCAACCATTAGTCTTCGAAATTCCTAAGAAAGTTCCTCAGAGTGGTCAAATGCAAAACAGCCAGAAATCTGTAGATGTCTCATATGTCTGAAACAAGTTAGGTAATATAGTGGGAGAAACAATCCAATTTATAATGCAAAAATATTTTTTAAACTGTAGACATAATCCTAGTAAGAAACGTATACAACCACAAAAACAGTAAACCTGTGTAACTTTAAAACTAAAATTGTAATAAATGAAGAAACAGTTCATGTTCCTAAAGCAGATTTAATTTATGAGTTAAATCTTGGTCTAATTAAAAATATTTTCCATGTATGGGAACTTTACAACATGATATGAAAATAACTGAGAAACGAATATCTCCTGCCAAATCAGTAAATGAGGATTTCACAATCCTCAGTAATTGCAGACTGTGTGGATCACAATAAACTGTGGAAAATTCTGAAAGAGATGGGAATACCAGACCACCTAACCTTCCTCTTGAGAAATCTGTATGCAGGTCAGGAAGCAACAGTTAGAACTGGACATGGAACAACAGACTGGTTCCAAATAGGAAAAGGAGTACGTCAAGGCTGTATATTGTCTCCCTGCTTATTTAACTTCTATGCAGAGTACATCATGAGAAACGCTGGACTGGAAGAAACACAAGCTGGAATCAAGATTGCCGGGAGAAATATCAATAACCTCAGATATGCAGATGACACCATCCTTATGGCAGAAAGTGAAGAGGAGCTAAAATGCCTCTTGATGAAAGTGAAAGAGGAGAGCAAAAAAGTTAGCTTAAAGCTCAACATTCAGAAAACAAAGATCATGGCATCCGGTCCCATCACTTGATGGGAAATAGATGGGGAAGCAGTGGAAACAGTGTCAGACTTATTTTGGGGGGCTCCAAAATCACTGCAGATGGTGATTGTAACCATGAAATTAAAAGACACTTACTCCTTGGAAGAAAAGTTATGACCAACCTAGACAGCATATTCAAAAACAGAGACATTACTTGCCGACTAAGGTCCGTCTAGTCAAGGCTATAGTTGGTGATGGACAGGGAGGCCTGGCATGCTGCGATTCATGGGGTCGCAAAGAGTCGGACATGATTGATCGACTGAACTGAACTGAACTGACTGATGTACTAAGATGTTATATGATTACTTTTGATTTTTATTCTTTTTTTCACTTTCTTCAATAAATGTATATTATTCATGCAGTTAAAATTAAAATAATTAAGATAATTTGTTCAAGAAATGTAAAATATTAAGTTCATGCCATACTTGCTTTCTGACAGCTCAGTTGGTAAAGAATCCTGGGTCCAGAAGATCCACTGGAGAAGGATTCCAGTATTCTTGGGCTTCCCTTGTGGCTCAGCTGGTAAAGAATCTGCCTACAATAAGGGAAACCTGGGTTCAAGTCTTGATTTGGGAAGATCCCCTGGAGGACAGAAAGGCTACCCACTCCAGTATTCTGGCCTAGAGCATTCCATTGACTGTATAGTCCATGGGATCACAAAAAGTGGGACACAACTGACTGACTTTCACTTTCATACTTGCTAACATACTTTATGTGCATCCCTTTTTTGTGGTGCTTGGGACGAGCAACCTCGCTGGGTACTCCTTGCTAAGGACTTCAAGACTAGCTTGGCCTCCAGCTTCATCCATTCATTGAGAAAAACCTCCTATCATAGCAACTTCCTCCAGTTTACTGTCCCCAAACAGCAGAAGAAAGATTTCCTAGGTGTCAGACCTGCCATGTTTTAGAACATCAAAAGCCAATGTTCCTTGCCCTCTCCCTCAAGTCTTGGGCTACAGGAAGTGGTGGGCAGAGGAAGGGAATCTTTGGATTGCATTCCCATTTCCCTCCCAAGCATGTCAATGGAGATGTGAAGAGAGAGCACACCAGGTCTGGTTTATTCAATCCTTGCATGTTTCCTGAGGATCCTGGAACTTTGATTGGCCTTTGGTGATGACTCCTGGGCATGTGGCTCTTAGGATGCTTTTTATGGTGTTAATTGATGATGTTGTCATGGATGTCTGGAGCCATGGGGTGTGCTGTATCAGCTCATCAGGACTGTCAAGATTGATTCATGCAAACATCAAGATTGACAATACTCCTGGTTTCACTGTTGGTATTCTGAATTTGAGTTACTGTGATTGGTTGCATAGCATATGTGTCGACATGATCCGTTCTTCTTAAATCTTGGATCCTAAGACTTCTTAAATCCTTGGATCCTCAGGTTTCTCTGTGCAAAGACACTTTGTGCGCATTTTGACAGTTCTCAGCTAGAGAAGAAAGTGCCTTTTGTGTGATCAAAGATGGGGAAAGAGTCAGAATCCTGTGCCTNCGTTCTTCTTAAATCTTGGATCCTAAGACTTCTTAAATCCTTGGATCCTCAGGTTTCTCTGTGCAAAGACACTTTGTGCGCATTTTGACAGTTCTCAGCTAGAGAAGAAAGTGCCTTTTGTGTGATCAAAGATGGGGAAAGAGTCAGAATCCTGTGCCTATCTCTAGACTACTTTCAATGAGTATCTTTTTTCTCTTGCTCATGCTCCTTCTACTGTAGTAAACCGCTGTTGTGCTCATAATTTGCTGTTTGTTTGAATCTTTCTTTTTTTAGTCCTTCTAGAAAACCAGAGGGACTTCTTGTGGCTCAGATAGTAAAGAATCTGCCTGTGATGCAAGAGACCCAGGTTTGATTCCTGGGCTGGGAAGATCCCCTGAAGAAGGAAATGGCTACTCACTAACATATTCTTGCCTGGAGAATTCTATGGACAAAGAAAGTCGGCAGGCTATAGGTCATGGGGTTACAAGAGCTGGACACAACTTAGTGACTAAACCACCACCAACAACAAATTAGAAAACTCCAGGGTGGTGGTCAGGCCCCTGAAATGTAACCATTCCATGTGGGACTCCCGAAGTCACACACTCTGCTTTGCCATTTCTATTCCCTACCAATATGATGTTTCATATTTGTCTAGATTTCACCTATGTAAAAATCTTGCTGAGTATCTTAATTGAAGAGGCTCTCTTCAATTACCTTCTTTTTGGTACTTCTACACTCCCAGCTGAGGAACTTATCAAGACATGTGTGAAGCAAGCTCAACTACTGTGAACTAGAGGACAGGATCAACAGTGGTGAGATCGCCTTTCTGAATAAGCAAACAGTTCCAGAGAGGTCACAGGCAGGAGACTGTGGATGGCGGCTGGGGAGGAAACCAACTGAAAGAAGCCAAAGTGCCTAGGCTCCTGGTGGCTGTTTCCATTCTTTCAGTTCTTTGGCAATGATTGATTTGAGACATTTATTCAGGAAACACAGTCACTGATGCTCACTGTCATTTATCTGATAACTTCTCCAACCTGAAGAGTTATTAATTCCTTGCTCAACCTTTGTCTCTGATCCTACACACTTCATTCCTTCTGTTTTTCCTCCTAGGAAAAATTTTATATCATTAATCAGCTTTTGGACATCTCTGAGATGTTTTGAAATTTTATGTACTATGCTTTAGGTGTGAAGTTCCATTGGTAACATAATTTTTAGCTCTTGTTATGGATCTGTCTACTGGACAATCAACTTCCATTTCTGTATGTGTTTCTTTTGCCTAAAAGCCAGTCTCATGTGCCCTAACTAGTAACATATCTACAATTGAGAGAATAGATACATTTCCCCAAGTATTTAGATTTCTGGGAGTTTCCTGAAATGGGATAATGGGGGTGGATGACTGTTTGCTTTTTAGACACTCGGAGTTTAAATCTATGAATCAGATTGCAGTAATGGGCAAGAGCATATATATATACACAAATGTTTACTTTGATTAATAATCATTCTTAAATAAACTTAATATTTATTCAGGAGAAGAGCATTAAAAAAAAGCATATGCATGAAAAAGACTATCATCAAGCATATGGGTTCATTTGGAACTATTTTAATTTATTCCAACATTTTCAGATGTCTTATCATTCTTGATCCAAGAAAAGTTAAATTGTCTATTCCTCTGGTTGATACTACCAGACCTATTGTACAATATTTTCTCTTCTCCCTTCATCTTAAAAGTCAAGCCGAGTATTTGAACAGACAGGAAACAGCAGAGCATGTGATTAGTACTTTGTTATCTGTTCTTCAACAACAATGGCAGGACTTTTACTAAATTCAGTGAGAATTCCAGTTCAATGCAGATCACTGTTAAAATCTTTTCTGCAATGTCCTTTCTATTCTGAAAGGAAAACGTCAATATTTTTCATTACATAATTCTTCAACCTATACAATCTTTGACCTAACACATATAATTAGATAACATTGAAACACAAATTTATATTTGTCACACAATAATAAAGTTGACCCATCTGGCTCCTGGAGTATTATGTGCCTTCAGGATAATCACTGCTTGATCTGTCATTCACTGAGAGTTATGAAGAATCCAGCACATAACAGGAGCAAGGCCAATCTTTTTTTTTTTTTTTTTTTTGTAGAATGTTAAGCAATTATATTCCTATTGTTAACAGTAAAATGTTTTCAAAATTGCCCTACAGAGTAGCACAGTATATCTAACTCATTGGATACTGAAATGCTCTTTTTGCCAAAATTGCAGTGTCAAACACACTATTATTAGTAATATACAGAGCTTTTATTGTTTCAAATTTATTTTTAAAATGTAAGTACAGTTTTTCCTCCTTCTTTCCCAATTTTCCTTCTTCCTCACCCTTGAAACTCCAGGAGACAATTCGATACCAAGCAGTGAAAGTTTGAAAAGCAGAATGAGCCAATATAAAGTAGATGTGGGTCTGGAGAAGGGAATGCACAGAAATTCAACACATGATAGCTCCTAGCAGTCATGCACATTATATAGCGTACAAGACAGAAGAGAGAAAAGGGCTAAGCTGAAGAATGAAAAGAAAACATAATAAAGCTCTACTAGAGAAAGTATATCAGACAACAGGTTCATTTAGGGAAGCAGTATAGCCATGATCCATTTCCCAAGTTGTTTGGCTCAGTGGTAAAGTATCCACCTGCTAATGCAGAAGATTCAATCACTGGGTCAGGAAGATCCCCTGGAGGAGGAAATGGCAAATCCCCTCCATAGTCTTGCCTGGAAAATCCCATGGACAGAGAAGCTTGGTGACCTACAGTCCGCAGGGTTATAAAGAGTAGGACATGACTGGATAACAGCAACAATAACTAGGATCTAGGCGGACCTTGACTGGAATCCTGGTCTCATGATTTCCTAATTGTGGGACTTTGGTTAAATAACTGAACACTTCTACATTTTAGTTACTTTAACTGCAAAGGAAGAACTATGATGGTTTATAATATATTTCATAAGTGCTACCTTGACACAGTTTTAAGATCATGGCTAAAAACGCTCATCCCATTGAAGGATGTTTGCCAAGACTACACTCTAATCGCTTCCCTTTTGGGCTCTAACACTGGGTTATAGCTCACACAGCCAACTACCAGAGGCCCCAGATCCTGAATATCCAGGACAGCCTCTTTTTCCTTAGTCTGCAGAATTATTCAGAATAATCTGTAAGAAACCCATGAAACCTAGTTAGCTACACCTGATTTGTCTTATATAAGCTGCCTGCTACAGTTCCAGCTTGCTGTTATACTTTCTCCAGTTGCAATCTCTAATGCTGCCCTGTATTGACAGTCTTCTGGAAGTAATAATGCTTTTTGCTGTTCATCTATCTAGAGGTCATTTATTATGTCCCACCACCACCAATCAATCCTAAAGGAAATCAGTCCTGAATATTCATTGGAAGGACTGATGGTGAAGCTGAAGTTCCAATACATTGGCCACCTGATGTGAAGAACTGACTCATTGGAAAGATTGAAGGCAGGAGAGGGGGACAACAGAGGATGAGATGGTTGGATGGCATTACTGACCCAATGGACATGAGTTTGAGTAAGCTCCAGGAGTTGGTGATGGACAGGGAAGCCTAGCATGCTGCAGTTCATGGGGTGGCAGAGTCAGACACGATTGAGCGACTGAACTGAACCATCATCAGTCAGTCAGTCAGTTAAGTCACTCAGTCATCATCATCAGAATGAAGCAAATTTTAAAATACAGTTCTTGAGACTTCCCTGGTGGTCCAGTAGTTAAGAATCCACTTTGGAATGCAGAGGACGGGGGTTCAATCCCTGGTTGAGGAACTAAGATCCCACATCCAAGGAGCAAATAAGCCTGCAAGCTCCTAGTACTAAGCTTGTGCACTCTAGAGCCTGCATACCGCAACTAGAGAGCCCACATGACTGCAACTACTGAGCTCACATGCCATAAGTGCAGAGTTCATGCACCACAATGGACAATCCCTCATGATACAACTAAGACCCAGCACAGCCAAATAAAATAAATATTTCTAAAATAGTGCCCTTAAATTATAATTTATAAAATGATAATTCAAATGATTTGCTTAGCACACCACCTAGTACATAATTGTTTTTCTCTCCCTTCTTCCACAATTTTTGTGAACTAATGTGGATTTGTTCTTCAGGCTGCAAGACAGGAGACCTCCATGTTACCATAAAAAGCAGATTCAGAAAAAATCTTGGATTTTAAGTTTCCTCTTTTTTCTACTTTTAAATCTATAAAACATTTCTGACCTGGAAAGGAAGACTTGAGATGACGAAAAAAATAATAGATTCTGGCTAATGTTCATCAATAGAATCTGATTCTATTCATAGAAATACGATTTTGTTTTGTACCTTCCCTTAGGTCAGTTTTGGAGATACAAATGATTACAGCCTTTTTCTGGAAGCATGATAAAGGAGTCTCACAGAATTTCACTTGTCCTTCGTTTAGAAGTAAACCAATATGTGTCAGCAGATGTGTTGGTCCAGGGAGACTCAGATAGCAGAACCAACTTTTCAGAGCTTCCAAGTAGTGTGTGTGTGCACCTGTGAGCTCAGGTGTGTCTGACTCTTTGTGACCCCATGGACTATAGCCCACCAGGCTCCTCTGTCCTTGGAATTTCCCAGGCAAGAATGCTGGAGTGGGTTGCCATTTCCTTGTTCAGGGGATCTTCCCAACCCAGGGATCTAATTTGGGTTTCTGTGTCTCCTGCATTGAAAAGCAGGTTCTTTACCACTGAGCCACTTTGGAAGCCAAATAGTGCAAACAGCACTTTTACTATTTCCTCTAAAAAGGTCCAGAGATTTGTAAGGGAATCTGAGCACAATAGTCACATTAAAGGCATATGACTGTGGACTGCATTGGACCAAATGGCCAGATACCAGATGGGAGTGTAGAAGACACTCCCATGGAAGACAGACTAAAATTATGATCATTACCAACAATCAGAGCTATAATGTATATTCTAACAGATGTTATTATGAGATATTGGTCAAGGGCTAGACATTTCCCTCCATTGTCATAAAGCTACATCAATCATGCAGCAGAAAAATTTATGTTCACTCAATATCTTTGTATTCCCACAGCTCTCTTGAACTTGGGTAGGACCAAGTGACTAGTTTTAAGCAATGGACTGAGATATGTCACCACTAGGTTGTGGCAGGATAAAATTCTTTGACTATCCAGCAGCCTTTTTTCTATTACAGAGATCTTGGAGGTCACATGCAGAGATAGATGATCCACAAAATAAAGCCTGGCTGGCCTTCTAAGGCATCATTTAGAAGCAAGCCATCAGGGGAATTCCCTGGCTGTCCAGTAGTTAGGACTCTGAGCTCTCACTGACAAGAGCACAGGCTCAGTCTTGGCTTGGGAAAATAAAATACCACAAGCCAAAAAAGAAAAGGAAAAAAGAAATCTGTCAGACAAACAGCAGAAATAAGCCTTTATGTGGTAAGTCAGTGATATTTCAGTGTTGTTTATCATGGTTACAGAATCTTGAAAATTATTACTAATATGCATCTGGCAATTTAGATGTCACATATGAGAACAAGTAATGGGGAAGAATCTTAAACTGGTCAACTATCTTTCAGATTATTTTGAAAAAATTTAAGTGGTCAGTTTATTTTTTCTGCCTCTAAATAAACTGGAGATTTGGGAAGGGAATTAAGTTTTACTACAGAAAAAAAATGTGTTTATCACATATCTGAGTTTAAATATTTGAAGAAAAATAATGCCTGCTACTACACTATAAATATTATAAGAGAAATATAGTTTAGTATGCAGGATAAGTTATTCTGATGTCAAGCGGATTTATGTCCTAGGAATGGTCACTTTTTCCACAGCCTGGAAAGCTTTTTAACCTTACTAAAATTTTACTTTCCTCATTTATGAAAAAAGGAAAATAATAATAATAACTTGTAAGGGTGTAGTGAACATTAAATGAGACAATGAGTACAACATTCTTAACAGAGGGCCAGGCATATGGGAAGCCTTCAATCAAAGTATATTACTATTTTAATGTTGTTGTATGAGCTTGAAGTCTATATAAATATAATGCCTTTACACAGTAAAGGCAAGATGATTAAGTAAATCCAAATAATACATGTAAGAAGATGATATAAGATATTTAAGGTAACTTGGATGAGATAGTAAGGTTTTATTCTCAAGATATCTTATGATATGTATGTGCCTCTTGCCCTAGGGATCCATGGGCTACTAATAGAATATGTCCTTAAAGCTTGGAATCTTGGTTTTCCTTTGTTTCTAAAAGAGACAGAAAGATTGGATACATATCATTTTGTAGAACACACAATACTTATCTTCAAAATACAAGTAAATAGAAACAGGTTTGCAAGATGGATATTTTTCTTTTAAGAATCTATGGGCAACTTGCAATAACAGGTATTTCAATATTCACTTTCCCACATGTACCATTTGGTTTAGTCTCCTGATTGCTATCTTGTGCTGAATCGTTCTGTTTATAGCTTTAAAATTGCTATCTGGGTGACAGTCTTCTGTTTCTAATCTTAAAATGGTTATCTAGTGGGTTTGCTCCCTGGTTCATCGTACAGCCTGATAATACTTTGGAGGGAAATACAATTAGCTAACTACGCACCTGCTCAGTTTACAGTTTTATGAGTATAACTTGTTCTTTGATATACATCTTGGGGCTTGTGATGAAATTGCTTGAAAACAGAAATTCTGTATGAAACTTTGCAATATATAAATATATCATTAAATTTTTTAAAATATGTTTTCTCCATATTCCTTTTCTATATGTATACAAACATATATGTATATATAGAGAGAGAGATAGAAAGAAAGAGATCAATAAATACATAAATATAGTGGTAGATATCTACCTGCTAGGCTTATAAAGCTAAACAATTGTAAATTCAGGAGTCTCAGTGCATAAAGCAGTAGAAAATAGCTAGAGCCTGAATTTTGACATTTATTTTAGCTTCTAACTTTTACTCCTTAAATACCTCACAGCTTCTCCATAGTATTCTTCCTCTTACCATCATTTTTAAAATCTGTTTCCTTTAAAAAAAAAAATTTATTTGGCAGTGTCATGTCTTATTTGTGGCATGTGGGATGTGGTTCCCTGACCAGGGATCATATCCCGGCCCCCTGCACTGGGGGTGCAGAGATCTAGCCACTGGACCAGCAAGGAAGTCTCTCGAAGCTTTTTTTTTTTTTTTTTCCAGCACTGTGTGGCTTGCAGGTTCTTAGTTCCCCAACCTAGTATCAAACCTGGGACCTCAGCAGTCGAAGCACCAAATCCTAACCACTGGACCACCAGGAAATTCCCTAATTGAAATTTTAACACTGGTTCAGGATCAGATTGTATGCTGTATTTCAGAAGTTGTTTCCAGTGACCATTTAGTAAACCCTAGAAAATTTATTATATTACTTATGAATTAGGTGTTTGATATGAAGTTTCTCTTTCTTTAAACATTACTATATGTAATAACATTGCTAGAGCTAGGGGTAGTTATATGCCATATTCTCTGATATATGAGGGGGGAATAGTGGTGCTTTTACTGAGCAGATTTATAAGATCCTGAAAAAAGGGACTCTACTAGTAGGCTCCCCACATGGTCATTTTCAAAAATCTTTTTACTTGTGATTATGTTGCATTTATCTTTCTTGAGTGAAAGGAACCCATTTCTTCATCACAGATGACTTGCTCCAGGGTAGTTTGAGTGAAGTTTTCAGGGCAGTCATCAAAGGACTAATGAAGACCTCCGGGGTCCTTGAATTGAGTCAGTTTGTCAGCATAAATTATTCTCCAATCAAAATGAGATTTCTCTGCAATAGCAGGAGAAAGAGAAGTGTTTAACTAAGTGGAGGAAAGAAAGATACTTCAATCAGAAGATGCAGCTTTGAGGGTGAGGACTACCACTTAGAGATGGTCACTTGACTCTAGATTTGTTATTTTAGTCTTATTTTCTTATCTAGATGACTGCTATTTTAGTGATATCTCAAAACGGTATGGTGAGCCAAAAACCTACCTATGCAGATTAATGCATGGTCAAGCACTGTACAATTGGTATGTATTACAACTACTGTGAATGAACTCACATGATGCCACTGAAGTGTCAACTCTACTTTTTAAGGTATTAAAGCAATAATAAATGCAAGTTGTTTCTCTCTCTTCCTCAGGCTATCATTGGGTAAAAATTGATGTATCTCACTGTGAACCCAGTGAAATGACAATGATCTCAAAAGAACAGGTCAAAATATTAAAGGGAGAGAATGTGTTCATGTCCATGCAAATAGCAGAGGTCTAATCAACAGGATATTTAAAGATCTATAACTGAGCAAGTTTGAGAACTTATTTCAATATATTGAAAATATATATTTTTGTTCACCCTTTCAGTTGACATCATTTGTATTCAAATGACCAAAATAGTTTGAAAGAGTAACTGTGTTGAATGAGAAATTATTGGAATATAAAGGATTAAGAAACAATAATTAAAACAGAAAAGTTAGATTTTAAAAAATTGTTGGGAGAGGATCTTATTCACATCATTAATGTCTCTGAAATCATTCTCCCATCTTTCCATGGGCTTGTCCCAAATCATCTCAGTTGATTTACTGTTTATAGTCCCTTTTTCTCTCCCTAACTTCAAGCATGGTACTAGCATTTGATATTCTTTATAACAAAAGATTTGCTGGCACCATTTTTATAAACTAAAATGAGGGCAGAGAGAAAAAAAATCATAAAAATATTAATGTTATTTGGATACAACTTACCAAATATTTCATAATTTTTTAAATTCCCGAAGCAACAAACCAACCATGGTGAATTAAGTCTGCACAGATGAATGAGTCTGCACACATCAATAGGCTTTTGTGCTAGATGGTAAAAACATATGGAATGTGTTACATTCCAAACAACCAAAGGGTTCTGAAGAATAATTAATAAGGTTCATAAATATGGACAAAAATAAGCCCATTTTCACATCTTCTGATTATTAAATCTAGAACAAATCTTCTTCTTCAATTGGCTTTTCTTATAACATATTTCTGACACAGAAGAGAACATTTGTTTCATATTTTATTGAATTTCATTTATATTAAATTAAAAATATATTTCTGACAGATTCATGTAACAAAAAGGCAGAACAGTTTTCAAATTGTTCAGCTGGGATGATCAGTATGGAATGAGGCAAAGCAGGTCGCATTCTATAATTGCCTATACAGGTACAATTCTTTCCCAGGAGCCAAGAGAGGATCCTTGAGAACTAACAGAAAAGCCTAATTACAGAAGTTTAAAATACTGTTTGTCCCTCATTCTCAAACAACAACAGAAAATGGAGAAGGGAAGGAGCGTGGGGTGAAGGGTTGGAGGGGAGGAAAGAACAAGGGAAATTATACTAAAAATATACCTAACATTAAAAAAGTTAGTATGTGTTAAGTGCATAATCCTTCATAGATAAAATAGAAAAAAAAATCAAAATAACATTACACCACACACAATTGGCATATCCTATTGTGTAAGCGAGTGCAGAGGTTGAACACGTCACCATAGTGCTGAACACAGAATCACAAGTAATGTCAGAATGATAACTTCCAACCCAAAAGAAACAATCACAAGCCGATTACTTATATACAAATCAACCCTAAAGACAATTATGTTCCAAATAAAGATGTCCACAGAGGAAAATCAAAGCAACAGTATCCCTATTTACAAATGCAACTAGCCATGTCTTTAACAAGCTATAAAAATACTATTCACATTTTCAAACATACAGTAGTATTTTTTGTTTGTTTATTTCAAAAAGGCAGCTAACTTTGAACACTGGGATTTAAATGAAACATCAATGGCTTACCAGCTAGGTATTCTTGCACCCCTGTCCTTTGAAGATACTTCAGAAGAGAGAGGGCTTGTTTTCTGTTTACAAGTTAAGAACATAAGGAAATGAACACAAATGTGTATAATACCTTAAGCCTCTGCCTTTTTGGTAAAGTGTCTCCCTTTATCACCTGAACTGATCTTAGTCAACTACTTTGATGCGTGTATGAGATGAATGCTTGAGAGAGGATTTCATGTAACTTCTTCTTATTATTTATTTATTTATGTTTGTGCTCTGAATTATCCAGCAGATCAATTTCATTTTCATTTGACCTTACTGTCATGGTGCTCAAGAAAGATGAACAAGTAGTCAGGTCGTGTGAAAATGCAGTTTTGACCTGCAGGAACTCAAGTTCCTGGTGCTCACAAGAGATGTAGGCACACCAGCCAGTGAGATGTGCATTCAAAGTTAGCTGCCCTCGCACATCTGCTCAGTTTAATAATCGACCCATTTAACAGCAGTACCAATTTATGCTACATATTCCAAAGTACCTTACTTTAAAAGAACAGCTTACATATCTACACTTAGAAAATAACTTCCGCAGTTGATTACTGAAGTAATCCCAAAGGATTCTTGGAGTGCTATGGTGTAACCCCCTCGTTCCCCCCACCCAGCCCCTGAGAGATCCAGAAATATACAGGAAAATGACTGTCACATTAGGGAAAAGGTACAACCCCCACTCACCCCCCAAATTAACTGAAAAATCTGGAAATTATACTCAAGAATCAGGTGATGTCATTACTTAGGACGTATGATTTGCTTTCCTTCAAAACAGCTACAGGCCTGGGGAAAAAACAGCTACACATCAGGGATAAAAATAGCAGTAAAGGCAAAGTGGTTTGGACACGTTAGGCTATTGCCTACGGGTATGAAATTTTGTTTTCTTGTATTTGTATATTTGAGCAAATATAACCACGTGTAGTGGTGATACATGTAAAATTCTTAGAGCATTGAAAGAAAAACATCCTGAACGAGCAAAAGCAGAGGAAAAAAATGGCGATTTATTAGACAACATGGATTTTCGTTTCCGTGAAACTGCATTCATTATATATTTGTCAGGTGGATGAACGATCCAGTAAAGAGTTACAGATGGTTCTTGGAGTTGAATAGCCTTTACCATTGTAAGACTCTTTATTATGAGAAACAAACAAACAAAAAAACATACAGCAGCTGTAAAATATTTGCAATCAGGAGCAAAGTAAGATAAATAAAGTCAATAAGTTAATTTGCTGGCACAATAACTTATTATAATGTAAAGTTTTTATGAAATGATTAAGTCTAAAACCTACCAAGGGTATGTGGACATATGTGTTTCAAGATTGATCACAGGCTGACTCGTCTCAAATTCTTACAAAGGACAAAGTAAGAGACTCAATCTTCATGGAAACGCATAATTTTAATTTCATAAAGCATACTCTGTGCAGTCATTTATTTAAGAAATAATTTAAACAATGTCCAGATTGTTAGTACTTTTTATGGAAAAGTCAGATGTTTGAGGGCAGAGGCTAAATCAGTATTCCACAAAGCAACATGTGGGACCTCAGAGTTCTACTATGGCTTGAGATAGGCACAGCATCACGAGGGCCACTTTGAACTGAGGTGGCAGTAAGTGAGGAAAACAGAATAATCATGACAATAGGAAAAGAAGTAAGGCCAGAATTTTCCTATAATGTCCAGAGAAAAATGAATTTTTCTGTGATTCCTAAAAAGATAATCACTTACGTGTAGAGCTGACTATCAAAGAGTATTTTCCAGAGCAAGCATGTGAATACCTCCATGAAATTAGGGCTTAGCGTCTTTTCAGCTCATGACTAGAGAAGCATTTCTGTGCCCTAAAGATTACCTGACTCTGAAGAGATGAGGCAGGGGTCTGCAAAAGTGACAAGTCTTATATTTTTGCAACCCTATAAACTCAGGGGACTTGAATCAAGGGTCTAAATTTTATTTATTCATTTATTTTTTACAGAGCCTTCTTTTTTAATGAAAAGAACAAAGCAGCCCATAGTGTGAAAAATCATCTCCATATAAAAACACAAGGGCTCCTCACCCAACATGGTGCCCACAACAGCTTCATGTTTGCAATTGTGGAAAGAACAACTCTTGCCAAGTTTCTCTGGGATTAGAAAAGATTGTATTACTTCTACCCAGAGGTATAAGCAACATCAAGGTCTCCACTAATACTGTTACTTTAAAATGATGTCCAGTCTATATCTCTGTAATATTATTCCTTCTTAAGCAAATGGCAGGAGATATGAGTCTGCCTTCAGGTGTCTGCATGGGTACAAGACTGTCCTTTAAAGGCCATATATACTGAAAGGCCAAGCAGAATTCTCTGCCTTCAGCATAAAGAGCAGATTTACCTTTCTGGCTTTTCAACAACTAGAAGCTTATCCACCTGAAATTCTCATCGCATCAGTCCTATTAAAAATTATCTGGTTATTAACTAGAGTCCAAAATAATGGAAATACAGCAGCTTGCTTTAGTATTTATTTCTCAGAATATTGTTAATAAATTCCTTGGGTTCTTTTTGGAAATGGGACGGTATCATGGAAAAAAGAAAGGCTATGTCACAAAATTAAATGAATTTTGTTTGTTTGCTATACGGTGCCACTCATTCTTTTGTCTCTGCATAAGGTAACAGAACATTTTCATTTCCTTCACTTCATTTTGAAACTTCTTACTTAAAGTCATTTGTATCATATTTGCCTGTTAAACTCTACAAGGTGGTGTTTTGCAAAACAAATCTGAAAATTTTCTCTTTACATGGAAAACATTTTACAAGCAGTCAAGGAATAAGAGAATGGGAAAAGAATTGTAATGCTTTAAAGTAAGTTTTCATTAGTGAAACTCACATTTTATATGCCTACTTTCAGCTAAACCTAACAAATAATATATTTAAGTGACAAACATTTTTTTACTACACAAAATCCATCCTACGTCTTCATATCCTGCATTTTATTTTGCTATATTATTTTTGTGATTAGTTTCCTAGTTTGATTTATTTCATGGTATTAAAATCATTTAACATCTGTTAACCTAACTAAATCTACATCTTACAGCATTATCATGGTTCTGCCCAGGTATATACAAGCTTTCATGGTCACCTTTTTCTATTACCTTATGAACTACATATACTAGTTAAATAATCAACATTTATAGATGGATGAATAATTCAAGTTTTGAAATAAAGTTTAGATAGCTCTAGAAAAACATGTATTTACATCCTTCCCTGTCAGGCTTAACCAATTTCCTTTTTTTTTTTTTTTTTTTTAAATTTTTGACACTTCAAAAAGCATGTTGATAACCCTTCCAACTTCATCTACAAGCAGAACTTCACAGTTCTGCTGGTTTGTCCTAGGCATTGGAAATATGCATGATCTTCATGCCAAGTCCTGATTTACAAGGTATTAACATATACATTATTCACTTAAAATAACACTATTACTCTTCTTCAGCTACAAATATTCATTCTTCCTGATCTACTAAGAAAACAAACTCAAATTTTTACTTTATACATTTTAATCTTATTTGAGTATTGCATTGACTTTTTATTCCATGTCAAGAATATTACCCAAGAAAGAACTCTGCTCCTCAACTGTGCCACTAGTAATTTGGAAAATCAACTGTTATTCAGTAGTTTAAGCACCTCTTTGTGGTTCAGGATGCTTTGTGGTTTTGGGTCTACCTTGGTTTAGAAGACATCTTTTCTTACCTATCTAAGAACTACTGCCCTGAACAACCAATTAGTTATACAGTTTTCCTTACCTGAAAATAAGATTCCCCAAAATAGGTCTAAGCTACAAGATTTGATGATTAAAAAAAAATAGTCTGTGTAATTTGACTATTTTCTTCAAATTTATTTAATTGGTTCTGCATATTTGTATTAATACAATTAGCCTGCAATACTCTGATATCCCAATACACTTTGAAGGCTTTAATTGGCATTTTAAAATTTCGCTCTATTGAGTCGAGTAAGTTATTATTTGGAACAAATAAACTTTTTTTTTCTCCCTCTCATAAACTTTGAAATATGTTTTCCTGGGGGACAAAAATAAAACAAAAGAGAAACTAAAACAACTGAAATCAAGTATGCACTAGCGAAACCATGCAAAAGGACCAATTAGATTCTTGTGAAGCATTTTAGGTCATTTTGGATTATACGTGCATCTATCTCCAGTTATTAGTACCTGTTATGTAAAAGTGTTATGTTCCTAGGATGAAGGAGATACTACCTTTACTGAATATATTTCTATTACTTTAACAGTAAAATAATTTTCTTTCCTTCTCTAAGTGATTCTGCTTGTCATTTCCCCCCAAAAACCATATGAATATCGTAAATCAAGAGAAAAAGTCAAGCTCTAGTATCCAACAAGGATACCGTCAGTGATAAGTTGGTACAGATTTATCTAGAAAAAGACGTTTCTATCTGAACTTCTATAAATGATGATGTGAGGACTGCTTTTCCTGGAGACTCCTCTGACTGGGTGGAAGAACTCTGAGCTCTTAGGCTGTGGCCCTGAATCATTCTCTCTTCACCCTTGAGAAATTCATGCTTGAACTTCACTGTAAGGGCTCTCATAAACCCTCTCGACCTCATTCTTTTAGCTTCCCTCACTCTTCACAACTTCCAAAGAAATCAATCCCAATGTCTCCAAAGTTCTTGGGCAAAACCCAAAATCTACTGCTGATTTAATGGTTAAGTTAGAATCCAGAAATGACACTTAGCCAGTGATACAATACCCTTCTAGACCAGTTTGCATTTGGATGATAACACTGAAACTATCCTATGCGTTACTTTCAGTAACTTGTAGGACATTTCACTCCTGTCCCAGATGAGTTCACAGAAGATCTTTTAACAAATAGCTGATTTTATATAATTGTTCAAAAAAGAGTCCATGCAATTGTATTCTTTGAATTATAAAAAAAATTAAATGTCATTCCAAATACATTTTAATTGTAAAATTTTAAAGTTAGGGATAGTATTGCATTTATCTGGGTGTTCCCCACATAACACAGTGCTTTTAGTAGACTATAAATAAATACGAGTTGAAAAAGAAGGCAGATGAATGGGTGGAGTGACTTACTTTTTCAAAATAGGCAGAAACCTAGATTTCTTGTAATTTTTTTCCTACTGTTTCCCATGGAGATTTTCAGTCTGTTTTCAATTAGGTGATTCATTCTGGAGAAGGAAATGGCAACCCACTCCAGTATTCTTGCTTGGAGAATCCCATGGATGGGGGAGCCTGGCAGGATACAGTCCATGGGGTCTCAAGAGTCGGACGTGACTTAGCAACTAAACCACCACCACTAGGTGATACATTCTAATTCCCAATATTTTATCACTGGAAAGAAATATATTTTACAAAATTCCAAATAAATTGGGGCAGATTTTTCTAGAAGGGGCAGATTTATATCCAATTTTTCTAATTGCTGACTTGAGGCCTCCATTTTTCTGAAAACTCAACCCTATCCTTTGTTTCTATTGCTCATCTTAACTCAGTAGGTGCTCTTCAAAATGATACACAATAAATATGGCTCTAGAACTAGGATGCTGTTTGAAGAAAAAGAGTTATCATATAACATGTCAAAAGGGTAGTATGTTGTATATTAAAATAATTACATGAGAAACTTTTTTCACATTTATTTACAACTTTTAACCCAAAGATCTATCTAAAGCAGTGAATGCTTATTTCTTTTTGTTATACCAATTTATGTGCAAAGTTACCTTCCACTTAATATGAATTAAGTCTTAACTAAAAATTCCATGGAATTTAAGCCAATCCCTACTTGCATTCCTTCAAATGGAGTGTACAAACTAGACAACTTTCCTCATGTAGAAAATGTGATATTATATGTGGAGCATGCACTGACTCTTTTACCATAATCCCCTGATACTGTTCCAAAATCCTAATTTGCTTGGTCTGGCATTTCCACAGTCTTTCTTCATCTTAGCTCTTTAAAAAAATGTACTCAAATGTGTTATTTTGCTGGTTGCTTCCATATTGCTTCATTCAAAATCCAAAATGAAGTTCAGAAAGAGAACAAATAAAATTACAGCTCAAGTGCAAACTACATTTCTGAGTATCTATCTGATAGACATACTCAATCCAGTGTGTTTCTTCCAGTTCAAAGGATTCCCCATTGGACCACCCCTGAAAGTGTCAGTAGTTTTTATGAATCACGCAGAATGGTCTCCTAGTTTCCCTTCTATTCTTAACATTATTACTACCTATCAAGTACTGTCTTTCATAGATGGGAAGAAAATGAAGAATATAAAGGAATGGAGGGAGGAGAATCCATATTCAATACTGTAAAACACAAAAGTTAGATTTAATGTTATGTTTGACCAATACCTTGGCCTCCCCTTCTAATTTTAAAGACTGTATAATTAAAATAGTGGCCATTTCACCATATTAAAATATCTCTTTTTACAATTCTTTCAATTTATAGCAACACCTAAGAAGGTTTGACGTAAAAATCTTTTGCAATTACAAATTAAAGCTGAAGATATAGGAGAAAGTAATATGAAGAGAAAGATCAAAGCAAAACAAAGTGATAAAACAGAAAAGCTCCCCAAACATAATTACTGGTTATAACTTGGATGAAGATTAAAAAATTATGAAGGCTGAGTTGGCCATTCTTGCTTGTCAAGACAGACACTGGTGGAGAAAGAGTTTGGATTTTCAATCTTACGTTACTATCATACATTATAGAAAAGGTTATCGTTTTGTTCTACTGAAAACGTCTTTAGGATTACCAGGGATGCTGAAAATATACAGATCAGTTCCTGCAGGTAGGAACAGATAGCTTGGATCTTTCAAGCATCTGCTTCGAAAGGAAGGAAGGAAGGAATAAAAAGAAAAAAAATGGTGGGCTTGGGGACGTTGAGAACTAGTTTGACGGCAGGCAGTCTTGCCTCCTATTTGCACGTCCTTTTCTAGCTGTTCCAGTCTCCTGGCCAACCCATGCAGAGAAATGAAGAAACAGTGTGGTTCCTCCTCTCTTTCTCTTTCGTCCTTCCTTCTAATGTTCAAGTTAGATAAGCACAACATTAGCATTGCATCTCTATAGCTTCCACTGGGAAGTGTCAAAACTACTGGCCTTAGGAGTAGAAGGAAGAAAACAAGAGAAAGAGAGGCGGCGGGAAATTAGAGTGGGCGTGTCTCTCCGCCTGAAAACCACTGCGGAGCTCACACCACAGTATTCCGGTGTCTGTAGGGCGGCGGAGGCAGCACAGCGCCCGGCTTCAGCGAGAACTCAGAGAGGTATTCGGGATTCTCTGCCACAATAGGCCGGATCCGTCCATTTTGCTTATAAAAATATTTTGTGCTGTACTCCTGCAGGTAGTCTGGGTGCTGAAGGGTGCTCCGAGGTGGCAGGCTGTGGTTCCAGTAGTCGGGGTTGTCGAATGCTTTCTTGGCCTTCTCTGGCACAGACAGTACGCTGTTCTTCAGGTACTCGGTGTTCCCCAAGGCGTTGGCAAAGGTGTTGAGGTACAGCGGCTCGTTTACATACTCATCCTCTGCCTTGGGTGGACCACTGGAAGCGCTGTGATATTCGGGATTATCCAAAGCCTGAAGGTCTCCATTTTTCCTCCGAGAAACGAAAGGGTTCTCCTCCACAGGGTTCAGGTATTCTGATGGAAAACAAAAGTATCAGTTAACATCTACTTTCTGGAAAATATAATTCCGGCCATGGTTATACAGGACGGTTAGTTTCCTTTTCCAGAAAAATAAAGCCACGGGTTTCATGAATTTTCCCCAAAACTATTTTGTTGATTACAACATAGGAAAGAGGAGGAAGTGGGCAAAAGTGTTAGTGACAAAACGAGGCACCAACAGGGCCAGCGTCAGAGTTCCTGTCCCCTAGACTGTTCTTCTTTCCTTGTGATTATATTTGTCTCTCCTACATATTGGAGAAGGAAAATGGCAACCCACTCCAGTAGCTTTGCCAGGAGAAGTCCCTGGACAGAGGAGCTTGGCGGGGTATAGTCCATGGGGTCGCAAATGGTCAGACACGACTGAGCGACTCACACTCCTACACATGGGGCCGGTTGTTGAAATGCTTCTGTTTTTTAGAAGTTAGTCATTTCTGTTAGAAAATAAAACAACCTATCAGGATTAAATAGCCTTTAACTGTGCAGAAGTGAGAACTTTAAAAATAGTATTGGAAAATCAAGATTAACTCCATACCATAATAAATGAAGGAAGCGAAAGAATAGTGTTTCTTAGTCTATCTATTTGCTGGGAATGTCTGCATAAGTAATAAGGGTTTGATTACAGATGTTCCCTCAGAAAGATAAACACACAGGGAAGAAAACATCTAAGGAAAAGACTCAACTAATCAAATCAGATAAATAGCTAACATGCTTTTAAATTGACTTGCTTGATAGTATACAAGCTTAACAATACATATCATTGTAACATTTATTTCCAATAGGTAATCATAATCATAAGATAGCAAACTATAGCTTGAATCATATGAAATTGCTGTTTTGTAGGTTGAAACCAGTCTTAGAGCAGCTATTTTGTATAATTCAATATAAGAAATTTATCTAAAATAGGTATAATAGGAAAAGGAGTAAGTCAAGGCTGTATATTGTCACCCTGCTTATTTATTTAACTTCTATGCAGAGTACATCATGAGAAATGCTGTTTGGAAGAGGGTGTTTGCTATGACCAGTGCGTTCTCTTGGCAAAACTCTGTTAGCCTTTGCCGTGCTTCATTCCAAACTCCAAGGCCAAATCTGCCTGTTTCTCCAGGTGTTTCTTGACGTCCTATTTTCGCATTCCAGTCCCCTACAATGAAATGGACATCTTTTTTGGGTGTTAGTTCTATAAGGTCTTAAAGGTTTTCATAGAACCATTCAACTTTCTCTTCTTCAGTGTTACTGGTCTGGGCATAGGCTTGGATTACTGTGATATTGAATGGTTTGCCTTGGAAAGGAACAGAGATCATTTTGTCATTTTTGAGATTGCATCCAAGTACTGCATTTTGGACTCTTTTGTAGACCATGACGGCTACTCCATTTCTTCTACAAGATTCCTGCCTACAGTAGTAGATATCACGGTCATCTGAGTTAAATTCTCCCATTCCAGTCCATTTTAGTTCGCTGATCCTAGAATGTCGACATTCACTCTTGCCATCTCCTGTTTGACTGCTTCCAATTTGCCTTGATTCATGGACCTGACATTCCAGGTTTCTATGCAATATTGCTCTTTACAGAGACCTTGCTTCTATCACCAGTAACATCCACAACTGTTTAGGTGCCCAATATGCTTCCGGAGATCAGTGGAGAAATAACTCCAGAAAGAACATTCAAGACCTACCCCCATTTGGAAAAAATGAATCTTGACGAAACTATAGGGGAGTATTTTCTGAATGTGCAAACTTATTCTGTTGCATAGAATAAAATCACTTAACATATGAGTAACTATAAATGGCATACTCTTAACAGTTACTATTTGTGTGATTGTGCTATTTGTGTGATTGTGCCTAATTAAGAAAGGTTGTGACTCATGTTCATTCTTCAGGGTTTTGTTGTAACTCCATCCCTTTTTCTGTTGAAGGAAGCCTAGCTGAATATGAGTGATGTTTGGTATTATGTGGTATTCCGTGTATCTACTGCTGAGAAAGAAACCAGTCCAAATTTTTAGCTTCAAACAACAATATTGATTTTGCTCACAAATCTGCAATGTTGGCATAGCTGTTGGGATGGGTCCACTTTGTGTCACTAGGGGTGTTTCAGCACAGGGCTGAAGGGTCTGCAACCAAGCTCATGGATGGAACAGTGATGCCAAGTTGTTGCTGGCAATTGGTCGGAAGAGTAGACTGAGCAAAGAAGAGAAAGCCTCACTTCCTTCCATGTGGGTCTCTTCACGTGTCGCTTGAGTTTCTCACAGGGGATAACTGATTTCCAAGAGCAAACATCCCAAGAAAAGAAGGCGAGGGCAAGGGGCACTTTTATGACCTTACCCCAGAAGTGACATGAGTACCTTCTCCATTGGTTGAGGCAGTCTCAGAAGCCTACTTGGATCCAAGGAGAGAGAGCAGAAATGTGGCCTCTTGATAGGGAGTAGCAAGATTCTAGAAGAAGATGTGGTATAGGAGGTATTGCTACAGTTTTCTTTGGCGTGTATACTCTGTCACGATATGTTTATTTTGAACGAATGGATTTCAACCTGCTGGTATTTTAACCACACTTTTGCTGGTTTACAATCCAGTGTTCTACATTTAATTTTATATTGGCCTTAAATTATTTTCTGCTGGTCTCAGTTGTATGTGGCTTATTCCCCAAAACCAGTTTAAAGAGCAAGGACCACATCTATAGTTTTTAACTGCTCACTAAGCTTACTGGTTATAGATATTTCTCCCAGCAATCTTGATTCCAGCTTGTGTTTCTTCCAGTCCAGCGTTTCTCATGATGTACTCTGCATATAAGTTAAATAAGCAGGGTGACAATTTACAGCCTTGATGTACTCCTATGCAGATGACACCACGCTTATGGCAGAAAGTGAAGAGGAACTAAAAAGCCTTTTGATGAAAGTGAAGGTGGAGAGTGAAAAAGTTGGCCTAAAGCTCAACATTCAGAAAATAAAGATCATGGCAACTGGTCCCATCACTTCATGGGAAACAGATGGGGAAACAGTGGAAACAGTGTCAGACTTTATTTTTGGGGGCTCCAAAATCACTGCAGATGGTGATTGCAGCCATGAAATTAAAAGACACTTACTCCTTGGAAGAAAAGTTATGACCAACCTAGATAGTATATTCAAAAGCAGAGACATTACTTTGCCAACTAAGGTCTGTCTAGGCAAGGCTATGGTTTTTCCTGTGGTCATGTATGGATGTGAAAGTTGGACTGTGAAGAAGACAGAGTGCCAAAGAATTGATGCTTTCGAACTGTGTTGTTGGAGAAGACTCTTGAGAGTCCCTTGGACTGCAAGGAGATCCAACCAGTCCATTCTGAAGGAGATCAGCCCTGGGATTTCTTTGGAAGGAATGATGCTAAAGCTGAAACTCCAGTACTTTGGCCACCTCATGCAAAGAGTTGGTTCATTGGAAAAGACTCTGATGCTGGGAGGGATTGCAGGCAAGAGGAGAAGGGGACAACTGAGGATGAGATGGCTGGATGGCATCACTGACTCGATGGACTTGAGTCTGGGTGAACTCCGGGAGTTGGTGATGGACAGGGAGGCCTGGCATGCTGCGATTCATGGGGTCGCAAAGAGTCAGACATGATTGAGCGACTGAACTGAACTGAAAATAGGTATTGGCCTAGAATTTTTTTTTTTAAATGCTGCTAATTAATACTGTTTCCCTCAAGTTTAATTTTACCCCTCTGTTTACAGTGTAGACTATATATAGATATATCTACATATATGTAGCATATCCTCTTTTTAAATATATGCACAAAAATGACACTTTAGCTATTCCCATTTTGATGTCAGGGTAGGAAAAGGGCCTGTTTGTTGAGATACTACCATTCTGAAACAAACTTCCTATCCCCCATACTAAACTTGACACAGAAAAATCTTATCAATCCAGGGTTATTTTTCCCTGGGTATAAAGCCATTGGATATAGTTAACTATTTAGCATCATGTGCAAGTTAAGAGACAGTAATGAAAAATCCCATGGACAGAGCAGCCTGGTGGGCTACAGTCCACGGGGTCACAAAGAGTTGGACATGACTGAATACTGAGCAAAAAGTAATAATAATAATGAACATCCTACCATCACATTCACAGATTACAGTTCAGTATTTTACAAGGCACTATCACTTCATCCTCACAACAATCCTGGGAAAAACGGATGCAAGCTGTATTTTTCCAGCTTTGTAGATGGAAAATTGAGATTAAATGATGTATGAAAGATACAATTAGTGTTGAAGTGGAATTCAAATTCCCTAACTCATGTTGAAGGATCTTCTTGTTCTATGGCATGGTTTTCACTGTTGCCCTTATAATAGGAAGGAGTAGGTTGAACTTTATACTTCATCACGTTTTAATTTGAATGGGTCTCAAAGCTACTGTCATTTTAAGAAAAAAAAATATATATATAAAACTTTAAGGAAGTCAGAATTGGATTTTTCTTACCAGATTCCTGAAATTTCTCCATTGAAAATATAGGTATGTCTATACTAAAATTATCTGCTCTCTGAGAACTGGGCTAGAATAGAATAACCTACAGAAACATGGGTTTCTTAGCACACAGAAAATCTGGGGATGGTCTACCTACTGTGAGTCTACACAGACTGAGTTGCTTTTCTCTTGGAAGGTTCAAGGTACCTTTTCTCAATGCAATCTGCTCATCTATTGTCCTAATGCAAATTTGTATAGCCATGTGGTTCTGTAGAGAGGAATAGTTTTATGGTTGAGAATCTTCCCGGGGAACATTCCACTTTCTGAATGATCTGGTAATCTTCCCAAAACCTACATTTGTGTCACTACTAGGCTACTCAAACATCCAGTTCTTCATTACAGTAATACTTTCATATATATGGAAGTGGATATATTTTAATAGGTTATTGATAATATGTACTTAGTGATGCCTTAACTGCATATTACAAAAGTGAATATAACTACATATTAAGGGAGAAAAAGGACCCTCTTATAGAGTCTTAAAATATAATTTACTGTGACACTAAGACTCTGGGACATAGTCATCAGTTTTTAATAACAGTCATCCATCTTCTCTTTTTTCTGATGCTGTTAACATAGAAGGAAAGAGATTTTTTCAAAATTGAAATTTATTTGGATGTTTAACATTCCTACTACTAACTTTGTAAAGTTATTGCTGTGCTTCCTAAGACCATAAACTATGAATATTTTCAAGATGTAATGGTATACATATAAATATGTGGAGGGCCAGAACTTTAATTTTTGAAATGTACCCTATCAGAAGTCATAATTTCCTATTATAAGCTGGGTCATTTAAATGACACCATTTTAATGCATCAATCAAATCTTTTATTGATGCCATCAAAATCTTTGGACACTTTTACCAATAATACCAGTTTTTATGACCACCAGTGGAGCAAGGGTTCTGAAATCTTGTGATATGCTGCCTCATTTAAATATTCTAATAAAGTTATGTTTATATCAGTGCTTCTCAAGCTTAATTGTGCATAAAAGTCTCCTGGGGATCTTGTTCAAATGCAGATTCCTAATCAAGTGGAGTCTGAGATTTCAGTTTCTAAAAAAGCCCCTAGATGATGTGGATGCTGTTAAATCAGGTAGCCTCCTAGGAGTAGAAGTGTCTAGGCCTTTTGTGGGTCACAAATGTTACACAGGCAAATGGTTTGGCAACTTCCCTTCTAGACTTTGCTTATGTTGATGAAAGTAACTGTCAAATGGCAATCATTTCTGAGCATTCTGCTTGTACCTTGTTTGGGTTTGTCTCGCATAGGAGTCATATAGCCTTCTTCATCCAGCTCTCCTCGTGGGCCCCGTTCTGGGGCAAACACTGTGGGGTCAGCGCTGTACCTCTGGGTGCTACTTTCCTCTTGGACATGCGGTGCCGTGGACTTGCGTAAGGTGCCATTACAGCAGGCGTCATCAAAGATCTCTGCGGCAGCCCCCTGAGCAATGGGGGCCTCTGGGATTGTGCTGGTGGTGGCCCTGTAGGGCACGGGCACTCCCTGTTCTGCAGCGAAGCCCCCGTCTCGGTAGACAAACTGGTTCTGTCAACAGTAGAAACACATTTGGAGACCAAAGTTATTGTGAGGAATAGCAATCAAAAACATGGATGTTAATAACCAAAGAATACAGAAGTTTGTCTTTCAGAGAAAAGTCAGAGTTTGTTTTTTTTTTCCCCCCTAATAGTTAATGAGTCTGAGTTATAGACTAGAAACACCTAAAATTCCAATTTTGCCCTATAAAGTAAATCAATTGTGGGAAAACAATTTGGAAATATATGTTTTAGTTTTACTAACCACCTAACACATGGTCTAATAAAAAGTATTTCATATTCTTTCCCACAACTGCCTATTTTTAATGTAAAAATTCAAAGTGAATTTTCAAGACAAATGGCAATGTCATTAACTATAGGCAGTTGCCATTATGAACAGAAGCACAGTGGTGAAATTTGAATAGTGATAGTTCCTTATGCCTTCTAGTCTGCTGTTACTATAATTTTGAGTCTATAGTACATAACTGGAAAATCATCACCAAAATTCTGACTTTTTAGCACAAGACCTATAATCATGGAAATAAAGATAACTTCCTCACCCAGAAGCATAATGTATGAGCCCAGGTAAATTTTTCAGATGAAAATCAAAAGCTACTGTAGATGAATGATATCTCAGCTCTGGATTATCTACTGAGATAAAACATATCTACATAGGCAGCTACACAAGCTACAGTAAATTCTTAACTCACTGTTGGCAAAGGCAAAATGAGGAAATTATGGTGAGACGAGACAGAGGAAACATGATAGGCAAAGACCAAAATCCTAAAAGATGAAGGTTGATTGTGAAATACTTACTCCTGACATAGGGGTGTAGGCAGGAGGAGGGCTGTGTCCAATTTCACTCTAATAGGAAAGAAAAATGGAATGATGGATATAATAAGAAGTGATATGAATGGAAAAAAAAGAAAAGAAAAAGAAAAGCCACATGAGTTGTATGAACCAATAGGGAACACATGCACAACAGTGATGTTTGCTAAACAGTAAAATTTCATATACTCTGATCTCAAGAAAGTTTATTTATATATTTTGAGAATACTATATATAATTTAATCCCTGTAAAGGAAAATTAAAAAGAAAAAATTTAAATGCATTAAAAAATTATGTTGACAATAAATATTCTTCTGATGAACCCTGAAAGAAAGGGAAAAGTAGTAAATAATAAACTAGAGTTATAAACAAGGAATGCTTTCTTTTGTTATACTTTAGGTGACTGGAATGATCACCTATCACCACATTAACTTTTCTCCTGTAAGAAGCTTATCTAAAAAGAGATAGAAGTAGATTTCAATTTTCTTGGAATAATTTTTGTTATCAAATTACATTTATTCTTTACCACTTCAGCTAAGGGTCAGCTTCTCAACCTTTTCTTACAGAAAGGGTAAGTAATATTTTCTCATTACTCTTTTTAAGTGAACAAACAGCAGAAAATCTTGAAAAACTGGTTTCTTTCCTGGAAACATGCTTTACATACATTACTTTTATATATTCAGAATCAGTTGAAATTAGATTGCAATTAGAAAAAAACCAAAAAGACATATTCTTATGGCTTACAACTCTAACCTATTGGTTAAATAAAAGTCAACGTAAAAATATGATAAAATATTAAGGATAACTTTCTTCAGGCCAAGTACAGGAGATATATGAATGCTAATTCTGTTTCTTAGCATATATATATATATATGCTGCTGAGTCACTTCAGTCGTGTCCGACTCTGTGCGACCCCGTAGACGGCAGCCCACCAGGCTCCCCGTTCCTGGGATTCTCCAGGTAAGAACACTAGAGTGGGTTGCCATTTCCTTCTCCAATGCATGAAAGTGAAAAGTGAAAGTGAAATTGCTCAGTCGTGTCCAACTCTTCATGACCCCATGGACTGCAGCCCACCAGGCTCCTCCGCCCATGGGATTTTCCAGGCAAGAGTACTGGAGTGGGGTTCCATCGCCTTCTCATTTTATATATATATATATATATATATATAATACCAATCATTTATTAAGCACATTTCTTGAGAAACCACTGTGTATGCACAAGGCACTTTTCAAGGCACTTGAAATAATGAATAATGAAGGTAAAAACAGTTGGTTTTGTGAACCTTTCATTCTATACCTTCTGGCTTTAAGTGAACAGAGATGACTAAAATAAACCTCAAAGACAACATCTTGAAACATCTATAAAACAGAGCTAAATCTTATTCCAGGTCGATGTTTTTATAATTTAAGAATATGGTCCCACAGAGATTAACTGCTCAATACAAATTAATAGCAACTAGATAATAGAATTTTCCTTAACTGAGTCTTCTGAACTTAAAGGAACAAACTCTGAACACCTACACTGAGTATAAATTTTAACTCTGCCCATAATTGAGTCACTTACGTGATGGTATAGAAAATATTTAATCTCTTTTTTTCTCTAGTAACATAGCTAACAACACACTGAAGGATATAATGTGGAAATTTGGATATATTTGTTATGCAGTGCATAGGAGGAGCTTTGTAGAGTAGACAGATTGCTATATGGTATTGCTGGGACTCAGCTCCAGTCCCAATTATAAGTGATGTGGTCAATCATGAAATATCTCATTTTCATCCTTGGCCTCTTTACCTTATTCTTAATGAATATACCTATTGTTAAGGAGAAATAAGGTATTTTACATATGAATAAGCTTTGTAAACTCTGCACTATTATACAAATGTAGAGGATATATAAAATTTAAATGTTCACACCTGCTAAATCAGATTTTTAAATTCAAGCAATCAAACTGCCAAGGCTTCTCATCAAAGAAGCATTTCTAAATGCTTACCTGTCTTCCACATCACCTGAAATATATTTTGCTATCTTTCAGAAAGTTATTAAACCTAATTCATTTGTTCATAAATTTGAGAAGGAAATTTTCCATATAATCCAGTGATATGTTAAAATAGAGAGCTGGTACAAAAATATGATACCTGCCTGTTGGAACTTTATCATATTACAAATCTTGGCTTTACCCTTTCATTAAACTTGAATTATTTGGCAAGCATTTAGTAAATATTTGTAAAATTTCTATGATAAAAGCATAGGGATTATGTTCGATGCTAGAGATATCAGGATATACTAGGAAAGGCTTGGCCAGTGGCCTTTCCCAGTTTACATTGTACGATCAAACATTTCCAGAGATTGTTGAAAGAAAAAAGCAAGAGTGAAGTGAGGCTGGAGTGAATTTATTTCAATTCTATGATTATATATTAAAAGGCAAAGTATTTCAAAGTATCCATAATCACCAGTGTTCCTTTGACCTCTTATTTGCAAGAGTTGTTATACTGGGTAATGTTTGAATTGTGGCTGAAAAAATAGCACTGCCTGCTACATGTGTAGCATTTTATAAAACTTGAGAGATAAATGATCAAAAGAATAACTTAAAAGTCATTTTTCATCAGGAAATACTTTATTATCTATATTCATTTTCTGGGCTAGGCCATCTTCAATTGTAAAGGCATCATATTAAAAATAACTAGATCTCTTGCAGTTAATGTGTTCCAAGACAGGAAGTGCGGCCATGCTTTATTTGTACGCATCTGCTGTCTTGCATTTATAAGTCTTTCCATCAGCAACCTGCCAGCTCTGCTTCTGGACACACTGCCAGATACCATCACAGTAATAAGAGTGTCTTCATGTTCTTCCTAGTTTTTACCATTAAAATGGGAAAAAATGCTAAGCAAAGTTCCCTTAGTGTTCATTGTTTTTAGGGTTACTGGCTGCTTTTTATGTTTCTGTTTCCATTTTTTCCATTTGCTTTTTTTTTCTGTTTTCCATGATAAAAAGCACCTCATTCATATCTCCCTGGAAGGGCAATACATCTACAAGGGAACATCTGTGAGGCCAATTAGCTGGGCTGGAAATGTGATATAATTGTTGTTTAAATATATTTAAATTACATGTTAATCACTATGTCATAATTTATAGGCTTTGAAAATAACTTTTTGTACTTTAGAGCCAAGCCAGATTTTACTTGTTTGTGCCATTTTTAGTTTGTAACAAGCTCTTCTCATTCCCCACACAACCATCCCTCCAATTCCCCATACTTGAAGAGCTGAACTTTTAATACTGGAAAGAATGACAGCTGCAAGTAACTTGGTTGAGTAAAAATTAAGATCCCCACGATCAGAATGAGCTGGAGTGACCTTAACGTTCTAAGCATAACAAAGCAGTGCTCTCAGTTAAAAGGCTTTTGTTATTTTATTGTGCCACTTTCTAAACTGTCTATCAAAGCCTGGCTTTGAGGATCTTCAGGAAGCAGCACTGGGTACATCTGTTCAATTAACTGGCAAGGGGATTTATTGTCAGCAGGACAAAGATAGAAAGAGGTGGGCTATAAACTGGCAGGTGATATGGAGCTTGTTCCTGGTGGGGAACTATGTAAGGGTGATGAAGAGAGTCAAGTTTAATTTGTGGTCGTAATCACTGGGACACTGTATGATTAACTTGGACTCAAATCATAGGGGTTATAGAGAAGGCAAATGTCAGCAAATATATCTAATACACTATTAAATGGATATTTACATACACCATGTCCTAAAATTTACTTTTCCACTGAACGATAAAAATTTGAACCTTTGTCTTATTACATGTGCTGCATTTCTCATATTTATTGTTTTAATTAAAAGTATTATATTATTCCTACGAAATTTTACCTTGTTAACTCAGCGAAATTTTAAATTGTTAAATAGATGAATTGTTAACCATCGTATTTTCAAAAAATATTATACAAATCTATCTTCTTAGGAAACAAACAAAAGGACATGCTTAATGCCTACTTTCTATTTAAATTAAAGATGTGCTTAATGAGAGTTTTTTTTTAATCTTCAGATAATTGTGACTCTCAATATTAGCCATAGGATTAAAGTTTCTAGGGCCAAGAATCACCCTAAATCCTTTTAACTAAAGTGGCATGTGTCTCTGTATGATGGTGCTAATCCATCAGCATTGATTCATTACCTGGACACTTGCACATATTAAGTATGAAGAGTTCTCAATTTTTTATCCTCTTTGGCATACATCCTTAACACTGATGGGCATTTTTCCATTTCACAGGTCAGGTAGTGGACAGAGAAAATGCCTTTTTTTTTTTTTGTATTATGAACAATTTTTGATGTTTGGCTGTAACTCTTCATCTTTTTTACAACTGAGTTCAATACACCAGCATTTGAGACATTTGGATTTTGAATCTTCACTTTTCATAAGACAACTGGAAGAAAACAAACAAAATATATTCACATTCCCCAAACCAATAAGAACTGGAGAAGCCTATTGAATTTAGTCAGTTGTCTCACATACACGTGCATATGTGTGAACATATATGTTACACAAAATGTATTTTGTCTGTTTATATGTGTTTATTAATGCACTCATTTATCTATTTAGTTTGATTATATGAGATGCTACTTTTAAAAATATATATTTTACTCTCCACAAACAGTTTCCCAGGTTAACACTAAGGTAAAGAACCTGCCTGCCAATCCAGGAGACATAAGAGATGCAGGTTCAACACCTGGGTTGGGAAGGTACCTGGAGGAGGGCCTGGCAACTCACTCCAGTACTTCTGCCTGGAGAATCACATGGACAAAGGAGCCTATAGTCTTCTGGCTGTAGTCTATAGGGTCACACAGAGTCGGACATGACTGAAGAAACTTAGCACGCACACCTCTATACAAACAAAATAATGATGATATAATAATAGATTATATAATGACACAATATTATAGTAAATAAGTTAATTACAATGACCCTGTGTGCCAGTTGAAAGCATATTAACTTGGGCTTTCATCTTTTTTTCACTTTTCACTAACCCTGCTGCTGCTGCTGCTAAGTCACTTCAGTTGTGTCCGACTCTGTGTGACCCCATAGACGGCAGCCCACCAGGCTCCCCCATCCCTGGGATTCTCCAGGCAAGAATACTGGAGTGGGTTGCCATTTCCTTCTCCAATGCATGAAAGAGAAAAGTGAAAGTGAAGTCGCTCAGTCTGTCCGACTGTTAGCGACCCCATGGANAGCTGTCTCTTATACACATCTTCGTGTCCGACTCTGTGTGACCCCATAGACGGCAGCCCACCAGGCTCCCCCATCCCTGGGATTCTCCAGGCAAGAATACTGGAGTGGGTTGCCATTTCCTTCTCCAATGCATGAAAGAGAAAAGTGAAAGTGAAGTCGCTCAGTCTGTCCGACTGTTAGCGACCCCATGGACTGCAGCCCACCAGGCTACTTCGTCCATTGGATTTTCCAGGCAAGAGTACTGGGGTGGGGTGCCATTGCCTTCCCCTCACAAACCCTAGAACTTAATTATAAAGTCCACTCTGTTTCACAGATGAAAATATTACTTCTGTTAGGAAAACTGAGAAATAGCAAGGAAGCTAACATGTATTGTAAACCTACCATATGCCACGGACTAGAATATTTTAAGTTTTATTTATTCATATGAACTTTCAAGATAAATATCATTATTAAAAATTATGACTCCCATTTTGCAGGTGAGGAAACAGAACCAGGGAAGTTTAAAGTTCTTCCCATGCATAAACACAGCTACTGGTGTATGACTCCCTGAATCTAACACCTTCTCATTATTCCACATACAGATTTTGACTTTAGCATTTCTATTCTCTGCCCTCTCTGCCACTGTATAATGTTTCAGTTCTTCTCTCAAATAAGATATTATGGCTTATCTTTCTTCTGAAAAACTAACCTAAAGGAGAAATTTGAAAAAGTAACTAGACTTAATTATAAAATACTGATAATGGCTTACAATGTTGTCCTCCCATCTTATTTGCATTTTAATTTCCTCAAAGGACTTAAACAGGAAAGCTACTAGATGCAGAATGTTAAGTGCTAATAGAGAATATATGTGTGTGTTTATATATATAAAAACTACGATTTTAGATCAACAAGATGGACTGTTAAGGAAGAACAGATACTCATATACATGTCTATGTAGATTACTTACCTTACCAAGAGCAAAAATTAACCCTGAAGCAGGAGGAGATGGTTTTGAATAATGGGAGAGCACAAAGATTTTCCGACAGGACTCTTGCTGATGGACTTATTATTCCTAGTCCAAGCTTAGTCAATAAATTCCTCTTCCTGCTCCACTAAGGGTAAGTAAGCTATTGTTTCCTCAGGCAGCAACTCCTGTAGCCTTTCCAAATATTAGTAGAACAAGAGGACATTCCCTGTTTAAATACTCATGTTTAGATGAGTCAATAAAATGGGAACTGAAAACTCCACACTTTATACCTTTCCATATGTTCTTGTTACATGATGAAGTAGAAGAACATTATTAGCATGGTCAAAAAAGAAAGTTTATAAAGAAATGTGATTTTACACTAGGGCCAACATTCCTTAGCTTGATTTTAAGATGAACAATAAGAATTTTGTCACTTCTCCTGATATTAGTAATCATGTAAAATTTATCTCTCTTCATCCTGGGATGAAGATGATAAATATATCTTTATTTTTTGCTCTGGCAACTTTCTTTTGCATCTTTCTTTTGTTTACATTCTTTTTGCCAACATATTGTAATATTTGAACCTTTTCCTAATTATCACTTTAGCTACTAGTTGACATATGTATCTAGAAATCTTAAGAGGAGAATTTTTAGGGGTTTCTTTAAAGATTTCCCAGCAGTTCTTTTCAGTTATAGAAGGTACAGTCATTTTCTCAAATTTTTAAATTTATCTTTGAGAACATATAGTTCAACTGCAGTGTCTCTGTTTGAATCTAAAGGAAATCATTAAGCCTTTACTGTGTCCAAGTTCTCAGGTCATCTTACTAATTTTCCAAGTGCATGCAAAAGTAGTCTGTCTCTTTGCTTGAGTGTTTTTTATCCCAAATCATGAAGATTATTTAGTGAAGATTTCTTAATACATTAAAAAAAATGCATTGATGTCAGGCAACTTGCTGGAGTGGATTGCCATTTCCTTCCCCAGGGCATCTTCCCAACTCAGGGCTCAAACGCGGCTCTCCCACATGGTAGAAAGATGCTTTACCGTCTGAGCCACCAGGGAAGTCAAGAGAATGTTACTGTTTTATTGTTTTATTTCTCTGATGTTGGTTTTATTTGTTTATTTGTTTCTGGCTACATTGCATGACANTCCCCAGGGCATCTTCCCAACTCAGGGCTCAAACGCGGCTCTCCCACATGGTAGAAAGATGCTTTACCGTCTGAGCCACCAGGGAAGTCAAGAGAATGTTACTGTTTTATTGTTTTATTTCTCTGATGTTGGTTTTATTTGTTTATTTGTTTCTGGCTACATTGCATGACAGGTGGGATCTTAGATCCTGACCAGGGATCCAACCCACACCCCCTGCATTGGAAGTACAGAGTTTAAACTACTGGATTGCCAGCAAGTCCCCAAGGTCAGGTAACTTTTGAAGATGAAAATACCATCGACATGAAGCAATTGACCACATGAGGTCCTTCTTTCTCTAGGGCTGTATTCTTGAACTTTTGACATTGAACCATGAGATTTTTAAACAATTACCTTAATCTCTTGAACCCTCAGTTTATTTAGCTCTCAAAAGGAAAATGAGCTATAGTAAAAGTAAAGGGAAAGATCAATTCCAACTATCAAATTACATGTATGTAAAATGAATATTCTGCCTGAAGTTCATATCATTGATTGCTAAATGTTATAAAATGTGATTAACATTAAAGTGAAAGCATCTTGCAAACTTATCTCCCATAAACCTTTTTAAAGTATATGAATTTCTTTTTCTTTTTTCCCTTTTCTCTAAATGGAGTATCTGTGGAGTACCTTAGTCTGTATGCAATAAATGATTGTTCTCCGGGGAGGCAAGAGCACATCTGGATGTGACTTTTCTGGTGACTCAGCAGTAAAGAATCCACCTGCCAATGCAGAGACATGGGTTGGATCCCTGGGTTGGGAAGACTGATTGGAGAAGGAAATGGCAACACACTCCAGTATTCTTGCTTAGGAAATCCCATGGACATGGACGGAGGAGCTTGGTGGGCTACAGTCCATGGGGTTGCAAAAGAGTCAGCCATGATTTAGTGACTAAACAACAATTATACATATGCTTATTGTCAATTGACATATTTTCACTTTCATAGTACTCACTTCTATTTATATAATTAGATAATGTATGGAAATTACAGAAATAACTTAAAAAATAAGTAGTCTATAGGGCAAAAAAAAAAAAAACCTATAGGCACTCTGAATGTCATGAATGGCATTACTTTAAAATTTGAAATGCTAAAATTTCTGAAAGAGATGGGAATACCAGACCACCTAACTTGCCTCTTGAGAAATCTGTATGCAGGTCAGGAATCAACAGTTAGAACTGGACATGGTTCCAACAGACTGGTTCCAAATAGGAAAAGGAGTACGTCAAGGCTGTATATTGTCATCCTGCTTATTTAACTTCTATGCAGAGTACATCATGAGAAACGCTGGAATGGAAGAAACACAGTCTGGAATCAAGATTGCTGGGAGAAATATCAATAACCTCAGATATGCGGATAACATCACCCTTATGGCAGAAAGTGAAGAGGAACTAAAAATCCTCTTGATGAAAGTGAAAGAGGACAGCGAAAAAGTTGGCTTAAGGCTCAACATTCAGAAAACGAAGATCATGGCATCCGGTCCCATCACTTCATGGGAAATAGATGAGGAAACAGTGGAAACAGTGTCAGACTTTATTTTTGGGGGCTCCAAAATCACTGCAGATGGTGACTGCAGCCATGAAATTAAAAGACGCTTACTCCTTGGAAGAAAAGTTATGACCAACCTAGATAGCATATTCAAAAGCAGAGACATTACTTTGCCGACTAAGATCCGTCTAGTCAAGGCTATGGTTTTTCCTGTGGTCATGTGTGGATGTGAGAGTTGGACTGTGAAGAAGGCTGAGCACCAAAGAATTGATGCTTTTGAACTGTGGTGTTGGAGAAGACTCTTGAGAGTCCCTTGGACTGCAAGGAGATCCAACCAGTCCGTTCTGAAGGAAATCAACCGTGGGATTTCTTTTGAAGGAATGATGCTAAAGCTGAAGCTCCACTACTTTGGCTACCTCATGCGAAGAGTTGACTCATTGGAAAAGACTCTGATGCCGGGAGGGATTGGGGGCAAGAGGAGAAGGGGACGACCGAGGATGAGATGGCTGGATGGCATCACGGACTCGATGGACGTGAGTCTGAGTGGGCTCCGGGAGATGGTGATGAACAGAGAGGCCTGGCATGCTGCAGTTCATGGGGTTGCAAAGAGTCGGACATGACTGAGTGACTGAACTGAACTGAACTGATTTATACACATATGCATGTATGTATATATATATATATATTCATACATACATGAAGAAAATTAATAACTTAAAGCAAGATAATAAAGTTTTATTTAATTCATTCAAACTAACAAATTTTCTTTTATAGGTTGTTAGTTTATTTGTGGGCTTAGTTTTGCTTTGTCTCTACTCTTTTTCACATTATTATATATCAGGAAGTAAATCATATTCATTAAAGCATCATTTACAGGAGCTCCTCTTGGAAATCTTTCTTTGGTGGTTATTTGGAGTTATATTATTTACTTGCAAATAATAAGGTAACAGTGAAGCACCTTATATTTCAACCCCCTCTTTAGCAATAATCAATGCCAGAAAAGTTTTACTCTATATTCAAAATAACTATGACAGTATTTAGAGCAATCTGTGTGTAAGAATATAAAAAATATGATAGGCATAGTTCATGTATTGGGAGATGGAAACAATAGTATAGAAAATACAACTACAAATTTTGTAACTCTAATTTTGGCATGTAGATTTTATTCAGTGTCTTAAATGATAAGTGTTGGCAACAAGCAAACAATTTAACATAATACAGATAACGCTTTCCATGTTCCTGTCATTTCAGTGTGGATCAGGTTGGAAATACCTTCAGTTATGCTAGTTTACGCAAACTGTTTACCAGAGAGAAGTGAATTTGTAACAATGGTTGGTTAGTCGAACTACTGCTCTTCAGGCTCCGAAGTGGTACAGCTGTTGCTGTAAGTAAAAAGATTTCTAACAGTCCACCTGGAATTAGGACATCTGGTTTGTGCGAGCTGATCTGAATAATGTACTGTGCATACTCCAGTACAGCTACTGACAGAGCAAACAGTACATGGCTGTCCCATCAGCCCAGAGCAAACACCAGTTACATTTCACAGAAACTGGCTGGTATTTACAACTGATCTGAGCCAAAATGAATATCAGATTGAAGGCAGTACCCCAAGAGAAAAAAAACTTTTCCCCCACAGCAACTGGTTGCCCATAGTCTAAGGCATTTTTTACCATTTTTAAAAATCTCCCAAATGTGATTTTGCTGCATGTCAAAAGGAAGAAGAAAAACATACAAAGAATTCCTGCATCTATTTGTGAACCACTTTGGAATTTTCTGAAGTTAAAAAAAAAGACCCAAACTTCGTGTAAAAAAAATAAATAAATACAAAAAAAAAAAATTTAAAAAAAAAAAAAAAAAAAAAAAAAGACCAATATTTTTACTTTGCTATTTAAACCATTTGCTACCTATATTAGCCAGAACAATGGTCATAATAATTTTCTTTCAACTTCTAAAATAACACGACGTGTACACCCATGGCAGATTCATGTTGATGTATGGAAAAAGCAATACAATATTGTAAAGTAATTAGCTTACAATTAAAATAAATAAATTTAAATTAAAAAAATATGAAACCAAAAAATAAAATAGACTAGAAACTAGAGTGTCTAATTTAAATCTGACACGGATGCCAGAGATCACCCAAAATTCTTCTCCCTGTTTTCAGCTGTGGTAATAGAGACGGCAGGTGACTTTGCTCAAGGTCACACATCTAGTTACCAACAACAAAAATCAATAGGCCAAATTAGAAAAATACTTTTATGGTTTACTATGAAACAAAAACAATCTGCTTGGTATCCTTCTTAGATTATGTCTGCAGAATTGAACCGGGACAAGCCAGGTGAAACGCTAAAGAAGCAAAGTCTGATTATCCTGTTTCCTTTTCAACTTCAAGTCCCTATTTTTTTTTTTTTTTTTTTGCTCCCTAACGCCTAGATAGCATATTCAAAAGCAGAGACATTACTTTGCCGACTAAGGTCCGTCTAGTCAAGGCTATGGTTTTTCCTGTGGTCATGTATGGATGTGAGAGTTGGACTGTGAAGAAGGCTGAGCTCCGAAGAATTGATGCTTTTGAACTGTGGTGTTGGAGAAGACTCTTGAGAGTCCCTTGGACTGCAAGGAGATCCAACCAGCCCATTCTGAAGGAGATCAGCCCTGGGATTTCTTTGGAGGGAATGATGCTAAAGCTGAAACTCCAGTCCTTTGGCCACCTCATGTGATGATTTGACTCACTGGAAAAGACTCTGATACTGGGAGGGATTGGGGGCAGGAGGAGAAGGGGACAACAGAGGATGAGATGGCTGGATGGCATCACTGACTCGATGGACGTGAGTCTAAGTGAACTCCGGGAGTTGGTGATGGACAGGAAGGCCTGGCGTGCTGCGATTCATGGGGTCGCAAAGAGTTGGACATGACTGAGCGACTGAACTGAACTGAACTGAATGACTGAGCGACTTCACTTTCAATTTTCACTTTCATGCATTGGAGAAGGAAATGGCAACCCACTCCAGTGTTCTTGCCTGGAGAATCCCAGGGACAGGGAAGCCTGATGGGCTGCCGTTTATTGGGGTCACACAGAGTCAGACACGACTGAAGCAACTTAGCAGCAGCAGCAGCAGCAGCAACAGATGCCAGAGTCCACTGATTCTAGTCCTGGTTCTATAGGAAATGGGGCTATTGCATCATCTCATAAAAGATGCACCATTTTAAGTCGGTAACTCATATTCCAAAACCCCCTCTCTTATCTGTAGCGTTGTTCTCTTCTCAGGGATTTGGCTGTAGCTAAGCTAAGGGCATCCACTTAGTCTGATTAGTTTGGGGGAATTTTCTCAACTTGGTGGTTGCTGCTGCTGCTACTGCTAAGTCACTTCAGTCATGTCTGACTCTGCAACCCCATAGACGGCAGCCCATCAGGCTCCTCGTCCCTGGGATTCTCCAGGCAAGAACACTGGAGTGGGTTGCCATTTCCTTCTCCAATACATGAAAGCAAAAAGAGAAAGTGAAGTCGCTCAGTCATGTCTGACTCTTCGCAACCCCATGGACTGCAGCCTACCACTCTCCTCTGTCCATGGGATTTTCCAGGCAAGAGTACTGCAGTGGAGTGCCATCGCCTTAGTAGATCATAAATAGTCCCACCTCACATAACATTGAACTACTGAGTACCGACCTGTACACACATAATTAACTGCTGACCTGACATCTCCACTGGAATGTTCCATGCTTTTTCAAATGTCACTTTTCCAAAACTGAAATGAACATCACCTCTCCTGACATTAAGTAGAATTCTCTTATCTTACTTGGCTTGGTGAATAGTATCAACTTATCTACTTGTATAAGTTAAATATCTCAGTGTCATCTTTGACTTCACCTCTATCTCATTCTTCAAAAGCATCGAAAGTCTACCCATTTAAACATCTTAATACCTCAAGGATACAACCATTTTCTCCATCTTCATTGATACTGTTTTAGTTCCGATGTTAAGGTGTGAAATCATTTAGCATTCTAACTGGGAAATTTTGAGGATAAAAGAAAATGCTATAAATAATTAAGTTAGGAGTAATAGAGTAAGCCAGGACTCTAGGGAAAACAGGCACAGCACATGCAATGAACTTAATGATGACCACATTTCTCAACTAAACTACTATAATATTTTTCTAATTGGTCTCCTTGATCTCCTCATTCCAATCTAATATTCACAATTCATTTCCTGCTTAAAAACCTACAAGACCCCTTTGGCTTCAGGTGAAAACAAATCTCAATTTCTTGTGGCATGAAGGCTTTTGGTAGCTATGCTGCTGCTGCTAAGTCACTTCATTCGTGTCCGACTCTGTGTGACCCCATAGACAGCAGCCCACCAGGCTTCCCTGTCCCTGCGATTCTCTAGGCAAGAACACTGGAGTGGGTTGCCATTTCCTTCTCCAATGCATGAAAGGGAACAGTGAAAGTGAAGTCGCTCAGTCTGTCCGACTGTTAGTGACCCCATGGACTGCAGCCCACCAGGCTCCTCCGTCCATAGGATTTTCCAGGCAAGAGTACTGGGGTGGGGTGCCATTGCCTTCCCCGTTTGGTAGCTATGCCTTCTGCCAATTTTTCCAGCTTTGTCTTTCTGCTTATTCATCATATGCCTCCAGTCAAAAAGAGTACCAGCAGTTCCTGATGGTCCATGACTTTTACTACCTCCAGTTACCTGCCCAGGTTCCAATTGTTTCCTAAACATTTCTTTCTAATATCTTCATCTTGATTACATATTAATTCTGTGGAATGCTATCATTGCCCTGTTTACATGTAATTATTGATTCAAAAATATCTATCAAGAACCTATTCTGCACCCCATATGAGTACTTCAGCAATTTTATTTTAATCGTTTATTTACTTCATTAGTTTGTTGTCTTTCTTAGATTGTGAATCTATTTAGAAGAAAGTGATAGTGTTAGTTGCCCAGCTGTGTCCAACTCTTTGCGACCCCATGGAGTATAGCCCACCAGGCTCCTCTGTTTATGGAATTCTCTAAGCAAGAATACTGGAATGGGTGGCCAGTCTCTTCTCCAGGGGATCTTCCTGAACAGGGATCTAACTCAGGCCTCTTGCATTGGAGGCAGATTCTGAGTCAAAGCCCAAGGCTATTTAGAAGAAGCCTTAAATTTACTATTATATCCTTCATACCTAGCACAGGTCAGGAACATAGATGTGATGAATATTTAGTAAAAGGATATTGAATCAAAGGATGGATAGATGGAAAAGATATTTAAACTTCAAGTTTGACTTTATTAATGAGAATCTCAGGGCCTTCCTGGTTCGATCCCTGCATCGGGAAGATCCCCTGGAGAAGGGCATGATACTCACTCCAATATTTTTGCCTGGAGAATTTCATGGACAGAGGAGCCTGGCAGGCTATAGTCCTAGTCCATGGGGTCACAAAAAGTAAGACAGGCCTAAGCGACTAACACTTTCACTTTTTTCACTTTCAAGACCTCAGGCAGTGGGATATGTTTTAAAGAATAAAGAATTTTAACATTCCTTAAATTATATATCGCACATATTTTACTCTACAGATACTCAGGGTGAGTCCTAAATTGAAACTGAATCCCAATACAATCATCTGAATATTATATTTTATCTAGTACACTCACTCTTCCTGTCAATTAGCTACTATTTCTGGAAGCATTGTTTAAAGTCTTAATTCTAATGGCCAAAAAATGTATTTTTACAAATAATGAGTGGTTCCAGATGCAATGGATATATTGCATCTAGTTATAAAACATCAGGATTCTATCACTAGTGTGACAACATTCCCTTGAGACATCTATGTATTTCCTAATGTGTTGGAGGTCTAGGAAACTCAGCTTCTGCTTTATCCTGAAGAATATAAATTAAGTAAGAACAATAGGAAAGACAAACACTGAGGATAAATTGCCTGTAGGCAGATGAAAAGTGTAGTTTTGGCTCATAAGCTCAAACACAGATCTCTGCAAGTATTCATTTTAAGTTATACATACCATCCACCTACATTTCTGTGCATAACAGACAGGAACCTGAATCAGAATCATTAAAATTTATTTAAAAAAATTTTTTTTAAGAATAATTATGGTTAAACAGTATTGGACTGGGTTTCCTGGTGGCCCAGATGGTAAAGAATCCATCTGCAATGTAGGAAATCGGGTTCTATCCCTGGGTCGGGAAAATCCCCTGGAGCATAGAATGGCTACCCACTCTAGTATCATTCCCTGGAGAATCCCATGAACACAGGAGCCTGGTGGGCTACAGTCCAGGGATTGTAGAGTTGGACACGATTGAGCAACTGACACACAGTATAGAAAAATTAAAGTTATAAATAAATGAAATTCTAAGTCTCTAGGAAGGAAAGAAGCTATAGAAGGACAGCTCTTGATTAGGGAAGAGCACTGCCACCCACCAGCTCTGTTGCTGTAGATAAATTTTACTCAAAGCTTAATGTCCTCATCTGTAAAATAGAAATAATAATGTCTGTCTGCCTGCTTTATGAGTTTTATAAGTTCATGTTCATGGTAAATGTCAGGCCTCCCTGTCCATCACCAACTCCCGGAGTTCACTCGGACTCACGTCCATCGAGTCAGTGATGCCATCCAGCCATCTCATCCTCGGTCGTCCCCTTCTCCTCCTGCCCCCAATCCCTCCCAGCATCAGAGTTTTTTCCAATGAGTCAACTCTTCACATGAGGTGGCCAAAGTACTGGAGTTTCAGCTTCAGCATCATTCCCTCCAAAGAAATCTCAGGGCTGATCTCCATCAGAATGGACTGGTTGGTTCTCCTTGCAGTCCAAGGGACTCTCAAGAGTCTTCTCCAACACCATAGTTCAAAAGTATCAATTCTTTGGTGCTCAGCTTTCTTCACAGTCCAACTCTCACATCCATACATGACCACAGGAAAAACCATAGCCTTGACTAGA
>SJYX01008178.1:15993-230027 GCA_006410675.1 Oreotragus oreotragus | reverse complement strand
AAGTTTTAACCACTGGACCATCAGTGAAGTCCCACAACTCTCTTTAGTGAATAATTTTTTAAATTAGATTTTAGTTACAATGTTTATGCTGTGCAACCAGCTTTTTTTTAAAGACTTTATTTTTTAACTAAAAGTATACTGTAACAAGGTATTATTTTGAAAGCACAATAGCAACAGAAACCTTACTACAAGAGTCACTGTTTAAAGACAAGTATGGTGACTCGGATACTAACCTTTCGACTTATTTACCAGGAAAAAGAACTACATTGATCAGTTCATTCCCTATACTCTTTTTCTTCAAAGCATAAAGAGAATATGTAACAGGAGGATGTTATCAATGAACCAATAACAGCCCTAAATTACATTCATTAACCAACTCAAGCATAACATATAATTAGAAATAAATATGCCAAGAGCTAGTCTGCACCTGCATAGCCCCTTTGCTTCATTCCATAACCATACTGAGCAAAATTTTAAGGTATTTTCCAACTTAGACAACATATGATGAGTCTCTAAATTCATTTCTGTGTGCATAACTGTACAAGTCACTTACTCTCAGCTATGTTACAAACTTAAGAAATAAATAATGGAAACATATAAGGTGCTATGTGATAAGGTGACAATGGATGACTTCTAAATTCTACTGGAATTTAGAAAAACGGGCATTTCTTTCCCTCTAAATCCAGTTTTAAATTGCTACATAAGTACCAAATTGATTTTCAAATTTTCAAACCACTATCTCCCAAAAGGAGAATCCAACAATTTCAATTAAAAGTGGTTGTTCCTCACAGCAGGGGAAGGAGAGCTTGGGAGGAATTGAGAGAATAGCACTGACACATATATGCTACCATGGGTAAAACAGATAGCTAGTGGGAAGCTGTCGTACAGTACAGGGAGCTCAGCTTGGTGCTCTGTGATGATGGGTGGGATTGGGGGTGGAGGGGTGGAAGAGAGGCTCAAGAGGGAGGGGATTTATGTATACTTACAACTGATTCACACTGTTGTACAGCAGAAACTAACATAATAATAACATAACAATAAAGCAATTATTCTCCAATTAAAAAAAATGGTTGTCCCTGTATTTTATAGTACCCATTGGGATTCAGTACAACCTAACTACCTTTATTTAGCAAGAACTATTTCATGCAAAATTGAAAATCTGATAACTATAATAATAATGTTCATCTTAAGGTAAACTAGGTCCATTTTCTGTTGATGCAACATAATGACCAGGCTTCCCAAGTGGTGCCAGTGGTAAAGAATCCTGCCAATGCAGGAGATGTGGGTTTGATCTCTGGGTCAGGAAGGTCCCCTGGAGAAGCAATGGCAATCCACTTCAATATTCTTGCCTGGGTAATCCCATGGACAGTGGAGCCTGGGGGCGCTACAGTTCCTGGGGTCACAAAGAGACATGACTGAGCAACTGAGCACACACAAGGATTACAGCTACCACTGGTATTAACATCCCTTAAGATTTCCTTCTCTACTGTTTTGCTTGCAATCGGGGTATTACAACAGGAATACAAAAAAGCAGCCTATGAAGAGGACTGTACACCCACCCACCCCAGCAAGGATATGACCAATTAGTCCCAGAAGCATACTGACAGGAAGAGTAGAAAGCTCTTCCAGAGTCAGAGACTTCACTGCCCAGTTTGAAAGAGCCTCCACTGGACTCAGCCATATCTAAAGGGATGCACTAAGAACTGGTTTCTTGAAGTTAGAGTAAAATTGGTACAAGCAGAAGAATTAACTGACATCCACTTGAAACTTCAATGGGGATGTGAGGAGATCCAGCCATTGTGAATAAGATTTGCCTCTAACTTGGAACAAACAATTTACTAAGGGCCTGTGTGCAATACCATGCTAGAAATTATGAGGAAATAGAGGAAAAAACACATTATTTCACCCTTAAATTTATAATATTAGTTTTAGTTGTCAAATATAATTCAATTTATCCAACTTTACTTTCCCCTAAGTCAACCTAGGGACACACAATCAGAGATAACTAGGCCACCTGGCTTCCATTTCCAGCCAAGATGGAGTAACAGGGGATTTATCCTCCCACCTGAAACAACTGAAATACATAAAATATATAACAAAAGGCTTTCAGACACTGGTCACTAGACAGGAAATCTGTATAGGATGGGGGTCACTGCAAGAGAGAAAGGAAATGAAGTGAGTCATATGACTCTCCAAAGACAGTTTCCAGGCTAGAGTACAGAGAAGGGGATCTCAGAGCCCAAAAGTCTCCGTGAGTTAAGGGGCCAGGACTGGGAGTCCAGGGAGGCCAAGGCAGCTGGCTTATGCTGGGCAGAATACTAAAGAAAACAAAGCTGCAAGAAGAGAATTTTCAGCCAAGTACCAATCAGTCAGTGCATACGCGTGAAGAAACTAACCGAGGCCAACCAAAAGACACAGGTGAAAATGTTCTCGGGCTCACTCAAGCAGCATTCCCACTAGCCAGGGTGGGGAAATAAAAACACACAGGGTACTGGGTGGAGTACTCTGAAAGGAACTGCAAGGTTACTGCCTCAGCGGTAGGGCAAAGTTAATCATATATTCTGATCCCATCTAACAAACATAAAAGCAACCCTAGAAAGATCAAACTGTTTCTAGGAAACTTGAATGTGTCCCAAATCAAGGCTTATGAACGTTTAAGAATCTGAAAATATCCAACACCTAAATACCAAGCATATAAAAAAGAAGGAAAATATGGTCCACAATGAAGAAAAAAGCAAACCAACAGAAAAATATCGAGAAAAGACACAGATGATAGAATCAGTAAACAACAACATCAAAAGAGTCATTATAACAATATATCATGTGTTCCACAAAATACAGTAAAAGCATGTTAAGGAGACAAACAGAGGTTCTTGGTTGCTGTTGTTTTTAAAGATCCAAAATGAACTTCCAGAAATGGAAAAAATGACTGAAATGAAAAATACACTGAATGGAATTAAAAGCAGAATTACATACGCAGAAGGAAGGATTGGTGGATTGAAGACAAAGTAATTAAAAAATACCAAAAAGCAGAAAGGCTGGGAAAAATAAATAAAATGTCATCAAACTGTTATGACAACTAAATGTAGACAATATATATGTGACTTGAATTTTTGAAGGAAAAGAAGTACATAAAAATTATATGAAGTATTTAATAGTTATGGCCAAATTTTTCCAAATTTAATGAAAATTATAAACACCCAAGTCCAATAAGCTCAACAAACCCAAAGCACAAGAAAAAAATCAAGAAACTACAGCAAGGCTTACCATAATTACTTAAAACTGAGTGAAAATCTTACAGGCAGTCAAAAGAAGAGATATTATGAACAGCTGAACAAAGATAAGAATGCAGGCCAAAAGACAATGGAGCAACAGCTTTAAAGTATTGAAAGAAAAAAAATGTCAACCCTCAATTCTATACCTAACAAAAATTTCTTATAAACATTAAGGTAAATACATACCTTTTAGATATACAAAAGCAAAAAGAGTTCATCACCAAGTAGACTTTCAGTACAAGTAATTTCAAAAGACATCCTTGAGGATGAAGGAAAAGAGTACAGATGGAAACCTGCACCTCCACAAAGGAATGGAAAGCATTAGGAATGATGCATACATGAATCAGTTCTCTAAAAAATGTTTTAATCTTTTTAAAAGATAATTGATTGCTTAAAACAAAAATAAAAATGTATCACGCTTTGTTGTTGTTCAGTTGCCCAGTCACGTCCAACTCTTGGCGACCCCATGGACTGCAGCATGTCGGGTATCCCTGTCCCTCACCATCTTCTGGAGTTTGCCCAAGTTCATGTTTACTGCATCAGTGATGCTATCCAGCCATCTCATCCTCTGACGCCCTCTTCTCCTGCCCTCAATCTTTCCCAGCATCAGGGACTTTTCCAATGAGTCATCTGTTCACATCAGATGACCAAAATACTGGAGCCTCAGACAAAATACTGGAACTTCAGTATCAGTCCTTCCAGTGAATATTCAGGGTTGATCTCCCTTAAGATTAACAGGTTTGAATTCCTTGCTGTCCAAGGGACTTTGAGGAGTCTTCTCCAGCACCACAGTTCAAAGGCATCAATTTTTTGGCATTCTGCCTTTATGGTCCAGTTCTCACAACCATACGTGACCACTGGGAAGACCATAGCCTTGACTACATGGACCTTAGTCAGCAGAGTAATGTCACTGCTTTTCAACACACTGTCTAGGTTTGTCATCACTTTCCTGACAAGAAGCAAACATCTTCTGATTTCATGGCAGCAGTCACCATCTGCAATCATTTTGGAGCCCAAGAAGAGGAAATCTTCCACCTTTTCCCCTTCTATTTGCCATGTAGTAATGGGGCCAGAGGGCTTCCCTGGTGGCTCAATCAGTAAAGAATCTGCCTGCAATGAGGGAGAGCTGGGTTCAGTCCCTGGGTTAGGAAGATTACCTGGAGGAGGGCATGGCAATCCACTCCAGTCTTCTTGCCTGGAGAATTCCCATGGACAGAGGCGCCTGGCAGGATACAGGCCATGAAATCACAAAGAGTTGGACACAACTGAGTGACTAAGCACAAAGGGGCCAGATGCATAATCTTAGGTTTTTTTAGTATTTAGTCTTAAGCCAGCTCTTTCACTCTCTTCTTTCACTTTCATTGAGAGGCTTTTTAGTTCCTCTTCTCTGTTATTAAGAGTGGTATCATCAGCATTATCTGAGGTTGTTGATTTTTCTCCCACCTATTTTGATTCCAGTTTGTAACTCTTTCAGCCTAGCATTTCTCATGATGTGCCCAGCGTATAGGTTAAACAAACAGGGTGACAGCAGACAGCCCTGTCATACTCCTTTCTCAGTCTTGCACCAATCAGTTGTTCCATACTGGGTTCTAACTGTTGCTTCTTTACCCACACACAGGTTTCTCAGTAGACAAGTAAAATGGTCTCGTATTTCCATCTAAGAGCTTTCCACAGTTTGTCATGATCCACATAGTCAAAGGCTTTAGCACAGTTGAAACAAAGACAGGTATTTTTCTGAAATCCCCATTTTTTCTATAATTCAGTGAATGTTGGCAATTTGATCTCTAGTTCCTCTTCCTTTCCTAAACCTAGCTTGGACATCTGGAAGTTCTCAGTTCACATAATGCTGAAACCTAGCATGCAAGATTTGAAGCATGACCGTACTTGTGGGAGATGAGTGCAACTGTCCAATGGTTAGCACATTCTTTGGTGCTACCCTTCTTGGGGACTGGGATGAGGATCGACATTTTCCAGTCCTATGGCCACTACTGGGTCTTCCAGATTTGCTGACATAAGGAATGCAAAACCTTGATGGCATTATCCTTTAGGGATCTGAATTGTTCTGCAGGAATGTCATCACATGCACTAGCTTTATTAACAGCAGTGCTTCTTAAGGCTCACTTGAGTTTGCACTCCACAATGTCTGGCTTTGGGTAACTAACCACACCATAATAATTCAAATCATTAAGATCTTTTTTTATATAGTTCTTTTGTGTATTCTTTCCATCTTTTCTTGATTTCTTCAGCATCTACTAGGTCTCTACCATTTTGATCCTTTATTGTGCCCATCTTTGGGCAGAATGCTCCCCTGAGGTTTTCAATTTTCCTGAAGAGATATCTAGTCTTTCCCCTTTTGTTGTTTTATTATTAAGCACTGTTCATTGAAGAAGGCCCTCTTGTCTCTTCCAGCTTTTTTCTGGAACTCTGCGTTTAACTGGATGTGCCTTTCCCTCTCTCCCTTGCTTTTCGCTTCTCTTCATTCTTCAGCTACTTGTAAAGCCTCCTCAGATAACCACTTTGCCTTCGTGCTTTTCTTTGGGATGGTTTCGTTAGCCACCTGCTACACGATATTATGGACCTCTGTCTATAGTTCCTCAGGCACATTGTTAATCAGATCTAGTCCCTTGAATCTATTCATTACTGCTACTACGAATTCATCTGGAATTTGATATGTCATACCTGGCTGGCCTAGTGTTTTTCCTGATTTTCTTTAGTTTAAGCTTGAATTTTGCCATGACAAGCTGATGATCTGAGCTACAGTCAGCTCCAGGTTTTGTTTTTGCTGACTAGTATAAAACTTCTCCATCTTAGGCTACAAAGAACATAATCACTCTTATTTCAGTATTGACCATTTGGTCATGTCCATGTGTAAAGTCATCTCTTGTGCTGTATGAAAAAGGGTATTTGCTATGACATTCTCTTGGCAGAATTCAGTTAAACTTTGCCCTGCTTCATTTTGTTCTCCAAGGACAAACTTGCCTGTTACTCCAGGTGTATTTTGACTTCATACTTGTGCATTCCAGTCCCCAAAGATGAACAGAACATCTTTTTTAGGTGTTAGTTCTAGGAGGTCTTCTAGGTCTTCACAAAACTGATCAACTTCAGCTTCTCCGGCATCAGTGGTACGGGCATAGACTTGGACTACTGCGATACTAAATGGCTTGCCTTGGAAATGAACTAAGATCATTCTGTTATTTTTGAGGTTGAACCAAGTACTGTTTATTTTGGACTCTTGTTGCTTATGAGAGCTACTCCATCTCATTTATGGGATTCCTGCCCACAGTAGTAGATATAATGGTTATCTGAATTAAATTCGACCATTCCTATCCATTTTAGTTTGCTGATTCCCAGGATGCTGATGTTTATTCTTATCATCTCCTGTTTGACCACGTCCAATTTTCCTTGAGTCATAGACCTAACATTCCAGGTTCCTATACAATACTGTTCTTTGCGGCGTAGGATTTTACTTTCATCACCAGACACATCCACAACTGAGTGTCATATCTGCTTTGGCCTAGCCGCTTCATTCATTCTGGGGCTATTGGTAATTCTTCTTCGCTCTTCCCAGTAGTATACTGGACAAGTTCAGACCAGGGGGACTTTTCTTTTGGTGTCATATCTTTTTGGCCTTTTAAATAGTTCATGTGGTTCTCATGGCAAGTATACTGGGGTGGTTTGTTATTCCCTCCTCCAGTAGATCACATTTAGTCAGAACACTCTACCATGACCCATCCATCTTGGGTGGCCCTGCTTGGCATGGTTCACAGCCTCACTGAGTTACGTAAGCCTCTTCATCACAAGGAGGGATCCATGAAGGGCAGAAAAAGACACAAACAGATTAATATTATACTAAAAGAATAGGAAGTATACACAATGCTAAAACTAATCAAAACGGAAGTGACCAATAACAGACCAAGTAGGTTTCAGAGCAAAGAATATCACTAAGGATAAAGAGCATCATCTCATAATGAAAAAGAGGTTAATTAGTCAAGAAGATATGACAGTCCTAACATTCAGGCAACTAGTCACAGTTACACATGAAGCAAACAGAACAGAACTCTAAAGAAAAACAAACCCACAGTCACCACGAGAGACTTCAAAATCACTCTCTATTTAACTGATGAAAGGAGCAGGCAGAAAGAATCAAGGGCACAGAAGATGCAGAAGACTGGAACAACTCGACCTGATAGTTACAGCATATTCCACCGTGTAACAAAGGAACATACATTTCTCATGTTGAAAAAGAACATTAATCAAGGCAGTTCATATTCTGAGTCACAAATACTTGAAAGGATTCAAAGGATTCAAATGTATGCCCCCATCTTCCATAGTACACAGCCACAAATGTTAAAAGTGACTGCCAACTGAAAAACCCATTTTCCATTCCCCCCACCACCTCTGCAGAGATTATAACATCCTCATCCATGGCTTCCCTGGTGGCTCTGTGGTAAAGAATCCGCCTGCCAGTGCAGGAGATACAGGTTCCATCCCTGATTTGCAAAGATCCCTTGGAGAAGGAAATGGCAACCCACTCCAGTAGTCTTGCCTGGGAAATCCAATGAACTGAGGAGCCTGGTGGGCCAGTCCACGGGGTCATAACAGAGTTGGACAAGACTCAGCAACTAAAACAACAACAAAACCTCATCAATAGACTGAGGGTAAAAGAGGCCAAAAAAGTTGAGAAAGGGGCACCGCCTCACCTTTCTCTTGCTTCTTCCCCAGGCTGACGGCAGAGAACTCCAAACCAGAGGGGATGGCATAACTAATAACAGAAAGTACCCAAGACCTTGAATAACTCATGAAGAGGAAAGCCATCCACCAAAATGATCACCTAAAACATGATGCGGAAAAGAGTCATTTACTATGTTTAGCCAATAAAATTGTGGACTTTGTTTTAAAAACAGCTATCATTACTCTAATTCAAGAAGCTTCTAAAGAGCTTTATGCAGAGGAGTGACATGATTTTTTTTTTTTACATTTCAAAAGGCTCACCAAGCTGTTAAAGACTAGTCTGTAGGGAGGCCAAGTGCAGAATCAAACAGACTAGTTAAGACACGGCAGTAATCCAGGGAAGAGACTACAGCATCCTGAATTTGGGTGATAAGAGTGGAAGAGCTGAGTAGTAGTCATATTCTAGAAGTATTTTGAAGGTAAAGCTAACAAGATATTTCTGAAAGATTAGATGTAGAGTGTGAGAAAAGAAAATTCAAGTTAACTAGCAAACGGAAGGATAGAGCTGCTATCAACTGAAATAAAGGTCAGATAAGATTATTGGGGGGTACAGGGGGTTACTGAGGCATTGTACAGAAACAACAGAAGATTCGTTTTGACCACACTGAATTTAAGTCTATTGTTCAAGTGGGCAACTCAATTACATGAATCTACACAAATCTAATGTTTAGGAAACAAGTCTCAACTAGAAATACGTAAGTTGTCAGCACACAGGTCACCAACTAAGGAAGAGTAAAGAGGAGTTTCAGGGACTCAGCCCTTTGGTATTCTTATGTCAAAGGGGTTGAAGAGAGTGCTAAAAAAGAAGCTAACACAAAAGACAGAGAAATGACCCACTGAGGGGGGAAGAAAGCCGAGAGTATGATATATTGGAAGCCAAGTGAAGAAAATTGCTCAAAAGAAGGAAGTGATCAACTGTGTCAAATTCTGCTGACTGGTCAAGTAAGACGAAGACCAAAATCTGTAGGACTTACAGATTTTGTAAGTCACTGGTGATTGTGGCAATTAGCAACAGTGAAAATAGACAATTTTTAAGTTTTACTGCTAAGGGAAGCTGAAATATGAAACAGACATTGGCTGAGAAAGAGGAGTCAAGAAAAAATATCATTTTGCTTTTGGTTGGGAGAAATAATAGCATGTTTACATGCTAATGAGAAGAATCCTGCAGAAAGGGAGGAAATGATGACTCCAGGAGAATGAGGGAAAACTTCTGGAACCACATCTTTAAGTAGATGAGGAAACAGAATCAGGTACACAAGTGGACCAATAGGCAGTTAATCTATAATTAATAGGCAGAATGGCAAAGTACATAAACACAGTTACTAACAGTTGGCCAGATAATTATAAATAACTGGACTAAAGTGACCCATGATTATAAAGTCCATCTACAGAAACATCTCTCAAAAGTAGTCATTCTGGAGAGCAGTGTTTGAATACTTATTATTTCAGTTTCACTAAGTGCCCATAAAGCTCTTAGAAGGCTTAGAGAGGTAGAGAGACAGCCTAGTATCACTTTAATTGAAATCAACCATTTCAGTTGACTGACTACTCTATGGCACTAGATATCCTATCTGGGACTAATAACTGAGACACCAATTAGCAATTCTAGAGTAACGGCATTCCAATTAAACCGTTAAGTCCTCTAAACAGTAACTACTGTAAACTTTGCAAACAATTTTATAAGTAAAGAAATCTATCGTTCTTGGGAACATTTTACAAGTATGTATGGTTTCAGGTGGGCTTTCCTGATGGCTCAGTGGTAAAGAACCTGCCTGCCAATTAGGAGACATGATTTCAATGCCTGGATCAGAAAGATCCCCTGGACAAGAAAACAGCAACCCACTCCAGTATTCTTGCCTGGGAAATCCCATGGACAGAGGAGCCCGGTAGGCTATAGCCCATGGGGTTACAAAGCGTCAGACACAACTTAGCGACTAAACAAAAAAAAACAGTGGCACTTGTAAAACCTACCAAATTCCAAAGAAATAAGTCCCAAGCTTGGCCCTGGAAGCTGGTTCATTAGTTGAGGAGAGTTTCAAGAACATAAGAGATTACCATACTTTTGACCAATGAAGACAGCTACATAACCCATTCTGAGTTACTGTCTTCATTGAAAACATTAGGTCCTAAAGCATTCATTTATTTAGTGGTCTTACAAGCATATGAACAAAAAATATTATTTTAAATGCTTAGGTCCTATAAAAAATAAAGTTATCAACCACATAATTCTGACATTTATATAACAAAAGTTTCATTGACTGTTCCATCAGTCAAAATTAACTATAGTGTGCTCTTGACATTCAGAAATAACTACTTAGAAAAGGCAACAAATTCTGACAAGCAGAGTTCTAACAGCTAAGTAACTAAGCAGTAACCGAAGTAAATTTTCATTTTGACTCCATGTTATTTTCTATACCTCATCAGAAAAATTAAGTTTGTATACATTTTAATACTTTTCTCAATGTAATACCCAGTTTGTAACGTAACACCCACATTAATATTAATGTGCTTGCATCCTAAATTTAACTCATAAGTTGCATGTTGTAATAAGTTAAAAAACAAAAAACACACTCACTCCATTAAATATAAACCATCTACTGCAAATCAGTGATTCTTACCATTAAGGGGATTGTGTACTCCTTTGCAAATGTGATAAAAAGATATGTATACAATTTCAGGGAATTCATAGATGCCTTGAAGCCTATATATGAGTCCCTAAGACCAAAAGAATCTCTGATTAGTGGAAAATAATGGAGTCCAAAATTTATCCAAGAAATATGAAAACTTAATATGTGACTAAAACAAGAACTGTAACATAGAAAGGAGGAAAAAAAAGATGAATTAATATAATATTTGCCATAAGTGGCCATTCACTGAGAGAAATTACAATAAACATATGATGCTTTAAAGAGCTAAATGTAAAAATATAAGCTGTAAAACACTAACAAAATATAGAGAATGATAACATAATCTTGGTTGGGGGAAGACTTCTTAAGCAATGTAAGGCACCTACTTGCCTAAACTGATAGATTTGACTGCATAAAATTTTTAACCTCCATACACCATAAAGTCAAGGGACAAATGACAGACCTGGAGAAAAACAGATACAAGACACGACAGATAAATGATTACTACCTCTAACATCCTTTTTAAACCCTAAAATTGGTAAGATGAAATACTACCCAAAAGACATGAAAATGAACAAATAAATTATGTTCAACTTAATTAGAAGTCAAGGAAACATAAATTGATATAACATACCATTTCACAGCTTTAGAAAAAAATTAAAAGCTAGCAAAAATTAAAAGCTGACAATATCCTGCTCTTGTGTGTATGCTGACAGTACAGATTATTATAACCCTCGGGAAATTAATTTTCAGGGAAGTAACAGATTTTAAAATCTGTTAAATTATTATATATATATATGCACATATATATCTTTTGTCTCAGTAATCCCTTATTAGAATTTATCCTACTGAAAATAGTACCAACAAATAAAGAATTAAATAAACTAATATAAGCATGTTTCTTGTAACACTGTTTTATAATACCAAGAAATAAAACAGTTTTTAAAAGAGCGTTGAAGGGGGATAAAGTGAATGTTCATTATTGGCATAATGGCTTAAGAATTTACGACTCATGCATACTGTGGAATGTTATACAGCTATTAAAATGAGTAAGTCAAATTTATATTTTTTGACCTGGAAAGATGCTCTGTGACATTAAATTAAAGAAGCAAGATGCAAAGCCAGTATTATGTATACTGTCATTCAATATTCATTGGAAAAAAAAATAACTCTATTATGAGACACTGGTTTTTGGGAATTCCTGTTGATATACTTAATGATGTTTAAGGTTTTTTTTTAAGCCATAAATGCAAAATTTAATAAACTTGACAACACTTCAAGTTAAAATTCTGTGTGACAGATGACACCACAAAAGTTTCTGAAAAGTGAAAATTGTTTAAGTTTTTCTGATGGCAAAATAAAAATGCTTTTACTGTTTGTGATTTTACACCTACAGAAAACAACAATCTTTTTTTCCCCCCGTAGCAAAAGTAAGCTATCTATTTCAGTCCTTTCATTAGATAATATAATTATGGTTCATTACATGGGTATAAACAAGCAACAGACATTACACTAAACGAATTCCTTTGTGTCAGAAATTGAATTTTCTAAGAATGATATTCATTCTTAGCAATAAATGCAATTAAACATTGGTGCGAGTTTAAAAATGCTATTCAAACCACTACATCTTAGTGTCTAATGTCAATATAAAGTCCCAAGCAGCCTGGTATAATTAAAGGCGAACTTGATTTGAAATCAAGACACCTGGGTTCCAATACTGACTTTGTCACTTACTAGGTATATGATCAACTTATATAACTTTTGAACTTGTTCCCGCATTTGTAAAAATGGCTTTCTATGGTGTTCTTGGAAGATCAAATAAGAATAGCAAATATGAAAGGGTCTAGTACAGAGTCTGATTGTCAAAATATGTCTCCTTCTGTGTTATCTTCCTAAGGAAGATTACTGACATCTGGTTTAATACAAGCCATTTCATAAGACTTTTTTTTAAGTCAAAAGACTGCTGATGTGAAGCTATACATTTTATTTGTCATAATTTTACATCTGGAAAAGAAGATGGCAACCACTCCAGTATTCTTGCTTGGAGCATTCCATAGACAGAGGAGTGAGGTAGGTTTACAGTCCATGGGGTCTCAAAGAGTCAAATATGACTTAGCAACTATCACTCACTCAATTCCGCATCTCTATTATTACCTCCTTCTACCTTTTGTACATTGGAGAAGGAAATGGCAACCCACTCCAGTACTCTTGCCTGGAGAATCCCAGAGACAGAGGAGCCTAGTGGGCTGCCGTCTTCGGGGTCACACAGAGACGGACACGACTGAAGCGACTTAGCAGCAGCAGCAGCATTTTGTACGAGTCTCCTTTTCAAGAATTATTTCATTTATTCCATATTTACTATTTCTAACAAAATGTAAGAGTTTCTTTCTTGTAAAAAGTCTTAAAGAAACACGTTACCTACCGGGCCACTACTTGTGGCTTTCTACATTTTTAAAATCATTCAGGTTGTGCCTATAGAAAATAATTTAAATTATTATGGGAAAAAATGTTAGACAAGGAAGGAAAATTAAAATATGAAGTTATCTCAACCCACCATAATATGTATAAGAAATTCAAAGAGCAATACAACAAAGAATATAAATTTTAACTTAATATAACTTTCAAGTTTCTTGAGGAGGAGTCTTTTTTTTCTGTAAAGCTGGATCATTAACCAGACTAGAATATGACCATGAATGCTGCTAAACGGGTACAAACAAAAAGAGTATATTAGCCAACCTTCAAAATTTTAAGTGAATATTTTTCCATCATATACTATGAAGGAAGGTGAAGGTGAAGTCGCTCAGTCGTGTCCGACTCTTTGCGACCCCGTGGACTGTAACCTACTAGGCTTCTCCGTCCATGGGATTCTCCAGGCAAGAATACTGGAGTGGATTACCATTTCCTTCTCCAGGGGATCTTCCCGACCCAGGGATCGAACCCGGGTCTCCCGCATTGGAGGCAGACGCTTTAACCGCTGAGCCACCAGGGAAGCCCTAACTATACATATTAATAAAATCATAGTAAATAACTTTGATATCTGTTCAAAATTATACAGGGCAAGTTTTACCTTAGAGTTGAAGAGTGGAATTATCCCTATCTTCAAATTTATTTGCACTTGTTAATTTATTTGACGTTCTTTGATAAACTGCACTTTAAAATTGNGGTCTCCCGCATTGGAGGCAGACGCTTTAACCGCTGAGCCACCAGGGAAGCCCTAACTATACATATTAATAAAATCATAGTAAATAACTTTGATATCTGTTCAAAATTATACAGGGCAAGTTTTACCTTAGAGTTGAAGAGTGGAATTATCCCTATCTTCAAATTTATTTGCACTTGTTAATTTATTTGACGTTCTTTGATAAACTGCACTTTAAAATTGTCTCCAGTGCTTTTTTCAAAGTAGCAAAATTGCAAATGGCTAGCTACTATTTGTAACATTACACTTATTTTCTGATAGATTTTTCCAAAGTATTAATCATCACAGCAGCATATGTTACTTCTGAGTCTAAATAATAAAGCTCCTATTTTATTGTTTGCATTTCGAAACTTATTTTAAATGATGCGGCAGTTAAAGTGTATATAAAATATACTTACTAAACATTATTTTCCACATCCAAATTACAGCCTCTTGGGCTGATTTTTAAGTGCCATGTACATTTTAAAATCAAAATGTATTGCTGACATTCTTTTAACACTCCCTCCCCATTCACTCTTCCTAAATGCCACAGTTCCTTACTGCTCTGAAAGTACTTAACTGTGCATTCGTCTGGTCTTTCACAACAGCACACTCCAACATTTTGTACTTCAGATCACTCCCCCAATTAAAGTAACAACTGTTAACTCTTTAAGGTACTTAACCATACGGTAAACTTGCGGCACGCTTCCTTTCGTTAACTTTAAATCTCATTATAGCAATTCCCCCTCAACGTTTCCTCCTCTTCTAAATTCACTACACCAATATTGCCGCGAAGCAACATGCACATACAACTCCTTTCTTAAGCTCAAAATACCAGTTTAGCGCCACTAAAAAAGAATTTAAATGCCTGGTTACCTCGTTTCAGAACCTCATGGGAGCTTTTTATTTGCTTTCCTGTCCTACCTGGACAGTCTATTTCTCTCATCAGTTGCGCGGTCCCTTGCTGCCCCCAGCACGAGTGCAACTCACTACAATGTTTTTCTTTTACACTCCATCATTCCAGTATCTCCCCTCCATTTCATTTCAGCCCATCTGTCCCTTCGCAAACCTCCCCATTCCCAAAAGATTCAGTATCCAGGTGCCCACATCTCAAATTAGAATACCCCTTGCCTGACACTGCTGGAGCTTTCAGTATGACTTCCAAGAGAACAGGCAAGCCCGACCGTTACGGTCTCCTCCAACCGTCAGTACTGACTCCCCAACGAATTCAATCTTCTCTTGCTTTCACCCCGTGGAATGCCTACTTCAGGGCAGCCCTTTGGCTCGGAGAAGTCCAACCTTGCGACCTCTGCCCCTTGACCTCGTGTGCCCAGCATACCATCCAAGCTTAATTCACACCAAATGAATTCGGCTTGTGTTCTCTTTCAGCCTCCAGCCTCCAAGCCAGATATCAGTTTAGATAAACGCCCACTTGCTCGGCTTGCAGTGCCTCCCTAGCCTGGCCCCTTCCACACACCACTCAGCCCGGAGTGACCCGGCTCCTCACCTAGCTTCGACCGGGACTCCTCCAGTTTCTGGATCTGGTTCTCCAAGAAGAGCATCGCCACCGCGAAGGCCACCACCGCCAGCAGCTGCAACTTGGGCGGCATCATAATCCTGAGGAGCCCCATGAAACCCGCTGCTCGGGATCAAGACATACCGCGGGGGGGCGGGGATCGGGGCCCCGGGGGCGAGGGAGACGCCGGGAGGAGCCCACGGAGCCGGGAAAAATGCAAGAAGAGGGCGACAGCGAGAGAACCACCGCAGCGACCCCCCTTCTCGCGTCCCCAGTCCCCCGCCCCCAGGCGCCAGCAGCAACGCCGCCGGTGCCCGCTTCTCCTCGACCGACTCCACGGCCGACTCCCTCCAAAAGCCCGTGTAGCAAACACAGCGCGAGGCAGCTGCCGGGCTCTCGTCTCCTTCTACTGCCTCAGTCCCCGACCCCCGCGCCCGCCTGCCTAACCGCCTCCTTCTCTTCCTTCCCTCTCCTTTGCTCGCGGCCGCGCGCTTCTCCGCCAGCGCTGCGGCTGCGGCTGCGCCGCCCTCGGCCCCGCCCCCTACCCATCCCTCTCCGCCTCCACGCGCACGCCTCCACGTACGCTGCTCGGCAACCAGAGGCTCCGCCCCCTACTCCCTTTCGGTTGAGCTTATTGGACCGAAGAACTCCAGCGCTTCGCTCTTGTTGCGTGTCATGGTTGGTTTCCTTTGCCGTAGGTATCAACCAAATCGGCATTCGATTGGGTAAACTTGGAGAAGGAGGCAGGCCGAAACTGGCGAAGGCGGGGCTTCTTGACTGCTTAAGGAAATGTCGTGAATGAAAGGAAGGAGCCCGGGAAGCACAGATTTGAGGAGTTTAGGGAGATGCCTGATGTGAGTTATCGAAAGGACCCAGTGACTTCATATTTACATCAAGTGTAAAGTTTTTGCTTACCTTTAAGCTTACATATGCCCGTAGTTAATGCCCGTCTCCTCAGAATAAGAGACTTGATGGCAGCGGCCTTTAGCAACCTGTTTTGGATCAGGCACTGGAGTAGACGCCCCTAGCAGACGGGTCTTCTGGGCAGCCGGAGACCTACGGAAGGTGGTAGTGATGGCGGGCCGGCCGGCTGGATGGCTTGGTCCGGCGTTTGGGCTGCGACTGCTGCTGGCGACCGTGCTTCAAACGGTGAGTGGAGGTCACCTCTGCTGCAGCTCCAGGGCGAGCGACAGGGATTGCGCTAAGGAAGACGGAATATTCGGTCGCTTGTGGGAGACACAGCTGAAACGGGTGGGCTCCCCCAGCGGTTGCTGCTGCTGGTGTGCGACGTGGCTTTATTCCGCGTTTGAAGATTGTCTTTCCCCGCCCTGGGTTTCTAGCAATTCCTTCTTCTGACCTGAGACTTTCTTGAGTACAATCTGTAAGACACCGTAAAAGCGGGGGGTGAGGGGCGGGAAAGGCATTAAGTTTTGCAAAGAAATGAAGATTGTTTTTAAATTGGCAGAAATGCAAGGAACTGTCGCCTTTAAGACAAAGCTTCCTTTCAAGTCTTAGAGGAAAGCCCTCAAGTCTTTGGTCCAGGGTACACTTTATTTTTACTTCTTTCTGTCATTTGTTTGTGGTCTCTGTAAGTCACTCTTAGTTTTTTACCTCTCTTTTCTGGCACTCACAGGCCGCTGGGTACACCTCAGTATCATTTGTGGTTTTTAAACAACTCAGTTGCAATAAAAGGAACTACGCCATACTAAAACATAATTTATTCTTGAAATTGATTTTCTAAAATGATACCTTTCATCTCGCTTAAAATCGATCGTTGTCTAACCAAGTTTTTTTTTNTTTGTGGTTTTTAAACAACTCAGTTGCAATAAAAGGAACTACGCCATACTAAAACATAATTTATTCTTGAAATTGATTTTCTAAAATGATACCTTTCATCTCGCTTAAAATCGATCGTTGTCTAACCAAGTTTTTTTTTCCCCCCGTTTTTATCCATTAACAGAAGAGATACCTTCTTTATATTTGAATGGGGAGAGGCTAGTTTCGACTTATTATCCTCACAAACGACTTATTAGAAGTTTTTAGTTCGTTTAACTGTGAATAATAAAACTTTTTAATAGGCACAATACTTGGAGTTTTTATGAGTGTCTTTTATTAGCCTAATTTTTCAAGTGTTCTCTGTATTGAGTCTGCTGAGTATTCTCCTAGAAATCCGGTTTAATTAATTTATTCAAGGTTTGGAGGATTGAGGGTCTATACAGAAGGCCTCCACAAACACCTGGGCTTTTCTTTCATTAAGGAGTTTAAAGATCTTGCCTGTTTACTTTTACAGCCTTACCTAAAAGGTGGATTCTTTACTTCTCTCATTAACTTTATAATACTTCATTATTCAGTCATTTGGTGCCTTAGAAATTACTGGAAGACCCCTTTCTAAACTTTGTACTCAAGAATTTTTTGTCAGTCTTAGGTAATTTGTATTCACCACCATGAAAAGATAAAGTAACATTTCAAGTTGACTTCTTCCTATCTCATTATCTCTTTAACTGTTTGATTATCTGTGGCTGGGTAAGCACCCCCTCTAGTGGCTTAAAATAATGATTTCTCTTGATTTTTTGTTTCTGTTGAGCAGTTTCTGTGTTGATTTCCTTTGGCCTCCTTTATACTTTCCCTGGTGCCCTTGGCTCAGACAGTAACTCATCTGTCTGCAATGTGGGAGACCTGGGTTCGATCCCTGATCGTGGGTTGACAAGATTCCCTGGAGAAGGAAGTGGCAACCCACTCCAGTACTCTTGCCTAGAAAATCCCATGGATGGAGGAGCCTGGTGCAGGCTACTGTCCATGGAGTCGCAAAGAGTCAGACAGGACTGAGGGACTTCACTTTCTTTTCTTTTATAAGGTAAGGATAATGCCTCCTCTTTCATAGGAGGATAAGATTAAATGAAATAATGAGGTAGCAGCATTTTACAAAGTATCTGGTGCCTTCTAAGAGCTTGTCATTATGGCTTGTAATAATGTTTCTGGTACTTATTTTCTTGGGGCTAATCTGTAAACCCATGTATTTGCTTTTATCTCAGATTTGAGTCTTTTCAGAATTACTAAGTGAGAACCCTGTGAGTTTTCTGAGTAAGAGACAACTAATCATGTGGATGTGTAAGTGTAGTAAAAGGCATAGCAATACCAGACTTTTGCTCAAAGGGGTAATGTTGCATTATAGTTATTACAGTTTCTCCGCCAACAACCCTCATGTTTTTAAAGAACTCAATAACACCGGAAAAATAAATGAATAACGCATAGTCTCTTAGCCTGTCAATCCTACTTAAAATTGGAGAAAGTTGTAAGTTGTTAAGTAGTTATCCCGGTCAGGGTTATCCCACCCTATCCTTAAAATCCATGTCTTTCTTACAAGAGTGGCTAATTATTATAAAATTTAGGGGAATTCCCTGGTCATCCAGGGCTCCGTGCTTTCACTGCCAAGGGCGCGGTTCAGTCCTTGGTTGGAGAACTAAGATTCCATAAGCACTGTGGAAGAGCCAAAAATAATAATAACAGTAAAACAAAAAATAGAATGTAATATTTGACCTTACTGTATACATTTAAATGCTATTCAGTTTTATGTAATAAAAAGATGGGTGGGTGTAATTTATAGTTGAACTCTCCTCTATTATTTAGCATTTTGTACTTATAAAGTGCTTTAAAATATGTTCTGATGTTCTTATTTATTTGAGTCAAAGCCTCAAGTCTGCAAAAAATGAATTATGGTAGGAAAAAAGATTCATTCATGAAATTAACGATACCTTCTATCTCCCCTACACTTATCTCTAACCTGTGTCTATTATAATGATTTAAATATAAACTGTTTTTGTTTTCACACTGGAAGGTAGGAATAATTCTAACATTTATTAAGGACTCACTGTGTACTGGACAGGATACTAGATGCTTTCTGTACTTTTTCTCCTTTAATCCTCCAAACTCTGTGAAGTAAATAGTAATTATTCCTATTCAGAAATAAGGTTGCTCTGAGTTGGTATTTGAATCAGGATGTCATCAGACTGAGGAACGTTTTGCATGTTCACTCTGCCTGTCAGTAGGTGCTCAGTAAATGCCAGAATAAAACCAAGGATTACGATCCCATGATTTTTCATTTGAGATTCTTGTTTTGTAAAACATGCTTTGGTAACAGTTTCTTACATTTGTTTAGCAGTTCACTGTTTCAAAGTGATTTCATTTTTATTGCCTGTTTTAGTTACCATGGCTATAAAACAGATCACCCTGAAATTTAGTGGTATAAACCACTGTTTATTTTAACCCAGATTCTGTGGGTTAGCAACTGAGACAGGCACGACAGCATGGTTGTGTGTTCCACAGTGTCTCAGACCTCAGCCTGAGACTAAAGTGTGAAGGCTTTTTACTCACACATCTAGTAGTTGGTGCTGTTTGTCAGCTGGAGGCCTCAATTGTTCTCTGCATGGGCCTCCACATTCTCTCTGTAGTTTAGGCTATCTTACAGCATGGTGGCTAAAAGTTGACAATTTTAGAGAAACAGAGACACGGCACCTGCAAGCCCTAGTCAAGCAAAGATGACTTCCTTTTTTATGGCCTACCTTCAGAAATCACATAATTATCATTTGTCAGAATAGTCACAAGCCCCTGCTAGTCACATTTCAGATGATGTATATATTTTGGTGTGGCCATCTTTGGAGAAATAGAAATTAACCTGTGAAATAGATCAAGCAAATCACTTTACAAGTAAATAAACTGTATTCAAAGTATTAGTATAGGAGCAAGGGTCTTAGGTCCCTCTGGCTAGACTGGTATACTTGATCTATTTTGATACATTGTGATATATACTGCCCCCTATTACTTACATAAGGTAAAGGATGTTTGTATAAGGTATCAAATTAGGATGTTGTTGACTTAATGTAAGGCCAGTGGGATGATTAGCATTTTGGAGGAGTATGCCAGCAATAAAGTTTTTTACAATGAGATATGCCATTTGGTTTTACCAACTTGATTAGTTAGCTGGTGGACCAAATCCAGCAATCCTTGGTTTTGTAAGTGACGTTTTATTGGAGCACAGACACACATTCATTTATTACTGTCTGTGACTGATTTTGTGCTACAGTAGCTGAGTTGAGTAGTTCCAACAGAAACTGTATAGCCACCCAAGTGAAAGTGAAGTCGCTCAGTCGTGTCCCACGGTGACCGCATGGACTGTAGCCCACTAGGCTCCTCCATCCATGGGATTCTCCAGGCAAGAATACTGGAGTGGGTGCCATTTCCTTCTCCAGTAGCCACCCAAGCCTAACACAATTACTATGGGACCCTTTACATAGAATTTGCAGACTCTTGGTCTAGGAGATCAACCCGTTACAGTCAGTCTAAAATTCCCCCTACTTGAGTCTGTGGTTTTGACTAGTTCATCTGCTTAACACACCTGAGAACTAACATGTGCCTGCATGCAAAGTTGCTTTAGTCATGCCTGACTCTTTGCAATGTTATGGACCGTAGCCTGCCGGACTCCTCTGTCCATGGTATTCTCCAGGCAAGAAAACTGGAGTGGGTTGCCATGCCTTCCTCCAGGGAATCTTCCCGACGCGGGGATCAAACTCCCATCTTTTTAAGTTTCCTGCATTGGCAGGCAAATTCTTTACCGCTAGTGCCATGGAAAGCCAAGTGCTGGAAATACAAAGAAATAACTTAATGCCTGCCCTTTAAAGAGTTTACAGTATTATTGGGGAATCAAACAATCATAGATTTACATAGTGCAGTGTCATGAGTGTGCTGTTTTACAGCTATGTATAAATTTCTTAGAAAAGATAGTGGCTAATGATTGGAATCTGCTTTTTCTCAGAGAAGGCTTCCTAAGAAAACTGATACTGATCAAGTTCTTGGATTAAGTGGAATTTAATAAGGTGGAAAGGTATAAAAGAGCCTAGCATAAAAAAAAATGAGCAAATAAATGTATGTTTGAGTAAGGGTTTTGTATTTTTAGGCACCATAGGAATCCATTATAGCTGAAAAGTAGAATGGGATTGGAGGTGTAATGAGAAATAGGACTAGCTGACCATTTAAGCCACTGAGGCAAGAAAAGATTTCAGAGTTCTTTTAGAGACTTGAGGCTTGAGAGCTCCTTGAATTGTCAAAACTTAATAGATTGGTTCTCAGTTAGTTCAGTTCAGTCTCTCAGTCATGTCCGACTCTTTGTAACACCATGAACCGCAGCACACCAGGCCTCCCTGTCCATCACCACCTCCCAGAGTCCACCCAAACCCATGTCCATCGAGTCGGTGATGCCATCCAGCCATCTCATCCTCTGTCGTCCCCTTCTCCTCCTGCCCCCAATCCCTCTCAACATCAGGGTCTTTTCAAATGAGTCGATTCTTTGCATCAGGTGACCAAAGTATTGGAGTTTCAGCTTTAGCATCATTCCTTCCAGAACGCCCAGGACTGATCTCCTTTAGAATGCACTGGTTGGATATCCTTGCAGTCCAAGGGACTCTGAAAAGCCTTCTCCAACACCACAGTTCAAAAGCATCAGTTCTTCAGCGCTCAGCTTTCTTCACAGTCCAACTCTCACATCCATACATGACCACTGGAAAAACCATAGCCTTGACTAGATGGACCTTTATTGACAAAGTAATGTCTCTGCTTTTTTTGATTCTAAGAATGGTGAAGAATGTGGAGTCTAGGTTGACTGACCTGGACGACTGGGTAGTCAGGGAAAATGGGACCATTTTGCTAAGATATCCTGAATATGAATACATTGGAAGTAACAGATTTTTAAAAGATGTTTCACTGTTGGAGAATTTGAATTTGCAGTGCCTATATAAATAAGAAGATGTTGGAAGCTTGATGCTTAAGAAAAAAGACTTGAGAGTTTTTAATAAATGGATATTTGAAGCCATGGAAAAGACGTAGTTCTCCATGTAAAATATGCAAAGAGAGAACTAAAAATAGAAATGGGGAACATTTAGGAGATGCATAGCAGAAGGAGGAGAGGGCAAGCAGATCCTAAGTCCTTGAAATGAAAATTCATTTTTCTTCAAGATATATATGTATGTATATCACAAAGAAATAATATATGATCTTTTTTGTGAATCCATATTTTAGCCAAGCTGCAATATGACAAGTTTTTAAGAAAAAATAAAAATGGAGGGAGATGGGAAGAACCAAAGACTCGTAAGGTTACAGAGTTTAAAAATAATTTAAAAATTGTCTCCAAATGAGACGTTTCAGTAACTCTCTTGTATGTGTGTTAGATTTTGACAACTCTAGCTTGTTCTTTTTGGAAGCTTTGTAATGTAAAGATGACTTTTTTCCCCCTTATTTTTTGTTTTCAGGTCTCTGCATTGGGAGCAGAGTTTTCCTCAGAGTCTTGCAGAGAGTTAGGTTTCTCCAGCAACTTGCTCTGTAGCTCCTGTGATTTGCTTGGACAGTTCAACCTTCTGCAGCTGGATCCTGACTGTAGAGGGTGCTGTCAAGAAGAAGCACAATTTGAAACTAAAAAGGTACTGCTTTCTAGTATCTGTCTTCCATTAGATGATTTAGTTGAGATGAGGTAAAATGTTAAATTGCCTAATCAACCTAACTACAAAGAAGTCATTAGCTTCTACATTTTGTAGTTTTAGAAACTCAGCTGATTTCTTGCTTGGGGCATTAGATCAGTCAAAGCAATTGAGGGGATAAAGTATGGTTATAGACCAGTAGACCATCCTACCATGGCTGTGCTGTCCAGTCTTCCTTACTTTTGGCCACATGAAGCCAAAGAATAATTAACTAGTGCCGGGGTCCAGCCCCGGTGGATCCTGGGTATTCGAAGTGGGGACGGAGTCAGCAAGGAAAAACTTATTTATTAGAAATATAAAGAAAGATTAGGAAAGAATAGTGTAGTAGGAAAATTAGTGGAGAAAAGGCTGAATAACTTGGTTTACGTGGAAAACCAATAAAGTTCCAAGACAAGGAACTTGCACCATCTACATAGGCGACCGGCGCCACTTGAATAACGGAGGGTGCCCCGCCTTGGGCTCCCTCTCGCGTGGGTCTTAGAAGCCAAGGCAAATAAGTATACACAGTGAGTCTCCACGCCCCAGATGGAAATTCAGCCAGAAAAGGGAGAAAAGAACGACATGGGAGAGCCAAGCATCAGTGCCAGACCCACAACTTTGTTTTCAAAAGCAGCTTATATACCCCAAGTTGTACATAAAGAAATAATGGCATATGCAGAGTTATGCAGGGGCAGCAGTCCTGACCCTCATTGACACCAGGCTTTCTTTTTGCATACCTTCCTGTATACAAAAGGTCTCAGGTGGTTTACATTATCTTCTGGCCAAAAGGCCTGTTAACATTTTTATGGCTCTTTTCTTAGATAAATGTCTATCAACCAGAAAACTCTTTTTCCCTAGAAGTGTTTTTTCTTTAATCTGCATCACCCTCAAAGTACTAAGTAAAGTTACATTCCTGTAGAACAAAGGTGCAGTGAGTTATAAAAAAGAAAGTACTCAAAGATCTAATGTTGCTAATACCAGATCTACTACCTGTTTTTTCTACATGCCAACTATATCTACAAATAAAAGATATGAAAATTTGGCAGCAAGTATTGGCTCAACAAATGAAAGCCTTAATCCGTCCTATTCTAATGATTTTGACTCCTCAGAAGCCCCTACATTCCTAGGATGTTTTAAGCTTCCTGTTCCTCTCCTGGTAGGGAGGCCACAAACAATCACATGCACAGCTGGCAAACAATCACATGCACAGCTGTAAGAGTCCGGCAGGCAGGGCAGAAAGCCATCAGAGGGGTTTTTGGATTGAAACAGTCTTGTTATGCCCAGGAGACTTACTATCTAAAAGCTCTAAATTAACTTTTTCCAGAGAAAGGTGGGGGGCGGGGACAGCCCCCTTGTAATGTCAGAAGAGTAGATGGAGAGCATAACACAGTAAAGCAGGCAGACTCTGGTTTTGGGGGTAGATGCTCGAGAATTTCCAGGGCGACCCCTGAGGCTCAATCCCACCTTGCGTGTGCCGAGCCTCCTTCCTCATGACCTTTGCCATGGGTAGATTCCTTACGCTGGCTCCCAGCAAACTGGATGTTTTTATTCAGTTACAATAAGAACCCAGTCTTACAATGAAATTTGAGATGAAAGTAACACACCTATTACATGCACATAATTGTCAACAGTAAGTTATAACTTTTAATCTGGTTAACTAAACAATATGGTCTATTAATTTGCACACCTGTAACTAATATTTCCTGATACGTACTCTCACCTTTAACACCTGAAGACAACCAAGACTAGGTATCCAGTAAAATCTGCTATGGTTTTACCCACTGTTCAAATTAACAGTAAACTTGCTCAATTTTTAAATCTTTTCATTAGACCTGTAGATTAATTTAAAAATTATCATGAAAAGGTCACTTATATCATCCAAATCAAGCTGAATTAATGAAGTCTCTGTGTTTGAGAAAAATGTCAACATCTCTCTGCTTTATTCCCTTTTAATATTCTTTCAGTTTTACTTATTGAATCCTGTTTGAGGCATTACAGTCTGTAAAGCTTTCAAATAGTATCTTGTCATTATTAGGTAGTAAAGGTTTATTTCTAACAATGAGTACAGTTTTATAGGTTTGTAAGAAAAACAAGCATACGTGCTTTAACGTCCGTATTCAACCGAAAGTTACGCTTGATTTCTGAGTTGAAAACCTGAAATTCCTGTGTCCCAGATATGGCTTCCGTGTCTACAATGGCTTTCATTTTCTTGGTTCACATATACCCATAATATATTTTAATGTTTAGAAGATTCCCATATATAAAAGTTAGTTTTTATTGCAAGTAAGTAAAATCTAAACAGATTTTAAGACTTGATTTTAAATAGACTTAAGACATGGGACCTAATTAGTAGGCTCCTTCCTTCTTGTTTTCTGTTCTGTTTCTTCAGTGATATATTCACATGAGACAAGTGGCTGCAGTGTGATTCATCCTCTCATCTTTAAGCTGTTCTATGGTCTGTACAACCACTTGGCCAACAATAATTTTTTCCTGAGACACCAAACTGAGATGGATTGAACAACAAGGGGTGTTTTAAAAGAAATAATCTTTATCACACACCCCCTTTGTAATCAAGGGTAAGCTGAGAAAGTCTAGCCTTTGACTGATAATCAAATATGCCTAAACTATAAACTTAAGTGCGTATAAAAGCTGTTTTTACTTAATTGCCCTTTCTCAGTAATTCTTTATAATATACAAATTGTGTGAGTTGTGTTTTTTTTTTAAGCCACACCATGCCACATACAGAATCTTAGTTCCTCAGCCAGGGATCAAACCCATGCCCCCTGTAGGGGAAGGGCAAAATCTTAATCACTGAACTGCCAGGGAAGTCCCTGTGATATAATTTTAGTAGAACCAAACTTCAGTCACACGCTTCTCAAATTACTCATATTCCTGTTCAGTTTTCATTATTAATTGAGCTGTGTTTGATATCTTGACATTTTGCAGCAGTTACAGCTCAGCATTATCCATGGGGAAATAGGCCACTATTTAATACATGCCTAACTAATCACACAAACTGAAATGTTTATTATATGTAAGTGCAAGTGAGCCTGTATCCTCATATACCTTTTATACTGTACTTGTTTTTTCTCAACTCCCTGCCCGTAATCTATAAGATGTACTCATTAAGTATTTGCTAAGACAGTGTTTCACAAAATCAGTGAATGATTTTCTTTAAGAGGTCTGGTGAAACCAAAACACTTGAAATAGTAGTATAATTATAAAAGTATGGCAGGTCAGGCAAGCCTCCATGTAGATATAAACCACATTCTTACATGAAAGTGCTATGCTTAATTTAATCTGTGCAGTACTGCTCTCTGGATTATTGGTACATAATCATAGGAAGTCATGTATGGATGTGACAATTGGACTATAAAAAAAGCTGATCACCAAAGGATTGATGCTTTTGAACTGTGGTGTTGGAGAAGACTCTTGAGAGTCCCTTGGACTGCAAGGAGATCCAACCAGTCCATCCTAAAGGAAATCAGTCCTGAATATTCATTGGAAGAACTGATGCTGAAGCTGAAACTCCAGTACTTGGGCCACCTGATGTGAAGAACTGACTCACTGGAAAAGATCCTGATGCAGGGAAAGATTGAAGGCGGGAGAAGGGGATGACAGAGGGTGAGATGGTTAGATGGCATCACCAACTCAATAGACATGAGTTCGAGTAAACTCCAGAGTTGGTGATGGACAGGGAGGCCTGGCATGCTGCTATCCATGGGGTCGCAAAGAGTTGGACATGACTGAGTGACTATACTGAGCTGAACTGAATCATAGGTAACAATATATACAATAGTTTTTCTGTCTCATTCAACTCTGGCTTAAGGCTTAAATTTGAAATTATAATTTAGTTCTACTTTAACAAAAGTAAAAATATGCAATATATAGAGTAGTTTGTTGTCGTTTAGTCATTAAGTCATGTCTGACTCTTGAGACCCCATTGACTGTAGCCCACCAGGCTCCTCTGTCCATGAGATTTCCCAGGCAAGGTTACTGAAGTGGGCTGCTATTTCCTTTTCCAGGAGATATTCCAGATTTGGGGATTGAACCTGCATTATAGACTAGCACCTTATTTCAAAAATATTAAAAATACTTAAACATGGCTGTGTGTAAATCATTGGGAATATAAATTTTGTAGAAGAGGAAATTTGTAGTTTATGTGCAGGACTGTCTTGCAATTTATAATAAAGAAATGTTACATGAATACTCATTTTAGTTCTGTCTTAGTTGCATGCTTTATCGGTCTGTTCAGGGATAAAGCAAATAATTTTTCAAATATATACACTCAGCCAACAGGCTAAATTTAGCCTTTGATAGGCAAAAACATAAAATATGCTTTTTTAAAATGTATTTATTCCCAATAAATGCAGAAAATATCTTCTAAGTCCCTTATTCTGCAAGTAGATATTCCCATATTGTTTGTATTTGGTCTTTTTTTTCCCCCACTTTTGATCATAAAGGACCTAAGTAAACATCACAAATGTAACTAGAACAAGATTTTTTGGTTAGCTGATTTACTACTGTTGTAACTAGTTTTGCTCATAACTGTGTACTTAAGTACAAGTTATAAACATTCATAAGGATATTGACTGAATAATAATTCAGAGCATACTAATTTGTTGTTGTTTAGTCACTAAGTCATATCCACTTCTTTTGCGACCCCATGGACTGTAGCCCATCAGGCCCCTCTGTCCACGAGATTTCCCAGGCAAGAAGACTGGAGAGGGTTGCCATTTTCCTTCTCCAGGGATCGAACCCATGTCTCCTGCATTGGCAGGTGAATTCTTTACCACCGAGCCACCAGTAAAGCCTGTTTACTAATTTGTAACTTAAAGTAAAATGGTAAACTAATGAAAGAAAAATGTTTAAATCTTGGTGCTATTAGTATTTACTAAGTAGTGTAAGTGACTTCTGCTTTTTGTACATAGAATCTTAAGATCTTAAGAATCTTACTACTGACTGACTCTTTGCCTGTGGTGGGAAAACATACAACTGCCAGTACTTGCTTGTTGTATTTTACAGCTTTTCCCACCAGAAAAGGACTAATTCTTCTCCTGTTAACGTTTTTGAAATATTTTAGACAAGGGTTGTTACTAGCTCAGGTTGGGTCACTAACCAGTTATTAGCCAGGATTAGGGAATAATATAAGAACTGCCACAAAGCTGCCACGGGAGCCATGTGAGAAGTTACACCAGGGAGCAGATGGATGGCGGCTCTTAGGGAAAGAACAGACTGATTTTTCGCCTGTTACTAGAGGAAACCGCTTCTACTTAGGCTGCTTTAAAGATTTAGCTCAAGTGCCCCCTTTGCTGGGAAGTCTTACCCGATTTCTCCTCTTTAGCCACCACCACTGCCCCTTCCAGTTACACTAAGCTGCACCTAGCTCTTCTCTCATAGTTCTGTCAGTAGAGAATCTGCCTGCAGTGCAGGAGACCCGGGTTCGATTCCTGGGTCAGGAAGATCCCCTGGAGAAGGAAATGGCAACCCACTCCAGTATTCTTGCCTGGAGAATCCCATGCACAGAGGAGCCTGGTGGGCTACAGTCCATGGAGTTGCAAGAGTCAGACATGACTTAGCAACTAAACCACCAGCCACCACTGCATTTTCAAAGCACTTAACCATGCCTGTGATTTGCAGTTAATTCCATTATATTGTATCTGATGTCTGGCTTTCTTTCTCCCAGTGTTTTATGCTTTTTGAAGTTCAGAACTATTTTTTTTATGTTTCTGAATCCCCAGCCTTTAGCTTACAATATTTCCTAAGTTTTCACCCTTGAATAAGGCGCTTTTTACTAAGAAATAATACATGAAATTCTGTATCCAACTTTAGAGTAATTTAGAAGTCAGCTTAAACAGCATTATTCAAAATAGTGGCAAATTTTAAGCTTTAGTCTATCAGAAGCTGAATGCTACTGATGTGTAAAGCATAGAAGGATGAAATGGAGGTTAAGCTAACTGTGTGTGAAATTGTAGTCGCTGAAGAGATTTCACTGTTGCTTAAAATAGATTAACTTTTGTAGTGTGTGTAGCATCAAATCTATGAACTGATTTCTTCAAAGGAAACAAATTTAATTCAACAGGTTATTCTAATATAAAAACACTGTTCAGAAAGTTTTTTTTTTTTTAACTGTTTAGCAATAGTTCAAATTCAGTGTAAGAAATCAGTAAGACTCGTGAGTAGCAACAATACTAAATAAAGACATAAATTTACTTAATAATAGCTTCAGACATTCATTAAGTTCTTATTATATGAAGGTGCTCTTCCAAGCCTTTGTATGAAGTAACTTATATAATCCTTACAACAACTCCATGAGGTAAGTACCATTATCATCTCCATTTCACAGCTAGGTTTGAGACAAGGAGATCTTGCCTAAAGTCATACAGCTAACAAGTGAAAATAAACATGTATGTCGTATATTTGTGTAAGAAAAGTTTAAAAGTTTCTTTTGTGCAATTATTCAGTTGAACTGAAAATAGTTTAAATTTATTTTTTCTATTTTCTATATGGGGCATTTCATCTGCCTTTAATATGAAAAATAAATGTGGTCAATTTTCTTAGGTATTTACAAATCAGAATCAGCTTCTGTCTAAGCATATTAAAACATTCTGTCACATTTACAGATTGTAATATTTATGAGGAAAATAAACCCTTAAGATAATCATAATCAATTTCCAGTCTGTCTTACAACTGCATTTCTTTTAGACATACCTACTTCAGAATCAAAATAAACTTTGTTTATATACTAAATATTACTTCATACTGTAGGCTCTGAGAATAAGACAAAATAAGATATTTTCCAAAATAAGACAATAGTCACTGTCCTAGAGGACTCAAAGAAATAGACATAGAAATTGGACTACTGGAATGCATTTGGCAGAATATTCTGTTGGGATAAAACATAATATCCAATAGTGTAATTGCTAAAAAAAATTAGAAATTAAATAAAAATCGGAAGGAGGAGGGGAATCAATAAATTTCTTAAAGTTGGCATAATCAAGAACTATAGATACAACCATGTTAATCACTATGGAAGTGACCAACAGAAGAACTAAAAACAGACAGTAAGAATTCAGAGAGATAAGTTCTGTAAAAAAATGGTATAAAAGCACCATAGAAGAAAGGATATAACCATTTGCCAGGTCAGGTAAACATTACCCCTTGCTTATGTAGAAGTTGATGCTTATAATAAGCAACTGAACTGAACTGAACAAGGTAGCCCCTAAAGGCAATGATGGTGGATGGGAAAAGAGACAGTGACAGAAGATAATTTTTAGTAAAGTATACATCCCTTAGTTCCAAACTGCCTTTTCAGTTTTCATTTTGAAGATAGACGTGTTAAGTTGTACTGTAGCAGGCCATGAATTTCATCTTGGTACCATAATAAGTTCTAAAACAGATAGATAGTATACTCTTCAGAGAGTAGGCAAAAAGTAAAAATGTGTAGACTGGCCTAGTTTCTTTTGTTCTAATTTCCCATTGTTGCTCTTCATTTTTGTATACTGTTTAACTTTTGAATTATTGCAGCTCTTTGGTATCTGTTTTTAAAGTGAAAATAGATTCAGTTCAGTTCAGTTCAATCGCTCAGTCATGTCCGATTCTTTGCGACCCCATGAGTCGCAGCACGCCAGGCCTCCCGGCTCATCACCATCTCCTGGGGTTCACTCAGACTCACGTCCATCGAGTCCGTGATGCCATCCAGCCATCTCATCCTCGGTCGTCCCCTTCTCCTCCTGACCCAAATCCCTCCCAGCATCAAAGTCTTCCAGTGAGTCAACTCTTCACATGAGGTGGCCAAAGTACTGGAGTTTCAGCTTCAGCATCATTCTTTCCAAAGAAATCCCAGGGTTGATCTCCTTCAGAATGGACTGGTTGGATCTCCTTGCAGTCCAAGAGACTCTCAAGGGTCTTCTCCAAAACCACAGTTCAAAAGCATCAATTCTTTGGTGCTCAGCCTTTGACTTCACAGTCCAACTCTCACATCCATAAATGACCACAGGAAAAACCGTAGTCTTGACTAGACGGACCTTAGTTGGCAAAGTAATGTCTCTGCTTTTGAATATACTATCTAGGTTGGTCATAACTTTTCTTCCAAGGAGTAAGCATCTTCTAATTTCATGGCTGCAGTCACCATCTGCAGTGATTTTGGAGCCCAAAAAAATAGTCTGACACTGTTTAGACTGTTTCCCCATCTATTTCCCATGAAGTGATGGGACCAGATGCCATGATCTTCGTTTTTTGAATGTTGAGCTTTAAGCCAACTTTTTCGCTCTCCTCTTTCACTTTCATCAAGAGGCTTTTTAGCTCTTCTTTCCTTTCTGCCATAAGGGTGGTGTCATCTGCATATCTGAGGTTATTGATATTTCTCCTGGCAATCTTGATTCCAGCTTGTGTTTCTTCCATTCCAGCCTTTCTCATGATGTACTCTGCATATAAGTTAAATAAGCAGGGTGACAATATACAGCCTTGACGTACTCCTTTTCCTATTTGAAACCAGTCTGTTGTTCCATGTCCAGTTCTAACTGTTTCTTCCTGATCTGCATACAGATTTCTCAAGAGGCAGGTCAGGTGGTCTGGTATTCCCATCTCTTTCAGAATTTTCACAGTTTATTGTCATCCACACAGTCAAAGGCTTTGGCTTAGTCAAGAAAGCAGAAATAGATGTTTTTCTGGAACTCTCTTGCTTTTTCCATGATCCAGCAGATGTTGGCAATTTGATCTCTGGTTCCTCTGCCTTTTCTAAAACCAGCTTGAACATCAGGGACTTCACGGTTCACGTATTGCTGAAGCCTGGGTTGGAGAATTTTGAGCATTACTTTACTAGCGTGTGAGATGAGTGCAATTGTGCGGTAGTTTGAGCATTCTTTGGGATTGGAATGAAAACTGACCTTTTCCAGTCCTGTGGCCACTGCTGAGTTTTCCAAATTTGCTGGCGCATTGAGTGAAGCACTTTCACAGCGTCATCTTTCAGGATTTGAAACAGCTCAGCTGGAATTCCATCACCTGCACCAGCTTTGTTCATAGTGATGCTTTCTAAGACCCACTTGACTTCACATTCCAAGATGTCTGGCTCTAGATTAGTGATCACACCATCATGATTATCTGGGTCATGAAGATCTTTTTTGTACAGTTCTTCCGTGTATTCTTGCCACCTCTTCTTAATATCTTCTGCTTCTGTTAGGTCCATACCATTTCTGTCCTTTATCAAACCCGTCTTTGCATGCCTATGTCTAATTTTCTTGAAGAGATCTCTAGTCTTTCCCATTCTGTTCTTTTCCTCGATTTCTTTGCACTGATCGCTGAAGAAGGCTTTCTTATCTCTCCTTGCTATTCTTTGGAACTCTGCATTCAGATGCTTATATCTTTTCTTTTCTCCTTTGCTTTTCACTTCTCTTCTTTTCACAGCTATTTGTAAGGCCTCCCCAGACAGCCATTTTGCTTTTTTGCATTTCTTTTCCATGGGGATTAATTGTAATAGAAATCATTTAATTTGAGCCTGCTCTCATTTTTTATTTATGACAGTGGTGTTCACTATTGGATGCTAATGGAAGCAGAAAAAGAATTGAGTTTTCTTGTGAAAATCAGCTTTTCCTGCTTTATCTTTAATATGAAAAATAAGTGTAGTTAATTTTTTTTTTAGATATTTACAAATCAGGATCTGCTTCTAAGCATGTTAAAACATGCTGTCACGTTTGCAGATTTTATCTCCAGGCTGTCTTACAGCCACATTTCCTAGACATAACTACCTCAGAGTCATTTTGGCACATTCATGTTTAGTTTTTTGAGACCATTGAATGGATTTTGAATGGTTTTTAACAGGATCTCAATCTCAGATTTTCAAATTGACAGAAATGTAGGTTATACTTTTCAAACACTTAGGACCAAAAATTAATTTATTATTGAATTTTTTATACATACATTGATTTTTTTTAATTGAGTACTTACGCTAAATTGTTTGCCATTTTCTTTATTTATACATATTACCAAGGGGCTAGTTGGTTTTGTTTTTAAAACTGTTTACCTTTAAGATATTCAAGCTTAGGGTCATTTTTACCATTCTCTGGATAGTTTGGCCTCAGGAAATATAGTGGCATTGTGTCACTAATCTTTTCATTGTGTGATACCCCTAGGTATTAGTAGAATTGAATATATTGTTCTAAATTATACCCTGAATTATTCATACTTATAGCTGAAGTGTGTATGGGAATGTGTGTGCTCTGTATCTGTGGATATATTTGCTTCTAGGTGGAAATCTGATCATTACAGTCTTAACCTCTTGGTGATGAAATCCTCCTTGTTTTAGGTGTATATACAAATTCTGTTTCTTAGCACAGTATTGAAAGAAGCCTTGTTCTTTTCCTCAGATTTCGTAGTTAGAATGGTCTAATTTAGATTCTGGTGATGTCAGAGAAACATTTTTTTTTTGGTACATTTTCGTTGAGCTTTTTAGTGGAACAGTGATTGTATCTTTATGAAAAGACTCCCTCAGCATACTCTTCTTTTCCTCAGAGCCTAATTTAAGGTAGATGTTACCTAGCTTGTTTTTAACTTAGGGGAAGCTTCCTTAGACACAGTTATTGTTTTATATTTTTGCGAAGTTTGGTAGAAAGCACCTAAAAATGAATAGTTTGATCTCAGGCATATGATTTTAGAGCATTATATTTACCAGGTTGGTTTGCTAAAATTGTAAAACCCAACTTATTTCCCTAATCCTTTGTATTCGTTCATTGTTCCTATACAAGAATGCCATCAGTCAGAGTGTGTATGAAAGTGTTAATAAATATACCATTTGCCTTATACACTTAAGGTAACTTAAACTGACATCTTGACAAAAGCTTACTATAAGATCGCAAATATTTAGTACTCTAGTTATTTGCTCATGTGTAGTTGTAGCTTTTTGTTTCTAGCGTTACAGGCACTTTAAAAAATATTAGAAAATATAGGAATGACTTTGATAAATAATGAATTAAAATCCATAACATCAGCAGATCCCTAGACATAGTTTTACTTGTAAACATTTTCTCTGAGAATTAACTGACTAAATTTTGCTTAAAAAAAAAAAACTTCTGCTTAATATATTTTTCCTCTCCAGATGTATGTGAAACAAGTAAAGTTGACTTTAAGAGGTAACATTTGTATTTACTATGTTGCTTCAGTCATGTCTGACTTTGTGTGACCCTATGGACTGTAGCCCACCAGGCTCCTCTGTCCATGGGATTCTCCAGACAAGAATACTGGATTTTTTTTTTTTTTTTTAATTTGTCTTAGCAACTCTGGAAGGTAGGGAATATTTCTTTTTTGTTGTTGTTTTAAAGGTTTATTTTTTGGTCATGCTGGACCTTCCTTGCTGCAAGCAGAAGCTGCTCTTCACTGGTACACAGGCTTCTCATTGCAGTGACTTCTCTCACTGCGGAGTACAGGCTCTAGGGCCCAGGGGCTTCAGTAGTTGTGGTACACAGGCCTAAGTGGCTCCCTGGCATGTGGGGTCCGCCCGAACCAGGGATTGAATCTGTGTCCCTTGCATTGCAAGATAAACTGTTAATTACTGGACCACCAAGGAAGCCCTGGGAATATTTCTTGTTCAGACGGTAAACTGAAACTCAGAGAGAATGATTTGCTGTCTGTAACTAGCGGAACTAGAACTAGACCCACATACTCTTAAAAGATACAGTGAGGCCTATTAAAAATTTTAATGGTTTAAGCATAAATCAATTCAAACTGGGTAACACCCAGCTGGAAGTGGTTAGAAGTGCCCCACCAACAGGAATTAGGGATAGAACTTAGAGAAGATATGGAAGTAAAGCAATGATATTTTTTGACTGGCTGTACCTTAAGAAGCTACATTATTTCGGAAAATAATGTAGCACTCATCTCACATGCTAGTTAAGTAATGCTTAAAATTCTCCAAGCCAGGCTTCAGCAATACTTGAACTGTGAAATTCCAGATGTTCAAGCTGGTTTTAGGAAAGGCAGAGGAACCAAAGATCAAATTGCCAACATCTGCTGGATCATGGAAAAAGGAAGAGAATGCCAGAAAAACAACTATTTCTGCTTTCTTGACTAGGCCAAAGCCTTTGACTGTGTGGATCACAATAAACTGAAAAATTCTAAAAGAGACAAGAATACCAGACTATCTGACCTGCCTCTTGAGAAACCTATATACAGGTCAGGAAGCAACAGTTAGAACTGGACATGGAGCAATAGACTGGTTCCAAATAGGAAAAGGAGTATGTCAAGGCTGCATATTGTCACCCTGCTTGTTTAACATATGCAGAGTACATCATGAGAAACGCTGGACTGGAAGAAGCACAAGTTGGAATCAAGATTGCCGGGAGAAATATCAATAACCTCAGATATGCAGATGATACCACCCTTATGACAGAAAGTGAAAGAGGAGAGTGAAAAAGTTGGCTTAAAGCTGAACATTCAGAAAACTAAGATCATGGCATCTGGTTCCATCACTTCATGATAAATAGATGGGCAAACTCTGGAAACAGTGTCAGACTTGATTTTTGGGGGCTCCAGAATCCCTGCAGGTGGTGATTGCAGCCATGAAATTAAAAGACGCTTACTCCTTGGAAGGAAAGTTATGACCAACCTAGATAGCATATTCAAAAGCAGAGACATTACTTTGCCGACTAAGGTCCGCCTAGTCAAGGCTATGGTTTTTCCTGTGGTCATGTATGGATGTGAAAGTTGGACTGTGAAGAAAGCTGAGCGCCGAAGAATCGATGCTTTTGAACTGTGGTGTTGGAGAAGACTCAGTCCCTTGGACTGCAAGGAGATCCAACCAGTCCATTTTAAAGGAGATCAGCCCTGGGATTTCTCTGGAAGGAATGATGCTAAAGCTGAAACTCCAGTACTTTGGCCACCTCATGCGAAGAGTTGACTCATTGGAAAAGACTCTGATGCTGGGAGGGATTGGGGGCAGGAGGAGAAGGGGACGACAGAGGATGAGATGGCTGGATGGCATCACCGACTCGATTGACATGAGTTTAGGTGAACTCCGGGAGTTGGTGATGGACAGGGAGGCCTGGCGTGCTGCAATTCATGGGGTCGCAGAGTCGGACACGACTGAGTGACTGAACTGAACTGAATTTTAGGTTTTATTTCTTAACTTTAAAGCATTTATACGCTTAGGTTTTGGTTTGGTTACATAAGTCACTCATGCCCTAGAACCCCCTCTGTGATAACCTTCTTGTTTAATTTAACAATACCATGCTGTATGAAAATTTGATACTTTGACTTATTTTAAATAACTTGTTTCTCACTGTAATGTTTCTTCAGAGCCATTTATACCATCACCAGCAAAAGTATTAAGTATTTAGTGTTGAGAAGTAGCAAAATATTTCTGACTTGGACAAAGTTTATAGATTTGTTTTAATGGTGGTTATATGATGGTGGCAGTAAAAGTTAATGTAATACTTTTTTTTAATTCTTTGGAAATTTTACAAAGCTCACATATGTTGCCTTAACTTACCTAGGAATCTAGCTATCTGGTAGAAAAGAGCATAGACTGATTTGTTTGTCTTACTATTAATCTGATCCATTTTATAGCTACATAGTAAAACTTAAATTGTGGCAAAGCTATCACCACAAAGTAAAGATTTAGGCTGTTTTTTTATATGAGAAACCTCATTATAGGGTCTAACTAAAATTTTGTAACAAGAGGTTGGTCAGGTAGGAAAGAAATCATTATATTTCAACAGTAAATAAATTACCAGGGAAGTCTTTCAACAGTGAAGGGAGTACATTGTCTCAAAATATTAAGAAAATGTATGAAATGTATAGAATTTTAAGTTGGTAGCTTATAAATAATAGTCTTGGTAATGCTCAAAATATATTTAAATTGCAAAAAATTATTTAACTGCAAAGCTGAAATTTATTTTAAGAATAATAAAAATCAGTTATTTTTTAAATGAAAGGAAATTGGAATATTCAAAAATCCTGTTACAAATAAGGTGAATTAGTTATAGGGCTGAAGTAGTTAGATATTTCCACTCCCCCATTTGGAGGATGCTATCAGAAATTTAGGAAAACTGGCAATAAATAATATGGAAATAGGTATGGATGCCAAAAGGGGAAATGCAGTTTTGTGCATCATTTTCATATTTTCCTAAAGTTGTCTGTATATTTCCATTTAAATTATTTGGGCCAGTGTAATATAATCCTAATGGAATAGTGTCTAGAGTTAGATTATCCATGCAAATAAGGCTTCTCTTTAATGCTTGTAGAAGAGAGGCCTACCAACTTGGTGTTGGTAATATAAGCAAAATAAAAGCTTGCTATATAGAAGTTATATAACTTGCTTCTTTGATTTTTCTTCAACTGGTATTTTTCCACAGATGTTTGAAGGTCAGTTTTTATATGTTTATGTTACTTTAAAAAGTAAAAACGCTAAAGGTAAAATTCAAGGAAGTTTCAAATTTTAACTTTTTTTTAACCCTTTCATACTTCATACCCTTGATAAATTTTGAGTAGCATATATTTCCTTGTATGTGAATGTATGTGTTGTCAAAGATTCTTATGATTATAAGGCATTAAAAATTTACCACAATTTGTAGTTAATTTACTGCATTTATTTGCCACAAAAAACATATTTTCCTGTGAACACTGCAGTTTCTTAAAAATGCCAAACTAGCATCACAAAGTAATGCTTTAAGCATTTGAAATTTTCCTTGAGAAGCTCACATCTGAGCTTGTGTAGTCATTTAAAAATACGTTTCTAATATTTTTCATTAATCAGTTCATGTTTTGTGGTGCAGAAAATGGATTGCAAGAGTGATAGGATCCTTCAGTCCTTTGGGACAACCAAATGGGAACTCACTGCTGCTAAGTCACTTCAGTCATGTGCGACTCTGTGCAACCCCATAGACGGCAGCCCACCAGGCTCCCCCGTCCCTGGGATTCTCCAGGCAAGAACACTGAAGTGGGTTGCCATTTCCTTCTCCAATGCATGAAAGTGAAAAGTGAAAATGAAGTCGCTCAGTCGTGTCCGATTGTTTGCGACCCCATGGACTGCAGCCTACCAGGCTCCTTCGTCCTTGGGACTTTCCAGGCAAGTGTACTGGAGTGGGGTGCCACTCACTGCCTTCTCCGGCCCCCCAGGCTAGAGTTAGATTTGTGTTATTATTCCACATCTCCAACTCTAAGCAGCAACTTCCTTTTACCCCAGTGCTCCAAACAGTTGTTACTGTTTTCGCTGTGTAATGATACAAAGACTTTAGGGAAACAATGGTATAGAGGAATGCCATCATATAAGGTAATGGAATCTCCACTTAGAGTTTCCAAGGGATCATAAACTTGGAAACAGAAGATAAACCTAATAACCAAATTTGTATATAGCCTTATTTTTTTAATTATGGTAAAGTGTACATAAAATTAAGTATTTTAACTGTTTTTAAGTGTTCAATTCAGTGACATCAAGTACATTCATGTTGTTGTCCAAGCTTCATCACCATCTATCACCAAAACTTTTTCATCTTCCCAACATGAAACATAGTTATTAAACAGTAATTCCTCCGTACCACCACCCAACAACCTCTGAGAACCACCATTCTACTTTCTGTCTCTGAATTTGACTATTCAAAGTACCTCATAAAAGTGCAATCCTATAGTATTTATACCTTTGTGGCTGCCTTATCTTAGGATAATGCTTTCCATTTTCATCCCTGTTGTAGCATGTGTCATGGTTTCCTTCCTTTGTATGTATATATACTGCATTTTGGTTAGCCATTCATCTGTCTGTAGACATTTAGGTTGCTTCCACCTTTTGGTTGTTGTGAATAATAACGCAAATAACTATTCCAGTCCCTGCTTTTAATTCTTTGGGGTATATACCTAGAAGTGAAATTGCTGGATCATATAATTCTATTTTTAATTTTTAAAGGAGCCACCGTTCTGTTTTCCATAATGGCTGTACCATTTTACATTCCCAACAGCAGTGCACAAGGATTCCATTTTCTCCACATCGTACTCAATCACTTGTTTCATTTTTTTATAATAGCTTCTAATGAGTGTGAAGTGGTATCTTATTGTGGTTTTGGTTTAATTTCTGTATTGATTAGTGATGTTAGAATCTTTTTATGAGCTCATTGGTAATACGGCCTTATACTTTTAAAGATCTGGGGTGTGGGATTAGCTAACCAAGATTAACCAAATCTTATTTAAGAATCTTAGAGATCATCAGAGTTCTTAATCTGAAATCCATCAGTGTTTCAGAGAGTCCATGAGTAGTAGTGTGAATGAAAACAAATTCAGACTCTCAGTAGCTATGCCTGTCAAAAACTTAAGAACTTTATTGATCCAATCCAGAATCACCAGAATGTTTGTTTGTTTTTTTTAAGTCATGTTGGGAGGAGTTGGAATTAAGGTGATTTTTTTAAATTTCTGTTTTGTGCTTTTATTTTTTAGTGTCTGAAAAAAGAATTTATAGTGCACGTGATTGCTGTGCTGTTTTAGAACTTGAAAAGTAAAATTTATCTTTAGCTCTTGGACCTACAACTAAAAAAAAAATGACTAAAAGCTAAGAAGAAGTAAAATGGATGTAGTATGTTCTTATAATTGCTTGTCTTAGAGTCACAGCATTCCCAAGTCACTAGCAGAAGAATGGACAATGCTTTACAGCTACAAAAAAGTGATATTTACTATTGAATCCATTTCAACTGAATTCATTGCAGTAAAATCATTGCATTTGAGTTTTTTATAATCTTTTTATTATAAAGAGAATGAGAGAGAGAGAGAGAGTGTGTGTGTGTGTGAAGTCACTCAGTCGTGTCTGACTCTTTGCAACCCCGTGGAGTGTGAGAGAGAGTGTGTGTGTGTGTGGAATGTGAGAGAGAAAGAGAGTGTGTGTGTGAATTCACTCAGTCGTGTCTGACTCAGAGAGAAAGTGTGTGTGTGAAGTCACTCAGTCGTGTCTCTTTGCAACCCCGTGCGTGCATGTGTGTGCGTGTGTGTGTGTGAAGTCACTCAGTCATGTCTGACTCTTTGCAACCCCATGGAATGTGAGAGAGAGAGAGAGAGAGAGAGTGTGTGTGTGTGTGTGTGTGTGAAGTCGCTCAGTCGTGTCTGACTCTTTGCAACCCCGTGGAATGTGAGAGAGAGAGAGACAGAGAGAGAGAGAGTGTGTGTGTGTGTGTGTGAAGTCGCTCAGTCGTGTCTGACTCTTTGCAACCCCATGGAATGTGAGAGAGAGAGAGANTGTTGTAGCATGTGTCATGGTTTCCTTCCTTTGTATGTATATATACTGCATTTTGGTTAGCCATTCATCTGTCTGTAGACATTTAGGTTGCTTCCACCTTTTGGTTGTTGTGAATAATAACGCAAATAACTATTCCAGTCCCTGCTTTTAATTCTTTGGGGTATATACCTAGAAGTGAAATTGCTGGATCATATAATTCTATTTTTAATTTTTAAAGGAGCCACCGTTCTGTTTTCCATAATGGCTGTACCATTTTACATTCCCAACAGCAGTGCACAAGGATTCCATTTTCTCCACATCGTACTCAATCACTTGTTTCATTTTTTTATAATAGCTTCTAATGAGTGTGAAGTGGTATCTTATTGTGGTTTTGGTTTAATTTCTGTATTGATTAGTGATGTTAGAATCTTTTTATGAGCTCATTGGTAATACGGCCTTATACTTTTAAAGATCTGGGGTGTGGGATTAGCTAACCAAGATTAACCAAATCTTATTTAAGAATCTTAGAGATCATCAGAGTTCTTAATCTGAAATCCATCAGTGTTTCAGAGAGTCCATGAGTAGTAGTGTGAATGAAAACAAATTCAGACTCTCAGTAGCTATGCCTGTCAAAAACTTAAGAACTTTATTGATCCAATCCAGAATCACCAGAATGTTTGTTTGTTTTTTTTAAGTCATGTTGGGAGGAGTTGGAATTAAGGTGATTTTTTTAAATTTCTGTTTTGTGCTTTTATTTTTTAGTGTCTGAAAAAAGAATTTATAGTGCACGTGATTGCTGTGCTGTTTTAGAACTTGAAAAGTAAAATTTATCTTTAGCTCTTGGACCTACAACTAAAAAAAAAATGACTAAAAGCTAAGAAGAAGTAAAATGGATGTAGTATGTTCTTATAATTGCTTGTCTTAGAGTCACAGCATTCCCAAGTCACTAGCAGAAGAATGGACAATGCTTTACAGCTACAAAAAAGTGATATTTACTATTGAATCCATTTCAACTGAATTCATTGCAGTAAAATCATTGCATTTGAGTTTTTTATAATCTTTTTATTATAAAGAGAATGAGAGAGAGAGAGAGAGTGTGTGTGTGTGTGAAGTCACTCAGTCGTGTCTGACTCTTTGCAACCCGGTGGAGTGTGAGAGAGAGTGTGTGTGTGTGTGGAATGTGAGAGAGAAAGAGAGTGTGTGTGTGAATTCACTCAGTCGTGTCTGACTCAGAGAGAAAGTGTGTGTGTGAAGTCACTCAGTCGTGTCTCTTTGCAACCCCGTGCGTGCATGTGTGTGCGTGTGTGTGTGTGAAGTCACTCAGTCATGTCTGACTCTTTGCAACCCCATGGAATGTGAGAGAGAGAGAGAGAGAGAGAGTGTGTGTGTGTGTGTGTGTGTGAAGTCGCTCAGTCGTGTCTGACTCTTTGCAACCCCGTGGAATGTGAGAGAGAGAGAGACAGAGAGAGAGAGAGTGTGTGTGTGTGTCTGTGAAGTCGCTCAGTCGTGTCTGACTCTTTGCAACCCCATGGAATGTGAGAGAGAGAGAGAGAGAGTGTGTGTGTGTGTGTGTGTCAGTCGCTCAGTCGTGTCTGACTCTTTGCAACCCCATGGAATGTGAAAGAGAGGGAGTGTGTGTGTGGCTCCTCCGTCCGTGGGATTCTTCAGGCAAGAATGCTGAAGTGGGTTGCCATTTCCTTCTCCAGGGGATCTTCCCAACCCAGGGATCGAACCCCGGTCTCCTGCATTGCAGGCAGACGCTTTATCCTCTGAGCCACCAGGGAAGCCGGATTCACCTTAGCATCCTTAAAAGAAAAACTAGGAAATCTTTAAAATTTTGTAAAAAAAAAAAAAAAAAAAAACTTCCTAGGACAACTTACCTACTCAGGTTCATTGTCAAGTCTTCATATCTTCTTCAGTCTCTTTGAATAGTTTGAGTGTACTCCAAGAAGGGCTTGAAAACCTCTACTGTTTAATACCCTTAAGCCTTCATTTTCTCTTCTGATGTTTGTTTGATCTATATATCTGCTTAACTGGAATGTTTATATTATGAAATTTTATATTTATTTTATAGCTACATTTTAAAAATTTATACTAGTTTTTTAAACTTCTGTTTTTTTCTTTTGCAGCTGTATGCAGGAGCTATTCTTGAAGTCTGTGGATGAAAATTGGGGAGGTTCCCTCAAGTCCAAGGTATGTAAAATTAACTCTAGTATAAAAATAATCAAGAAAAAAATTAAATACCATAAAACTTGAGGTGTAGAAGAAAGGAAATCGTACAAGTGTATCTTCACAGGAATTAAAGATAAGTATGTGAAAGGATAATTGTGAAAGTGTATTCTTTTGGTTGACAGCAAACAGTATAATGGAGATTTGTATCTCCAAAAAGACTTGAACATTTTCTGTTCCATCCTTGAATGTCACTTGAAAATCAATTTTATGAAGGTAATGAAGTTTTTTTTTTTTAATGGAAATACACAAGTGCTATATTTGTATACCTCATTCTGTTTTTGTTTTTCCTGCCTTTCCTGTGGTTTCTTGACTTGTTTACTCAATGGCAAGAGAATTTTGGGGTTTAGTATTATGTAAAATTGCCCATGTTAACACATGCCCTTTATTGCTGGCCTAGAATTGTTTATAATAAAATATTGTTCCTTTTGGCACAGAAATGTAATCAAACAGTTTGACTTGGGGACATTTTATTTGAGACCCAGAGCAGATGCACATCTAAATAAATACATTCTTTATTAGAATAAGAACATACTCTGATATAGCACAGAATATAACAACTTGGGCAGAAAATTCCTTGCTCTTAGGATTAATTTTGCCTCAAACACTTAAACTCAGAATTGTACCAGAGTTGTTTTAGCTTTAATATCAGTTGTCTGAATGATAAAGTGATCATTCTTATTCCTAAAATATTTTGACATTTCCTTTCAATTATATTGATTATTCATATTTACTGACTTGTCTTATTAATAATTTTTTGTGACTCAGATTTTCATGAGGTCAAGAGTAGATTGCAGTTAGCACTTAGATTTGTGATGTCAGGTTTTATCATGTCCATGATAATAATTTCTACAGCTGCTAGTTCAGTCTTTAAAAGATTGAGTGTAGTTTATTAATCTTTGGATTACAACTTAATTATATATATATTTCTTATGTATAGTTAAATTAGCAAACTTGTGGGTATATGTGGTCATACTGTCTTTTCCTTTTGAAACATTAAATTTTTAATTCTGTGTATAAATATTAGTACAAACCAATTTAAATTAAAATGATTGTATAATTCTTTAATCCATAGCCATATTTAATATAATCATATTATCAATATTTTCTGAGCCCATGAGAAACTAACACTTTTTTAAGTTTATTTAATTTTAATTAGCCATGACATGAAACAGAAGGAAAAAATAATGTTAAACTATTCTAGAAGAGAGAAGGATTAAAAATTTGAAATGTCTTATCCACATTAATCAACTCGGGATTCATGGGCTGAAAAGAAGTCCTAAATCATGTCTTAGCTAATTCCAGATATACCTCCTAAAATACTCTGGTTTCCCATGTTATGGTTGTTTAAGTAGGAAAGTCTACATGTATAAAAATTTCTCATTGTATATTGGATCTTGTGTTTTATCGCTTAAGTGGCATCAAAGCAATGATGCTCAGTCTGTTTTCCTTCTTATGCACGAGTCTTACCATGATAAGCATGTGTCTGCAGTCTGTCTCTCTCCAAACAAAAAATGTAACTTTCCCCTGATTTTGTAGGTCTTAACAAACATTTTCTCTAAAAGACCAGATAGTAATACTTTTCAGCCTTAAAGCCAACAGTATATCCATTGCAGCTTTTGAACTTTGCTTTTGTAGTACAGAAGCAGCCATAGAAAATATTTAAATGAATACATATGGCTGTGTTCCAATAAAACCTTATTTATAAAAGCAGGGAGGCCAATGTGGCCTGTAGACTGTAGTTTGCCAGCCTCTGTATTTAGAATTGTAAATCTTTGGATACAGAAAGGAATTTTAAAATAATGTACAACTGAGATAGCAATAGATTTTCACTTCTTGAGTGATGCCTAGGATTATGTTACCTCTGAGTTTTACTGGAAGGAATACCAATTGATTAGCACTAGCTTCATCAATTTACTCATTTATCAAATGGGTTAATAGGTGGTATAAAATCAGTTAATATCTACCTTATTGGACTGTTTTGAGAATTGAATAACAATGACTTTTTAGCATTTGACACTCTCTTGCCTTCACTTGTATGAACAGGTTTTTTTATTCTCCTTTTTTGGCATCTCATCTACCACCCAAACTTCAAATATTGGGGTCAGTCACAGTCTTGTTCTTATTTTCCCTTTTTCTTACTCTCTTAAACAGTGTCCCACTCCCTCGGTTTCTGCTGCAGTATTCACCTGGTGACTCCCCATGTATGTCTTTAATTCAAACCGTTCTTTTGTTTATCACCACACTTCAGACTGAACTGACATTTCACTTAGGTGGTCTCATAGTATCTTAAACCAACATATGTATGTCACCCCGGGGGTCTTGTTAAAATGCAGAGTATAATTCTGTAAATGGGGTTTGTATCCCGAGACTGCTTTTCTGACAGTTCTATAGGTTGTGTTCTACATTTTTAGCTGTTGTTCAGTTGTTCAGTCGTGTCCTGCTTTTTGCACCCCAATGGCCTGCACCATGCCAGGCTTCCCTCTCCTTCACCATCTCCCAGAGCTTGCTCAAGTTCATGTCCGTCGAGTCAGTGATTCCATCCAGCCATCTTGTCCTCTGTCATCCCCTTCTCCTCCTGCCTTCAGTCCTGCCCAGCATCCGGGTCTTTTCTAATGAATTGGCTCTTCACATCAGGTGGCCAAAGGATTGGCGCTTCAGCATCAGCCCTTCTAACGAATATTCAGGATTGATTTCCTTTAGGATTGACTGGTTGGATCTCCCTGCAGTCCAAGGGACTCTCAAGAGTCTTCTCCAACACCACAGTTCAAAAGCATCAGTTCTTCAGCATTCAGCCTTCTTTATAATCCAACATCCATACATGATCATTGGAAAAACCATAGCTTTGACTAGACAGACCTTTGTTGGCAAAGTAACGTCTCCACTTTTTAACACACCATCTAGGTTTGTCATAGCTTTTCTTCCAAGGAGCAAGCATCTTTTAATTCCATGGCCACAGTCACCATATGCAGTGATTTTGGAGCCCAAGAAAAGAGTCTGTCACTGTTTCCATTGTTTCCCCATCTATTTGCTATGAAGTGATGGGACTGGGTGCCATGTTCTTCATTTTATGAATGTTGAGGTTTAAGCCAGCCTTTTCACTCTTCTCTTTTACCTTCATCAAGAGGCTCTTTAGTTCCTTTTCACTTTCTCCCAAAAGGGTGGTGTCATCTGCATATCTGAGGTTATTGATATTACTCCCAGCAGTCTTGATTCCACTTTGTGCTTCATCCAACCCAGCATTTCACATGATGTACAACTGTTTGAATTTGTTAAAAATCCATATTTTGGAAGCCTCATTATCTTAGAGGCTGAAGTGGTCCAAAGGGGTTCCTGATAGGTGGGTGCAGATACTGGGCTGACAATAGAACTGCTTTTTACTTTATAATTGATGTCTAGAATGATCAATTTCTTAGAAATTTTGAGTTTATTTTCTTGTGCTTCCATGTGGAGGAGACGGGGATCCTGACCTCAACAAGGAAAGATAGCTCCATTCAGTCCTGCCCACAGTTTGAAGGACACACACTTTAATTTCTCATTTCCACTTTCCCAGCCCCTGCTGGCCACTATTCCACTATTCCTGCTTTCTATTCCAGTGGATTTTCTGACTCCAGATAAATGGAATCATAATATGAGGTCTTTTGTGACTGACTTCTTTCACTTAATGTGTTTTTAAGATTCATCATATTGTAGTGTATTTCAGAACTTAATCCCTTTTTATGGCTAAATAATATTCCATTATACAGTTACCCTGGGGGCTTCCCTGGTGGCTCAGATGGTATAGAATCTTTCTGCAATGGAGGAGAGCTGTGTTCAACCCCTGGATCAGGTAGATCCCCTGGAGAAGGAAATGGCAACCCTCTCCAGTATTCTTGCCTTGAGAACTCCGTGGACAGAGGAGCCTGGTGGGCTATAGTCCGTGGGGTCGCAAAGAGTTGTACACGTCTGAGGTGCGACTAACACTGTACACTCTGCATGTAAGTTAAAAGCAAGGTGACAATATACAGCCCTGACATACTCCTTTCCAAGGGGCACCCCGTCTACTGCTCGATGTCCCGTTCTGTTGCTTCTTCACCTACATGTGGGTTTTGCAGGAGGCAGGTAAGGTGGTCTGGTGGTCCCATCTCTTGAGGAATTTTCCACAGTTTGTTGTGATCCACACAGTCAAAGGCTTTAGTGTAGTCAGTTAGCAGAAGTAGATGTTTTTCTAGAATTCCCTTTCTTTTTCTATAGTCCATTGGATGTCGGCAATTTAATCTATGGTTCCTCTGCCTTTTCTAAATCCAGCTTGTACATCTGAAAGTTCTTAGTTCACCTACTGTTGAAGCCTCGTTTGGAGAATTTTGAGCCTTACTTTGCAAGCCTGTGAAATGAGTGCAGTTGTGTGGTAGTTTGAACAATCTTTGGCATTGACCTTCTTTGGGATTGGAATGAAAACTGACCTTTTCCAGTCCTGTGGCCACTGCTGAGTTTTCCATATTTGTTGGCATATTGAATACAGCACTTTCACAGAATCATCTTTTAGTATTTGAAATAGATCAGCAGGAATTCCATCATCTCCACTAGCTTTGTTCCTAGTGATGCTTTCTAAGGCCCACTTGACTTCACACTCCAAGATGTCTGGCACTAGATGAGTGATCGCACTGTTGTGGTTATCTGGGTCATTAAGATCTTTTTTTCTGTAGCTCTTCTGTGTATTCTTGCCACCTCTTCTTAATATCTTCTGCTTCTTTTAGATCCATACCGTTTCTGTCCTTTATTGTGTCCATCTTTGCATGAAGTGTTCCCTTGGTTATCTCTAATTTTCTTAAAGAGATCCCTAGTTTTTTCCACATTGTTTACTGAGGAAGGCTTTCTTATCTCTCCTGGCTATTCTTTGGAACTCTGCATTTAGATGGATATATCGTTCCTTTTCTCCTTTGCCTTTTTCTTCTCTTCTTTTCTCAGCTATTTGTAAGGCCTCCTCAGACAGTCCTTTTGCCTTTTTATATTTTTAGTAGAGAGGCCTTAAACCTAGCACATTCAAAAATTAATCCTCTTCTCTAAAACTACACTGTCTTCTTCACTATTTCCACAAATGGCAGCATCATCAAGCAAAAGTATTAGCATGAAACCCAAGACTCATGATTAATACTTCTTGCATACTTTATACCCAGCTAGTCACCAAGTTGTGTCTCTTCCTCCTCCTTAATAACCTTCATCTCTTACTCCTTTGGCCTATTCTGTGATTTTAAACAGCCCTTAGCATCTTTATCTGAAAGAATTAGTTACTTGTTATCTGGCCTACCTGTTTTTTCCCTTTTCTTACTTCTATTCTCTCTCCTACACAACTACCAAAAAGACCTTTTCCAGAAGACAGATTGGGTTATGTGAACCTCTTATTTAAAATTCTCTGTGGTTCCCCACCACATAGAGAATAAATGTCAAACTCACCATCATAAACAAGACTTACCATGCATGGACTCGCTTTTCTAGGTTTATGTCTTTCGTTTATATGCAGAACTCTTGCAATTCTCTGAACTCTGACCTCTAAGTCTTTGCACACACTGCCTGTTCTTCCTGACTTACGCTTTTTGCCCATTCTTGTGATGAACCCCTATTCATTCAAAAGTCAATTCAAACACTATCTGGGGATTACTTTTGCACAGAATTTTTCACTCTCCGCATTGTGTTCCATAGCATTTCCCGCATATTATTTTAATGTGTTTATTTGCTTTACTGGTCTTCTGCCTCTACCAAACTTTGTTGTTCAGTCGCTAAGTCATGTTTGACTCTTTGCAACCCCATGGACTGCAGCTCCTCTATCGTCCACTGTCTCCTAGAGTTTGCTCAAATTCATGTCCATTGAGTCGGTGATGCTGTCTAACTGCCCCCTTCTCCTTTTGTTTTCAGTCTTTCCCAGCATCAGGAGCTGTCTAGTGAGTTGGCTGTTCACATCAGGTGGCCAAAGTATTGGAGCCTCAGCTTTAGCAACAGTCCTTCCAGTGAATGTTCAGGGTTGTTTCCTTTAGATATGACTAGTATGATCTCCTTGCAGTCCAGGGTACTCTTAAGAGTCTTCTCCAGCACCACAATTCAAAAGTATCAATTTTTCGACACTCAGCCTTCTTTTTGGTCCAACTCTCAGATCCGTACACAATTACTGGAAAAGCCATAGCTTTGACAATGCGGACCTTTGTCAGCAAACTGATGTCTGTACTTATTACACTATCTAAGTTTGGCATAGCTTCCCTTCCAAGGATCAAGCATCTTTATATTTCATAGCCTCAGTCACTGTCCACAGTGATTTTGCAGCCCAAGAAAATAAAATCCATCACTGCTTCCACTTTTTCCCCTTCTATTTGCCTCGAAATGATGGGACCAGATGCTATGATCTTCATTTTTGAATGTTGAATTTCAAGCTAGCTTTTCCGCTCTTCTATTTCACCATCATCAAGAGGCTCTTTAGTTCCTCTTCACTTTCTGCCATTAGAGTAGTATCATCTGCATATCTGAGATTGTTGGTATTTCTCTAGGCAAAGTAGGTTGGTCTGGTATTCCCATCTCTTTAAGAATTTTTCATTTTGTTGTGATCCACACTAGGCTTTAAGCATAGTATGTGAAGCAGAAATAGAGGTTTTAATGGAGGAACTCCTTAAAGTTCAATTTTTAAATTTTTTACCACTAATATACTCCCAGTCATCCTAACACTGTACCTCATATTAAGAGGAATTCAGATATTTATTGAAAGAATGAGTGTATTTACTAAAGTTAGCCAATTCAAGGGAGGTTGCACTTTTGACAAATGCAAATCTGGTTAAAAGCCTATGTTTACATTGGTTATATACCTTTTATGAATATATACTCTTTAGTAGTCCTTTTCTGACTTTTTTATTCTGATCTGAAAAGTGATCATCTTTTTAGTTTGTCTTGTCTTCGTTATTGTACCTCCAGTCTTCTCAGATTCTTTTAATTATGTAAATTTACATTCTCTGAATGTTTTTAAATGCTTTTAAATGTCTTGTTGGAAGGACCAAAATAAGTCATGATTTTGCATTCCAGATAGTTTGTATACAATAGTAAATTCTCTTATTTTAGGGATATATGGATTCCCGGTAGTTTCCATTGAGCACACTTGAGAATTCAGTTCTCTTGTTGTTGCTGGTGCGCTTCTCTTTGAATTACTGTTTCTGGATATGATATGACTTTTTTGTTTAGAATATATACTGATTCAAATGTACTTATTTCTAATCAACAGTAAAATATCTAATTATCATTCCATGTAACTTTGTATGGCACTTCACAAATCTTAATTGTACCTGCTCTAAGCCTTTATTTATTAAGTCTTTAAACCAATAGAGTACATTGTATGACTGCTTCTAATGTGATCAAAGGTACATCATTATATCTAGCAAAGTATATTTTGCTTCTATATTTTTACTTGTTTATGATTTCAAAAATAATAGTTCAAACTTTTTTTTTTAATTTCTAGACATACCCTTCCTATTACCCCTCATCCCTACTTAACCTCTTTTGGAAGATAGATTTTTATTTTTTAATACTCTTCAGTTAACTTTGAAGAGCTGGATTATAAAAGTCCTATGACTTTCTAAGCAGTGTATATAGCAAGTATTTACCCTGACTTATAGGCAGCTGCACAAATGCCATGCTGATAAGAATCTTAACAAAACTGAATCATTTAACCTGTTTTCTAATCATTTCTGTATATTTGATCACTTTAAATTGTTATTTACAAATCTGCCTTGGTAATTGACAAATAGTTAAATGGCATAAGAACATTTTCTTGAAAGAGTGACTGAATTAATCTCTAGGAATCTTCAAACTGATATAATTTAGTTATTTTTAGAACAGCAGAGGGCTTCCCTGGAGATGCAATAGTTAAGAATCAATGTGCAGTGCAGGGGACACCAGTTCAGTCCCTGGTCTGGGAAGATCCTACATGCTGCAGGGCCAACAAAGGCTGTGTGCCCCAACCACTGAGCCCAAGCACCAGCAGCTACTGAGCCCACGCGCCGCTACTCTGATGTCCCCCAAGAGCTTTTGCTCCCCAACAAGAGTATGCACCACTATGAGAAACCCACATACCACAGGTAGAGAGGAGCCCCTGCTCTCCACAGCCAGAGGAAGCCTGTACACAGCAGCAAAGACCCAGTGCAGCCAAAAGTAAATAAAAGAAAAAAAATTTCAAATAAGAAAAGAAGAAAAATAAGTTACTCTGGGATGTTTTTTGCAAGTCTCATATTCTCATATAGTCTATCCTAGTGCTGTGTGTATATAGTAAATATTCAAATATCTTTTTAAAGTTTAGTTTACTGCCTGTAAAATGTGTTTTGCCACTATGGTGTATTTAATGGCTATTTCCTTCATTCGAAATTAGGAGCTTGTGGATTTATACATAGCAGAGAGGAGAAAAAAACAGATGAAGATAGTCATTATTTCACTCTCCATGGGTCATTAAGTGACTCATCTTAATAGTTCTTTTAAATTTATTCCTCATTCCAGCCTGTTAAAAATCTTCTTAAAGACAAAGTTATAGCTTTTGTTATAAATATGAAAAAATATTTAAGAGTAGTTCTTTTCTCTAGAGGTTTTTTTTTTTGTAGTTGTGAACAAACAGTGTTAAATAATGCTTTTGCACGGGTGTGCATTATAGCATTTGCCAAAGGAGTGGTATAAAACCCACAGGATATCATAAGCTCATTTTCATTTGGAGAGTAAGGAGTATTTGGACAAATCTGAAAGGATGTAATAGAGAAGACATTCTAATAAACCAGAATAGTAGAATCAATTTTATTTTGAACTAAATATAGTAGGGGTAATTCAGATGGGATATCTAAATCTCTTCCAACAGTTCTGCAAAACCTTGAAAAGAAAAAGTATTTATTAATTTTTGTTTTGTTGTTCTGCTGCTGCTGCTAAGTCACTTCAGTTGTGTCCGACTCTGTGTGACCCCATAGACGGCAGCCCACCAGGCTCCCCCATCCCTGGGATTCTCCAGGCAAGAATACTGGAGTGGGTTGTCATTTCCTTCTCCAATGCATGAAAGAGAAAAGTGAAAGTGAAGTCGCTCAGTCTGTCCGACTGTTAGCGACCCCATGGACTGCAGCCCACCAGGCTACTCCGTCCATTGTTCTAGATGTACATATATAAAGATTTTCATAGTGAAACATGTCTACTGTTCTGTTGCTAGTTGATTCTTAGTTTAAAAAATAAGTTCTTGGGACTCCCCTGGTGCTCCAGTGGCTAACTGCACTCCCAATTCAGGGGGCCCAGATTTGATCCCTGGTTGGGAAACTAGATCCCACATGCCACAACTAAGACCCAGTGCAGCCAAATAAGTTAAAAAAAAAAAAAAAAAAAGATAAGTTCTCAAAAGCATGCCTGTCATTATAAAATCTAATTGGAAACTAATGCAAATCATTGTAGAGCTGGTATTAAGAATTGTCTAGTATCTAAATGAAACATGTTACTTGTATATTTTTTTAATATATTGTAAAATTTTCTAACTTGGACAGGTAAGATATGTTCATCACTAAAGACTTGGTAAAATGTAGATCAACAGTAACCCAAAAAGGACGATATTTATTTAAAACTTCCCCAAACCCTGTGCTCTAGATATAACTCCTATTAAAATAGTAGTTATTGTTTTGAACCATTAGGTGTATTCTGCTAAGTATTTTGTATTTTCTCACTTAATTTTTTTTTTAATTTCCTTGAATGCTTCCAGGCTTTTTCCTTTGCAAATATATATTTACAGATAAATATATAAATACAGTAATGTAAATATAAAAAAAATGTATCTGTCTTTTTTTAACAACCATGGAAAACAAACTGATCTATAAACCTTTATGTGCATTTGTGTCTGTATCACTAAATATAGATTAATACAATTTTCAAATGATTGGATGTGTATGAAACACACTTACATGTGAGTGAGGTCCATGTTAATTTATTTAACCAATAGCCTTTTACACACTTAGATTATTTTCAGATCCAGACTTGGTTAGCAGGACCTTGTATCTGTGTTTGCCTTATATAGTGTCATTATTACCTCTGAATAAAGAAATTCTGAGAAAGATACTTACAGGTCTAAAAGAGTATGCACATTTTTAAGACTGGTTCTTTTTGCTAAAAACCCTTCAGGAAGGATGTGTCCATTTATATTTCTCCCACAGCTAACCCTCAGCAAAATGTTCTCGACCCCCTCTCTAACCTTAAATATTCTTCTTAATTTTTGCCACTCCAAATAAGGTTACCTGATTGTTTTGACAGTTCTTGGATTATTTTCTGAGGTTGAACATTTATTTCAAATGTTTAGTGACTACTTGCGTATTTGTATATTACATGTTCCTGTCCTTAGTTCATTCTAGTACCTAGTATTTTTATTACTAGGAGCCCTCTTATATACTGTCAGAAATAATTTTTCCCAATTTGTCATCTTTACTTTTTTAACTTTGTTTCTAGTGGTGTTTTGCTATACTGTGTTTCCATTTTTATAGAGGCACATCTATAAATCATTTTCTTTAGAATCATGTGTAGGAAAATTTTATTTTATTTATCCAGATTGTCTGTGTTAAATGTCATGGTAATAATACGAATCTTTTTTTTAAACACTTAATCACAATTCAGATTATCAGTTATATGATTACTTGTTAGCATCTTTCTTCCCCACCAGACTATAAACTCCATAAGAGCAGGAGTCCTGTCTGTTTTATATAGCTTTATCTCTGCTGTCTGGTATACAATAGATATTCAAAAGTATTTATTGCATAATACACACACACACTCCCAGACACATGCATACATAATCTTTTTCTTTCTGTCTGGCCTGATAGCTTTACCATATATAAAAATAGAGGTGTTTTTAACTCTATAGATTTCCTAATCTGTTTCTTTGTCTTATCCATTCTGATAATAAGTATCACATAGTATATTAAATAACAGTTGAACAAATTCTCCCATATTTTACTTTTTCTAAACTGCTCTATTCTCAAACATTTACTCTTATATACTCGTATAGAGTTTTGCTGTCATTTTTGTCAAGTCCTTAAAATCCTATTGTAATTTGGGATTTTTTTTAACTTGAAATGACATCTTAAAATCTTTAGTCTTTCCACTGAAGAATATGGGATGTCTTTCTACTTGTAGGTGTTTTAACTTCCTTGGTTTTCCCATATAGAAAAGAATCTTTTTTTTTTTTTTAATTTGTTGCATTTATTTCTCCTTTCTGTATTGATCTTTATAGTCACTTGTATCTGGAAGTGAAAATTTGAATCTATTTTTCTTTTCTTTTAAGCTTTCGTCAGGAGTGATAAACCCAAACTATTCAAAGGACTGCAAATCAAGGTAATGTAATTTTAATGTGATCCTTTTTTTCTAGCATTTTTTTAATTAAAAAATTACTCATATTTTAAATTAACTTTTATTTTTTAGAACAATTGTAAGTTTATAGAAAAATTGATTCTAGGGTTCTCATATACTCCCATCTCCATCCTCCAGTTACCTTATTAACATCCTGCATTGATGTACATTTGCAGATGAACCAATATTTATACATTATTAAGTAAATTTCATAGTTTGCATTAGGACTTATTCTTTGTACAGTTCTAGGAGTTTTACCAAATGCATAATGTCATATATCCACCATTATAGTATCATACAGAAGTTTCCCTGTTCCCTAAACTCCCTGGTGCTCCTCACCCCAACCCCTGCCAAATACCTGACAACCACTGACGTTTTTACTGTCTCTATAGTCTTGGCTCTTCCAGATTATCATATAATTGGAATTATACATTAGATAGTTTTTTCAGATTTCAGACTTAACTTGATATACATTTACATTTCCTTTGTGTCTTTTATGTAGCTGGATAGCTCATTTCTTTCTAATGCTGAATAATATGAACAACATTCTGTTATATCATGGTTTGTTTTTTATTCATCTATGGAAGGGCATGGTGGCCGCTTCCAGTTTTTAGCAATTACGAGTAACAGTGCTGTGTACATTTTTATGTAGACATAAGTTTATCTTATATGGGTAATTGCCTAGAAGCACAATTAATGAATCTTAGTAAGACTATTGGGCACTTCTTACAAAGCTAAACTGTTTTCCAAAGTAGCTATATTATGCTGCAGTCCCTTAATAATAGATGAGAGTTCCTGTTGATCCACATTCATCAACGTTAGTTATTGTCAGTGTTTGAATTTTAGCCATTCTAATAAGTGTATTGTTATCTCATTTTCATTTGCATTTTCTTAATTGAGCATCATTTCACATGCTATTTGCTATCTGTATATCTTCTGTGGTGAATCTGAGATCTTTTGCTCACTGTTTAAAATTTTAATTACGGTTAAAAAATTTTTTTAAGAAATTTCCCTGGTGGTCCAGCACTTAAGACCCCATGGGGACACAGTTTTCGTCTCTGGTCAGGGAACTGAGATCCCACATGCTGTTCAGTCAAAACTTTTAAAACTTAAAAGCAGTTAGGATGGTAAGTTAAATGTAAAGAGTACAGTTCAGTAGTGTTAAGTATATTCACAGTGTTGTGCACTAGATGTAGAATTTTTTCATCTTGCAGAACTGAAACTCTATACCCATTAAATATTAATTCCCCTCTCTCCTGTCCCCAGCCCATGGCAACCAACTTTGTGATTTTGACTGCTTTAGATACTTCATACTTGTGAAATCATATAGTGTTTCTCCTTCCATGACTGGCTTATTTCACTTTAGCGTGATGTCTTTGAAGTTCATCCATGTTGTAGCATGTGACAGGATGCTTTCTCTGCATCTGTTGATACAAGATTTCTTGTTTAGCCTGTTGGTAATAATGGATTACATTAATTCATTTTCAAATATTGCACCAGCTTTGTATACTCGGAGCAAATCCAAATTGGTCATGGTATATGATTCTTTATACATTGTTGGGTTTGATTTAATATTTGAATATTTTTGCAGCTGTGTTCTATGTAGTTTCTAATTTTGTGACTGAGTTTTTTTAATTAAAAAATGAAGTTTTTAAGCACAGTCTATGTAGATAGCCTGATCCAAAAGATTTTAGTAGTAATGTTATTGCTTTATTAGCTTAGAGGGCCACAAATGGGTTGAGAATATACCCAATGCTAATAATCATATCAGAGCTTGTCTTCATCTCCTGAGTTCACAACCCTAGAAAACCTAGAAAAACTGAAGCATAATTGCTAAAAGAAGTTCTCAGAGCTCCCTTTATCATCACTGCTACATTCTAGTTATGTGGTTCCTGATTTAGCATTGAAGATTGATCGCTTAATGAATGGGATCATGTTTGTTATCCCATTTACCCAAAGTAAGAATTCCTCAGAGCCTTCTGGTGAAATATTGGACCTCACCACTTAGGTTGGTCTGAAGTTTTAGGAATTCAACCAAATTATAAACTATTTATAACAAAATTAATTTTTTCTGGTTTAGGAAATCGAATGAAAGTCCATTGCAGAATTATCTGATAATTGGTAGGCAGTCTTTTTTAACATTGCTCTTAATTATCATTCTCTTCATGTGTGCAATAAACACTTGTTATATTCAAAAGTAAGCTTAAACCCCAAGTAAAACTGTCTCGATACCAGCAAGTGTTTCTGTTCAAAATAAAGTGTGGGGTTTTTTTCCCTATTTTTTATGAAATCCCTAAAAGAGTTTAAAAGCTTATTATTATTAAATTTAGTTAAGCTAGATTGAGTTGGTTTGGATTTTGGTTGAAGCTTAAAAAGACTCCTTCTAAGCAGAAAATTATATTCCTCTTTTTTGTAGTATGTTCGTGGTTCAGACCCTGTGCTAAAGCTTTTGGACGACAGTGGGAACATTGCTGAAGAACTAAGCATCCTCAAATGGAACACAGACAGTGTAGAAGAATTCCTGAGTGAGAAGTTGGAACGCATATAAATCTTAAATTTTGTCCTATCCTTCTGTTACCTTGTCCAGTGAAATACTATAGCACCTAGAAAATAATTTAGTTTTGCTTTCTTCCATTGATCAGTCTTTTACTGTGAGGCATTAAACATCTAATTAAGAGTTCAAGCAGCAGCACAGCCCGTGATAGGTAAGAAGTTAACAAAGCCCTTTGTTATAAGTTTCCATCCTTCATTTGTTGATACCACTAGTAACAGAATGCCTTGTAGTAGACTTGTGGTTAATTATGCAAATGATAGTTTGTGATAATTGGTCAGTTTTATGAACAACAGATTTTTAAATTAGGGAGGTTAATAAGGGAGATGATTATTGTGCCTCGTGTGTTATGTGCTCTTTGAAAGTAACGACAAAAAACTTGAAAGCAAGTAAGACATACCGAGCCTCAACAGATTGCCTGTTCCCCAGATCCTCTCATATTTTTGTATCACCCAGCCTTCCTTTTAATAGAAATGTATAGTTTATAATGAATGCACTGCATAAAAACTTTATGGCTGCATTATTGTAAAACAGATTCAAGATCTACAGTAAGAGTGAAATATTTACACAAAGATTTGCATTAATGAAGACTACACAGAAAACCTTCCTGAGGATTTGTGTGGACCTGATATTTAGCAAATTTTTGTGCTTTACATTCTTATGGAAAAATCAATTTAAAAATGATCGTTTGTAAGACCAAAATATAAATAAAAAGTTTCAAAAATCTATCTGAATTTGAAATCTTTCATGTTTAAAAAATTACACATTTCTCAGTACATTCTTATTTTCATATAAACCTTTGTTTCAAGCCAAAAAACACTTAAAATGAACACATTTTCATTAATACCTTATTATAAGGAATATCTCTTAAAATACCATCTCTTTTTTTATGAGCTATTAAAAATGACTTTGCTTAGTCTTGTGTGATGAAAGTGACTTCTTAAAGATGGTTCACTAAGACCAGCATTTGTCCAAATGACTAGGTCATTTACACCTCTTACTAAATTAAATTGGTCTAAAATCTTACTGTATTAACTCAATCTTAGAATAAATTCTTAAACCATCTTAATGAAGGGTATTTGAAATTCTTTTAAAGACAGCTTTGCCAGGAAATGTTGGTAGAATATTTAACAGAGGTCAGTTGTTAATCTTCACTGGCATTTTGTGACATGTCATTTTAAGACATTTTAAAAGCCAATTGGAAAATGAAAAAATACTGTAAGTCCTGGCATACAAGCTGTGGTTTATTTTTGGTCATCCATAGTAATGTAGAGAGCTATCACTTTGATAGTACAAGGCCCTGGATAATATACTAATCCCTAATTATTGGGTGGTTATTGGGCTTCCCTGGTGGCTCAGTGATAAAGAATCTGTCTTCCAATGCAGGAGACGGGAGTTCAATCCCTGGATCGGGAAGATGCCCTGGGGAATGAAATAGCACCCCACTCCAGTATTGTTGCCTGGGAAATCCCATGGACAGAGGAGCCTGGTGGGCTTCTGTCTATGGGGTCACATAAGAGTTGGACATGACTTACAACTAAATAATGACAAATGGTGGTTATTGCTTCAGAACAAAAAGGAAGTGAAGCCAATCGTGGAAAGTGGGGGAAAACCAGCAAGAGAGGAGTAGCTGCCACATACAGAGAAATAGCTGGATAGAGAAGGTGAAACTTCAGAACTTCTGGAGTTGGCACAGAAACCTAATTGGACTGTTATCTGAGCAGGAGGAGCCAGTCAAATGAGTTATCTGGCATTGAGAAGCCTGAAAACTCTATTGTATCCAAGTTGTTATTAGAGATCAAAAGAAACTGAAGAACCTTAAACTCTGAAAAACTTTTAAGTTCTTGAGTTGATGAATAAATGTGTTTTCTACCAAGCTCCACTATTTTAATTGGGAAGTTTGAGTTAATTAGCCAGTTCCAACTCTTTTTCACCAATTCCAATCAACAGCTAAAACCTTTTTAAAGAAACAAATCTTGATTACCAAGAAGAGGGTATATAAATACTGGTCCAAAATAGTACCATTTTATAGCCAAATTTTGACGTTTGATTAAGCTTATTCAAGTTCACAGATATGAATATGTAATAGTCACTTGATATTTATAAATTTGCTCTCTATGCCAACATTTTGTTACTTATAACGTAAAGCAGTTAAAATGTGTCTCTAAATTCCTGAATTTGGCAAAAGCCTCTTATAAGGAGCTATGAGCAAAAGCTGACATTTCCTGTTTTAAGAGGATTTGAGACTTGAAAGCCAATCTAAAATTAAAGTTAATAAAATGCATAAAATATTTTTTAAAGCAAAACTGAAAAACTTTGGAAATTAAAATTGGCAGTAGCTACCATGTGAAAGCGTGTCTACAAATATATAGAAAGTAGGAGTACAGATTACAGATATGAGCACAACTAGGTAAGTATTTCTTTTCCTTAAAAATTAAAGTATATTCTAATTACATCCTGTGGTGACAGACAACTTTTTCTAGGAGAAGATCGCATGTTTGTGATAAATTCAAATTAGACTTTTGCTGATTAAAATAAACATTTTCATTTTGCCTTCAAACTGGTCTTTAACCCAGGAATCAGTAGCATGAAACATGATTACCTAGAAATGCTAAAGGAAAAAAAACTAAGAATGATCTGAGACCTCTAAAACTAGTTCTTTCCTATTCGCTAGTCTTGAAACAGACTACGAATACGTACAACATTTTATCTAGTATTATGAGAAGACTGAAGTTTAGACCTTAAAATTGAAAATGTTTTTTAAAAACCATTTTGGTAGAAAGACTAAGCTAAAGTTGATCCTTATTCACAGATTCCGTATTTGCAAATTAACCTGCTCATTGAAATTTAATTGTAACCCAATCACAGTACTCTTGGCACTTTTGAAGTTGGCCATGGATGTGTGGAAAGCAGTGAAAAATTTGAGTGCCCCAAGGCACACATTCCCAGCCAAGGTCAGACAAAGTGACTTTCTGCCTTGCTTCAGCTCATGCTGTGAACAAGCATCCTTTTCACAGTCTATTTAATCCCACATACTTTGCATTTTGGGGCTTTTTGTTGATGATTTCACTCTTAATGGCTCTCAAGCGTAGTACTAAAGTGCTGTTTAGTGTTCCTAGTAAGTGCAAGAAAGCTGCGATGTGCCTTCTGGGAAAAAATTCATTTTAGGTAAGTTTTGTTTAGGCTTGCTGTTGGCCATGAGTTCATTGTTAGTAATATATTTTAAATAAGGTGTCTTTAAACAGAAACACAAAGCAAGGTTATGTACTGATAAGTTAGCAAAAATGTGACCAGAGGCTTCCAGGATTCTAACCCTGTGTATCCCCTAAAAGCAACAGTTTTGTGTTCACCAGTTAAGTGCTTGCAGTGACTTTATAGCACATAATAACTACTGTGAGTAATGAGGATTGACTATAATTTAACATTTTTATTGGGACATATTTCATATTTAAAATTCACCTAGAGTATGCAATTCACTGGCTTTTTAGTGTATTTACAGAATTATCCAGCCATCACTACAATCTAATTTAGAAGATTTTCATCACTCCAAAAAAGAAATCCTGTACCCGTCTGCAGTCAATCCCACACCCAAACAACCTCAGTCCTAGACACCTATCCAGGTTGTCTCTGAATTTCTCTATGAATTTGCCTATTCTAGACATTTCGTATAAACAGAATCACAACATGTACCTTTTGTGTCTGATTTCTTTCCTTTAGTATGTTTTCAGGATTCATTCATATAGCATGTATCAGTCCTTCAGTTCTTTTTGTGGCTGCATACTAGTTCTTTATATGAATATACCATATGTGATCCATTATTTGGTAGACCTGGGTTGTTTCCACTTTGTGGTAATTATGAATAACACAGCTCTATACACTGACGTATCACTGTGTGGAGATGTTTTCATTTTTCTTAGATACATAACCTGGGAGTAGGGTAATATACTGTCAATGTTTAACTTTTTGAGGAACTGCCAAACTTTTCTAAAGTGGCTACACCATTTTACATTCCCATCTGCAATGTACAAGAGTTCTAATTATTGCACATCTATAGTCTTCATCTCATTAAGAGTACTCATTTTACACCCTTATAATCTGGGAACATTAAGATGAATTAATAAGCACTATGCCCTCCACTAAAAGTGAATTAAAGACTGAAATTCTTTTAATTCTTTAGATCTCTCCCAATTTTTCCTGCTTCTTGTGCCTTCTCTCACTTTACTGGATTTTAGCTTATTTTTCTCTTCCCCAGTTGCAGTCATGAAAAAAACTTAACTGTTCCCATATCTACTAGAGGTCACATTCTAGTGTGAGAGGCAACCATTAAACAAATAAAGGTACAAATATATCATTGCAATCATGGTACAAACAATGAAGAAAAAAGTTATTCATTATTACAAAGGAGACTAGCGAGTAGTTCAGAGAACTCTGGAGGATGTGATATTTAAACCAAGGCCTGAAATATAAAGGGAAGCTGTTTAAGAAAAGAATACTTAGAAATGCCTTACAATTAGAGGGAAGAGTACGTGCCAAGACCCAGACTTTGTAGGAAGTCAGGCACTTCCCCACACCTGCAAGAAGTCAGAATGTCTGGAAACTCGTGATCCTGAGAGGAGGATAGTAGGAAGTGAGGTTGGGAAGGTAGGCAAGGAGGGTCTGTGCTGTCTTACGACTTTGGCTGCGCTCTGAGTTGCTTTTAGAATAAAACCAGAAAAGGAAAAACACCTCAATCTGAAATGACAAAATCCAGTAAGATCAACTCTCATGGGCACACTCAGAAAATATGTCTATGTAAACACTTCAGTGCTTTACCTACTGCACTAATAGCCTCTTTAGGAGCATCTAGTGTATAATTTACACTTTAAAATCACTCATCAACTTGCTTTGAGAACAACAAAGACAACCCTAAGCTAAAATGTTAAGTTTTATGAGATTCCAATGTTTTATTTGTATCTATACTCAAGGATCCTTAGACTATTCACTAGGTATACAGACTCATAGGGAGTCCTATTAGTCCACACCACACCCGGCATTCTACCTTGCCCCTCTAAATTGAGCATTAAAGTCGATTCTAGCTCCAAGGAAAGAACACGGAGCTCCAGCCTTGAAACTCTGTGACTCTATATCCATAGCAGTCTTTCTGTCACCACCGCCACTGTAACTAGTACCAGAGGTCTTGTGCCCGGTTTCACCTACATTCAAGCTTTTGACCCATGTCCGTGGTTCCTGTTTCACCTGATCTCCCACATCATAAATACCTATATAACAACAAGACTGTTTTAGCTGCCATTCCAAATTCTGAAATCTATTCTCCTGGCCTGAGGTGTGTTTCCATTTCTTCCTTCCTGGCTTGAACATCTGGACCTATGGCCCAGACTCTGATCTGATCTCAGTGTTTCCTGCCTAACCTAGTCCTATGAACAATGACTAATTCATCTATTTTAAACTCATATCTCTTTATTGTAGCCTAACAATACAGGGCTCTGTATTGTGAAATCTTTATCCAGCTATATCCCTTGCCTATCTACTCAAAATCAGCTCGATCTTATCCCAAAGCTCAGCCCAGATCCCAGCCAAGCTCTTTTGGTCTAGTTTCCATTGCTGCATTACAAATCATCCCAAAACTCAATGGTTTAAATATTTGTATATCTGTGTATAAACAAATAGAGAAGGGAAAAGATTCCATTGATTGTGTTTCCCTAGAGAAGTCTAATATACCTCTTGCAATTCTCTGTGCATTACTGATTAACTTTCACTTAGAAAGATTTGCAAGGAAAGGGTCGACATAAGTCTAGACTATACAGGCTCTTTAGAATCCTCCTGCAATGCAGGAAACTCGGGTTCTATCCCTGGGTCAAGAAAATCCCCTGGAGGAGGGCATGGCAACCCATTCCAGTATTCTAGCAGGAAAATCCCGTGGCGAGAGAAGCCTGAAAGCCTACAGTCTGGACACAACTGAAGCGATTAAGCACGTACAACCTATGTTCAGAGATTGTCAAACTGACAGTGTTTCAGTTATAACAGAATTTGGACAGGCTCCTCTTCATAGCCACCTAGCCAAAGCGCCTTCGTCAAAGTGGTGTTTTCCTCATTAGCAGTAACACATGAGATTTGTGTTTATGTTTGACTGTATACAGGATATACCACGGGGAAGGCAATGGCACCCCACCCCAGTACTCTTGCCTGGAAAATCCAATGGACGGAGTAGCCTGGCGGCCTGCAGTCCATGGGGTCGCTAACAGTCGGACAGACTGAGCGACTTCACTTTCACTTTTCTCTTTCATGCATTGGAGAAGGAAATGGCAACCCACTCCAGTATTCTTGCCTGGAGAATCCCAGGGACGGGGGAGCCTGGTGGGCTGCCGTCTATGGGGTCACACAGAGTCGGACACGACTGAAGTGACTTAGTAGCAGCAGCAGCAGCAGCAGCAGCAGCAGCAGGATATACCATCAAAGCTGATTAAATGAATCATTTAACACTGTTTACAGGAAAAGACTTAACAGATGTCAGAAAGAAGAAAGTCGTCTTTTGAGTGTAAACAGTGATGTCAGTTGGTACAGAAGTTTCTAAAAGGCAAAACAATAGTGGGAAAAACATGTTTTGTAACTGATGTGCAAACAGAAGGGGGAAAGTTAGGGAGTAGTAAATTAGCCTGCTCTGAAAGAAATACTTGTCAAATCAGTATAATCTTTCTCCACAGAGTTACTGGCCTGTTAGGACAGGGATGGGTATAATCTGTCCTCAGTGTAGCCAGGCATTTAATCCTAACTTTACAGAGTTATTTGTAAACTAGGAGAAATATCATCTAATACTCCCTTTTTTTTTTTAAGTGGGTGCATTTGAGAATGAGAAGGTATTGTTTCTGAATTATTTTCAATAGCTCAGTATCAATGTAGAGCAAAGTAAGTGGCATCTTCAGGTTTCCATTATGTATAACTTACTATAATCACAGTACTTTCCAGTGAGAAGCCAAGAAGGGGAAAATCGACACCTCAGGATTCTCTTACTCCCTGTCATTTTTTCCCATCGGTATCTGACTTTTGTTTCCCCTTCATGTGATGTCTCTTGGAATAAATGATTCATTTGCTTCAGACTCATGTTCCCTGATACCAGCTCTCTATGAAGGTAGTCCCTCTGCCCTCTCTTTTGAATACTTTTGCCTCACGTGATTTTTCATGATCACTGGGCCACACCAGTCTATTCTAAAGGAGATCAGTCCTGGGTGTTCTTTGGAAGGAATGATGCTAAAGCTGAAACTCCAGTACTTTGGCCACCTCATGCAAAGAGTTGACTGATTGGAAAAGACCCTGATGCTGGAAGGAATTGGGGGCAGGAGGAGAAGGGGACGACAGAGGATGAGATGGCTGGATGGCATCACTGACTCAATGGACGTGAGTTTGACTGAACTCCAGGAGATGGTGATGGACAGGGAGACCTGGTGTGCTGCAATTCATGGGGTCACCAAGAGTCAGACACGACTGAGCGACTGAACTGAAGTGAACTGGGGCACATTAGAGAACTTTTCCTCTTCTGGGTCCTCATTGCATTCTGAGGCACTGAGGGTTAGGATTTCATCATGTTTCATCATAATTGGAAGGACTCAATTCAGCCCATAACTTTGCCTAAAACTAAATTTCAGGGTGGTGAGGGGAGAAGTGAGCTGAAGAGAAATTGGGAGGTGGGACACAGAGACAGTTAACTGTTTGGAGAAATGCGAATGAGAGAGGAAGAAGCTAGATTGGATTTGAGAGTTGAAGGATAAGTTTTATTTTTTTGCCTGAGAGAAACTTGAGTGTGTTATAAACAGAGGGGGAAATGCCAGGGAAGAAGTGAAATGAAGAGAGGCAATGTGTAGAGAGACACCCCTTTGAGCAGAAGGGAGAGCCTGGAGGACAAGCAATGAGGATGGCGTACAAGGCAAGGGCTTACACGGTAGGAGCACAGGATGGCAGTCCAGGGACCTCCGCTACCAGTGACGCCGGGGCCAAGGCCATTCATCAGGACTGTAGAGAGCAGACGAAGGAGTGAGCAACAGACTCATAAAGAAGGTTTGGAGTAGTTGCTCAGGAAGGCAAAAGAGGAAATAGGAGATCTAGAGTGGCACTGAACTTACTTGGAATCTAGCCCTGCCTCTTCACTAACCTACTATGTGAGTTTGGCTCAGTTATCTAATTTTTCTTTTTTCATGTTATTCTCATCTGTGAAACGGTTAATAATAGCCACTGTGAGTACTCTACATTATTATGAGAATTAAATCAGAAAGAGGTTAAACTTTCAGTGACACTATTAGTAGCTTTTTGGTTCTCACATTACCCAGCACTGGCACCCTGGTTTAGCAAACTGGTTCTAACTTCTCATTTTCTTATTCAAGCTTCATCTGGGCCATTTATCAAGGATTCATTTGTCTGACTGCATAGATTTGTTGATGGTATCCCCATTTCCCATTCAAATGTTAAGCCAGGAGGTATTCCCTTGCCCATTTAGTCTTAATCATTCCCAGAACATCCCAAATAAAGTCTGTTTTTTCTCAAAGAAAATAAAACACACGCATACCAAGGCATTCTCAAAATAGGCACTAAACAGACGTATTTCTGCCAAGAATAATTTCTGCTCTACTCAAAACTGGTTTACAGGATTGTAAATTGAGATCAGCCTTTGCGTCTTACTCTATAGGGGCAATGAGTCAGGATTTCCTGAAATTAAGCAATCATGTAAAATGCATTAGTGGCTTCTAAAAGACCTTAGGTGCTTCCTTGTGCCAAGAAATTAACCTGTTTAATTCTTGGCATCTCTTTCATTTCCCCCAATGACTTAGTTAAGATCCTTCCATCGGTCGCAGAGTCAGTATGACAATGTAGCCAAGATGCAATGGAATTTTGTTATCTAGAAACATAAGTCTGGTGATGACTGCTGTTTATCAATGAGAAGGCTAGACTAAGTCTGAATAATTATTTTTTTAGTCAAAATTACACTGGCCTCTAGTCTGAGTTCAATTCCTTGCATTGCTTAATCCAATCATAATCTAGTTTTGCCCCACTTCAAACAGTAATCTAATTGCTAATCCTTTGTTCTCATTCTATTAATGTTTGAATTTTCTGTACTGATTTCACTTCTGTCTTAGAATACCATTTGGTTTCAACACACCACTTTTTCTTAGTTCTCTTCTATCCTTCATTAGTTACTTCTCCACTGCCTATCCCACAAATAATTGCAAGTTGTCCCTCACGGCCCCTTCTCTCTGTCCAGTGTTAGAAATTTAAATGGCATTAGGGGCCAGTCTAGGCAGGTAATACCAAGGTCAGAGACAGTTAATAGGGAGTGATAAGAACTCAGGCAAAGAGAAAAGGCATATTCCATATAAAACCACCCACAGCTGAAAAAATTTGAACAACCATCTTGGCCAAAAACCTTTCCATGGACTGGACTGGACAGCTGTTTTATGACAGCTGTTCTCAGAACCGAGGTCTTCCTGTCCAAGACTCCGAGGATAGTACCTGTTTACGGGGTGTTTTGGGTACCTCTTAACCCCTATATCAGAGAAGGCGATGGCCCCCACTCCAGTACTCTTGCCTGGGAAATTCCATGGACAGAGGAGCCTGGTGGGCTGTAGTCCATGGGGTCTCGAAGAGTCAGACACGACTGAGCGACTTCACTTTCACTTTTTACTTTCATGCACTGGAGAAGGAAATGGCAACCCACTCCAGTGTTCTTGCCTGGAGAATCCCAGGGATGGGGCAGCCTGGTGGGCTGCCATCTGTGGGGTCACACAGAGTTGGACACCACTGAAGCAACTTTGCAGCAGCAGCAGTAACCCTTATATAACAAAACAACAGTCATTCCTAACTTTGAGTTCAGGGATATTGTATAAGTCACCCAAACCTGTGTTTTCTTTTTTTTTTTTAATAAGTTATTGCATTTTCTATTGATTACACATCATAATGGTGATACACAAGCTTCATTCCTATAACTTCATCTGTACCATAATTCAATTTAGATATATTGCATAGGATATGCCAACAATCATTAATATCAAAAAAAAAAAAATGACTTTGCATGGGTGACTGTCTTAATGGTGAACTCCAGGTCACAACACAATAAACTGTCAGTTCAACAACACCAAGCTTCTGAAGACAACAGCTTCTCCACCAAAGCAGGTTGTAAATAAATTTCAAATGGAACCTGGCATCACCCTGAAGGAATTCTTACTTCACACTGTTGGGGTAGTTTACCAAAATGGCTTCAGAGTAAACTAATTTTACACAGCACATTAAAAAAAAAAAAAGACATTTATTCTGCATCGTGATCAGACTATTATATTACATTTAGAAATCAACAGCTTGGGTGCAAAAAAAAAAAAATCTACATTAAAACCTTTTGTTGGAATGCTTTATACTTTCCACAGAATAGAAACTAACCTATTATACAATTAGTCACAAGTACAGTCCTCGAGTTTTTTGCGCATAGGCATGAGTATTGTCTAAAACATGTAACTCCATGACTTTGCATGGGTAACCCTTTAAATGGTCACCCATTTAAACCCCAGGTCACAACACAGTAACTGTCAGTTCAACTACACCAAGGTGCTGAAGACAACAGCTTCTCCACCAAAGCAGGTTGTAAATAAATTTCAAATGCAACCTGGAATCACCCTGAAGGAATTCTAACTTCACACGGTAGTTTACCAAAATGACTTCAGAGTAGACTAACTTTACACAGCACATTAAAAAAAAAAAGAGAGACATTTATTCTGCATCATGATCAGACTATTACATTTAGCAATCAACAGCATGGGTACAAAAACAAAATCTACATTAAAACCCTTTGTTGGAATGGTTTATACTTTCCACAGAATAGAAACTAAACTAACCTGTTATACAATTAGTCACAAGTACAGTCCTCGAGTTTTTTGCGCATAGGCATGAGTATTGTCTAAAACATGTCTTCTCTGTGGCAGCTAGGCCCCGCCACCACTGTGCTTGGCTGAGTTCACAAATCTGCTGGAACCCGTGGCTGCCCCGTCGCTTCTCTGGCGCTCCTCTCCTGCTAAGCTTTGCTTCCGGCAGGAATTAGAACCTTCTGCCACTGCCGTAGCTCCTGCCGCTGCTGGAACCGCCACAGCCACCTTCATTTCATGGTTTGGCAAAGTACTGACCTCCACCACCACAGGGGCCAGAACTTCTCCCTCCAAAGTTTCCTCCTTTCATGGGTCCAAAATTTGAAGATTGATTGGTGTAACTGCCAAAATCATTGTAGCTTCCGCCACCTCCAAAATCGCTTCCATCATTACCAAATCCATTCTAACCATCCCCACTGCCACCATATCCGCCACCACCACGGCTGCCCCCAAAGCCACCTCGATCACTGACGTTTCCTCCACGACCAAAGTTGTCACTCCCACCCAAACCACCTCCACGACCGCCGCCAAAGTCTCCAGAACCACTTCGGCCCCTCGGGCTGGCGGAGGCGGGGGCCGCCTCGGGCGCCTCGGGCTGGCGGAGGCAGGGGCCGTCTCGGGCGCCTCGGGCTGGCGGAGGCGGGGGCCGTCTCGGGCGCCTCGGGCTGGCGGAGGCGGGGGCCGTCTCGGGCGCCTCGGGCTGGCGGAGGCGGGGGCCGTCTCGGGCGCCTCGGGCTGGCGGAGGCGGGGGCCGTCTCGGGCGCCTCGGGCTGGCGGAGGCGGGGGCCGTCTCGGGCGCCTCGGGCTGGCGGAGGCGGGCGCCGTCTCGGGCCCCTCGGGCTGGCGGAGGCAGGGGCCGTCTTGGGCCTCTCGGGCTGGCGGAGGCGGGGGCCGTCTCTTGCTTAGACAGGGCTTTACCACTTCGCAGCTGTGGCCGGCCGCAGTGCGGTATTTCTGAACGCGTCTTGCCTACGGAGTCCTGGTCATCAAAGAGTGCGAAAGCACAGCCTCTCTTTTTGCCGCTGCCTTGCTCAGTCGTGATTTCAGTCACTTCAGTTCCCCCAGACTGTTCAAAATAACCTCTCAGGTGATGTCCTTCAGCGTCTTCTTTAATGCCACCAACAAAAGCCTTTTTCACAGGTAAGTGGGCGCCAGGTCTTTGAAGACGCTCTCTTGAGACGGCCCTCGGGCTCCACAGCTCTTCCATCCGCCTCGTGTGGCCTTCCTTTCCCCTCCTCCACCAGGGCGCGTGTGACAAACCCGGAGCCTCTGGGGCGCTTGGCGTTTGGATCGCTCATTACCACACAGTCTGTGAGCGTTCCCCATTGCTCAAAATGGCTCCTCAGACCCTCATCAGTTGTTTCAAAGCTCAGTCCTCTGATGAAAAGAGCTTCCGCAGCTGTTCAGGCTCTCTGGGAGACTCTGACTCAGACATGACAGCAGTGGAGGGGAGATGGGGGAACTTCAGCGATGCTTTCTCGGCAGCGTACACAGGCAGAAAGCCTGATTTATTTTTAATCTGTAAAACAAAATTCCTCAGAGGTTCACTCAAATTTCTTAATATGAGGCAAACATTTTGCTAAGTGACAATGACATCATTTACTTTAAGTTTTCCAACGCGCCCTTTTTTTATTTCTCTAACTTAGAATTGTCACGGCCACAGTACAGAAGTGTTCTCTCCCACCTGTGTCATCCACCCAGGGCTTACACCGTCACATGACACTTGTGCAGAACTCAGGAGGGAATAGCATAGTCCAGCTTATCTTCTCTATCCAAAGGTCTTTGTTTTTTATGCTCTGCCTGTATGCTTTGGAAAACTATTCTCTTGGACTTAGCACCACAAATAGTTATTTCTTTAACATTCTTTCTCACTGAAGTTCAATTTTCTATGAGAAAACTTGTTTTAAAGAAGAATCTGAATTAGAACTGTACATCTGAAGGTACTTTTTCTTGTACACTCAGAACAGACATTTTAAAAATAACAGCATTTTCTTGAGAAAGTTCTTGAAATGATGCACAGTCTTATACAGTAATTTTCATGTTTGTTGAAGCTGCTACCAAGACTCCAGAGGAATTCCTCTTGAGGGCACAGACTTAAGAAGACAGAGTTGCTTCTCCATAGTATCTTAACATCAGCTCAGCAGTGCCAATTCAACTCAGCTCAAGAATTGCTAATCCTCATTTTGCAAGATTCTGAACAAGTGAAACAGTCCCTACTCGTAGTTTGAAATGAAAGAGGATCCAGGTTGTCAAGGTAACAGATAAAAAGAGACACAGGAAGAAGCACAAGGCCAAAGTTCAGTTTTCCCACCACCCTCCCACACTTGGCCACCATTTCCCCATCTCAATCCTCTCTGCATGTTATAGATTAAAATACCACGCATTTTCATCAAGTCCTCTCTTGAAACAGCCACTCCATTTCCATCTTCCTCCAGCGCATCTGGCCTGTTCTTTCTTCCCACTTTGTCTCTAACAATAAATTCTGTCTCCGTACACTGGTGTTTCCTGCACAGTCCACTAGAGTGTAAGTGCCACAAGAACAAAGACCCTGTGGCTATTATTACTATTGTATTCACAAAGTGGAGTTGAGTGTCTGGCACAAGGGAGGTGCTTCATAAAAACTTGTTAAAGTAAATGGAGTGTTCATTTACAGGAGCACGTCTTTGTCCCAGTAATTCTTTCTACTCTTTCTACCCAGTATGTCCTCACTCTTCCTCTCCAAAATTCTCAAACCCACACTCATCTCTGTGATGGATTGAATGTTTGTGTTTCCCCACCCCAAATTCATATGTTGAAATCCTGACCCCCAATGTTATGGTATTTGGAGGTGAAGGTATTAGGAGATGAGGGTAGAGCCCTGGTGAATGGGATTAGTGCCCTTCCAAGGAGAAATATCAATAACGTCAGATATGCAGGTGACACCACCCTTATGGCAGAAAGTGAAGAGGACCTAAAAAGCCTCTGATGAAAGTGAAAGTGGAGGGTGAAAAGTTGGCTTAAAGCTCAACATTCAGAAAACGAAAATCATGACATCCGGTCCCATCACTTCGTGGGAAATAGATGGGGAAACAGTGGAAACAGTGTCAGACTTTATTTTGGGGGGCTCCAAAATCACTGCAGATGGTGACTGCAGCCATGAAATTAAAAGACGCTTACTTCTTGGAAGGAAAGTTATGACCACCCTAGATAGCATATTCAAAAGCAGAGACATTACTTTGCCGACTAAGGTCCGTCTAGTCAAGGCTATGGTTTTTCCTGTGGTCATGTATGGATGTGAGAGTTGGACTGCGAAGAAGGCTGAGCGCCGAAGAATTGATGCTTTTGAACTGTGGTGTTGGAGAAGACTCTTGAGAGTCCCTTGGACTACAAGGAGATCCAACCAGTCCATTCTAAAGGAGACCAGCCCTGGGATTTCTTTGGAAGGAATGATGCTAAAGCTGAAACTCCAGTACTTTGGCCACCTCATGTGAAGAGTTGACTCATTGGAAAAGACTCTGATGCTGGGAGGGATTGGGGGCAGGAGGAGAAGGGGATGACAGAGGATGAGATGGCTGGATGGCATCACTGACTTGATGAACATGAGTCTGAGTGAACTCTGGGAGTTGGTGATGGACAGGAGGGCCTGGCGTGCTGCGATTCATGGGGTCGCCAAGAGTAGGACACGACTGAGTGACTGAACTGAACTGAACTGAAAAGAGCCCTGAAAGAGCTCTTACCACATGAAGACACAACAAGAAGATGTCCGTCTGTGAGACAGAAAGCCAGCTCTCACCAGTCACCAGATCTGCTGGTCTTGAACTTCTCAGCCTCCAGAACCGTGAGAAAACGTTGTTTGGCCACGCAGTCTCAATGCTTTGTTATAGAAGCTCAGACTGACTAAACTAATCTCATTCTTCTGACAGCTTAGTGTTTGAATATATCCCACACCAGTGATACTCATTCAATTTTCAGGAAAAGACATAGTTGACTGTTAAGTTCTTTGCTGCTCCTAACACATTGAGTTGCTCAGTGAAGACTGAAAGTCCTCAAGTGGACACTTACTTATAATATCTGCAACTTGCCAGAAGGAGTTCCACTTAATCTTTTGAGATTAGGACTGCAGGGTTCAGCTTTCAAATAAGTCAGCTTAACTCCAGGAAAGTCTGAGTAACAGTAAGAAGTCAGAAAAGACAGAACAAGCTTCTCTGACCCAAGAAACACGAGATCTTCCTTAAGGTCATTTCCAAAGACGGGCGATAAATTCCCTCAACAGGAACATTTGGGCCTGACTTTTCTAAAGATCCAGTTCTTCTCCACAAAACAAACCCTAGCTCTCATTTTTACATGAACTGAATAAGAGCTCTTCTACAGGGTTCTTGAGTATTTGTGTGTTTCAGCCTCTGGGATCATTTTGTCCTGCAGTCAAGTGAGTATTTTAGTCTCTTGTGGACTACTTGCTCTAAGGTAAAGATTCATAGGAGTACTTGTTTCTCCTTTGTGACAAGGAGGAGATAAACACCAGTTAAAATCCAACTTCTGTAGCAATAACACATGTCCCTGCAGAATGGACTTACAAAGGGATTTTTTTTTTTCTCCTAAAAGCTTCTATTTTGTGACAGAAATGACCAGTTTCTCTACCATTAGGGCATCTGTGACCTGCTAGATAAAGATCATATTTTCTCGAATGGAAATTTGTATCAGGACTTTTCCTTCTGTAGTGAGAGAAATCTACTCAAACTAAGCCAAAAAGGGAATTTAATGGCAAGAAGTCCTAAGGTTGTCTGGCTTTAGGTATGGTTTGGGTAGGAGCTGGCGAACTATAACTCATGGCCTGTTTTTGTAAATAAAGTTTTACTGGCACAGGCATGATTGTTCTTTTACATATTGTTCGTGGTTCCTTCAAGCTACAACAGCAGTACTGAGTACTCACAAGAGAGACCTTACAGCCAGCAAAACCTAAAGTATTACATGGCTCTTTCTAGAAAAACTTTGCTAGCCCCTGACCTCCCTAGGAGCCCAGGTGATGTCCTCAGGATTCTCTAAGCTCTTCCCTTTGATCCTACTCTGAGATGGCTTCATATGTGTCTCCAGTGTCCCCATGCTGATATCATTCCTTTCTGCTAAGAGTCCTAGCTGAGAAGAGCACTTCTTTCCCAGTAACTCTTGCCAAAATCCTAGGGTTTACCCTAAACTGACAAATTGGGTAAGGTACCCATTCTTGGATTGATGCCGTATGGTTTGGAGGATGGACTTTTCACTGATTTGCGTAGGCTTGAGTCACACCATACTGGTGCTGGAGTTGGATCAGTCACCCAACACATTCTTCCCAGGGAAGAATGCTAGGAAGGTGAAAATCTACAAATGTCCATTTTGAGCCTTTTCCCTGGTTGGTCACATTCTGAGCTTGGACATTTCTTAAAGTATGTCAATGAGCTATCTGCATAATTTTAGAAACACTTAAACGGAGTTACTATTAATAACAACCAGCTGTTATTGATGAAGTTTCAGTGCCAGATACTATACTAAGGATTAAATATTATCTTGTTTATCCTCTCAACAGCTATAAACACTAGGCATTTTTATTTCCAGTTGACCAATGAGGAAAATAAGGATAAGAGATTTAATGATAAGTTGGCTTCAAAGTTTCACAGTCAGGATTGGAACCTAGAGCTGTCTAACTGTGAGCTTGAATTGTGCTGCCTGCCTCCCCACCCCTATAGCGTTGCTTTTCTTGGAATTCCTTACTCACCCGCCTGTGCCCGAATAGTGCTTGAGCACTGAACTCGAGACGAAAGGGCCCAAGTTCTAGTGAACTCAGCTCTGCCATTAACTCACCGGATGACTTTTAGCAAGTTACTTAGCTTTTGGAATTTCAGTTTCCTCATCTGTAAACATGAACAGCTTAAACTATCAGTGACGTTCAAACTATGTTCTACTGGCAGGGGGGCTTCTGTGGCAGTGCCCTAGAGTTTGCCATAGAGAGTGAGGGGCACTTGACCAGCTGTCTCTCCACACTCCCCCAATCTCATAATCTCCATCACTTTCCATTTGGCTCCTTCTTAAGTATAATTTGTAAAGAATAAACATTCCTGTTGCAAAAAAAAAATTTAATCATGGGACTAAAAGACCTTTAAGAGCTGTCAATACTTTCTGCCTGTTCTTGTACCTCTCTCTACATGCTTGTGTCCTGGGAGGCTGACCTATATGGATGGACTACATCAACAGGTTTTCTGTGCTCTGACTTCCTATTGGTTTAGCCAGTAGGAAAGTAGTGGAAAGGGGATGAAAGGAGAGAGAGGTCGGGGTACAGATTCGCCTGGCTCAGTAGCTAGGTTCAAAGATTACAGCTCTTGCTGGGTAACTCCCTCCATCAGCTCTGTTTGGGTTTGGGAAACTGTTTCATTCTCTGCCCCAATCCTATCTAAGAGCAGTAACGGTTCCTTGCTGTTACTACCCCTGGGGTACCTTGCCATTCCTTGGAGTCTTGTTATAATGATAGTATGTCTGGTTATGTAGATACTGTTGTAGGTATTTCCTTCTTTAAGTATTCCTCACTGGGAAAGGTGGTCAGGATGGCAAAGTAGGAAGAACCAGAACTCATTTCCTCCCATGGACACACCAAGACTACAAATGCTTTGAGAACCATCTAAAGTACTAGCATAAAAGATTTTCTACGACTATAAGATATAAAGAAAACAACAACAATAAAACAGTAGGAGGGGCAGAGATGTGGCATAGTCAAGACTCATACCCACATATGGGGAGAACATCACAATCACAGAGGTCCTCTCCAAGGAGCAAAGAAACTGAGCTCCACATCAGGCTCCCTGGCCCAGGGGCCCCAAAGGGAAAAAATGAGAATGCCTGGCTTCAACAGCCAATGGGATTTACAGTCAGAAGATCTAGAAAGATAAAAGAAACAGAGATTTCACTCTTAAAGGACTCATTCAGAAGCTCAGATGCTGTAAGTCTCACAGCAGAGGCAATAGTTTGAAAGGAGGCTTATTCAGACCTACTTGTTCATCTCGGGGAGACCCCTAGGGAGACTGGAGGCAACTGGGACACCCCCTGGGGATGGAGATGCTGGTGGCAGCCCTTTTGGGGAGCATATTTAATCACAGTAACTCTGGTACTTGAAAGAGCCATTTTGGAATACTCTCTTTAATCTATTAGCGCCAGGGACCCCTCCTCCCCACCCTCTCAGGATACAGCAAAAGCAGTTCTAAGAGCAAAGCTTATAGCAATGCAAGCTTGCCTCAGGAAATAAGAAAAATCTCATCAACCTAACTTTATACCTAAAGGAACCAGAGAAAGAACAAGCAAAACCCAAAGTTAGTAGAAGGAAATAAATCATAAAAATCAGAGCAGAAATAAATGAAAGAGACTAAAAAAGAAAAAGATCAAAAAAAAAAAAAAAAGAAACTAAGAATTGTGAAAACCAAAGAGAAATTGGTTGATAGAGCTTGGAGGAATGTTCTAGATGAAGAGAACAGCATGACCATAGGCCTATCAGCCAGAAATTACAGGATGTGCTTCAGACACCATATAATAGTTCAATCTGACTAATCCAGACATGTGAGAGTTCTGTTTTTGCCACTCAGCCACAATTATTCATCCTTTTTCTACTGGAAATAATATGACATATTGTATTTTGAGAATAACCCCTCCCTGTAGTTATCTCATTAGTAGTAAGAGATTGACAACCTTCAGCTTCTAATGCAGGTCCCAACTGGGTTCAGTTAGTCAGCATAATCTAGCCCCAGAGTGACTGATTCAATGATGGGCATGTAACTCAATTTGGACCAGTGAGAATCAGAGGCAAGACTTTTGTTGAAAGTGACAGAATTTATAAAGAATTTAACTGTAAATTCTCTTTCCACTGGATTTGAAATTAAGAGGATGTAATGGCACCCCACTCCGGTACTTTTGCCTGGAAAATCCCATGGATGGAGGAGCCTGGTAGGCTGCAGTCCATGGGGTCCCGAAGAGTCGGACACGACTGAGCGACTTCACTTTCACGCATTGAAGAAGGAAATGGCAACCCACTCCAGTGTTCTTGCCTGGAGAATCCCAGGGATGGGGAGTCTGGTGGGCTGCCGTCTATGGGGTCGCACAGAGTTGGACACGACTGAAGCAACTTAGCAGCAGCAGCAGAAGCTGCTGCAACCAGCTCGTGACCATGAGGGCAGAGCTTGACTAAGAATGGAGCCAGCACAGCTGAAAGGCATCCCAAAGGTAGAAAGATAAAACCTTGTTTCTGATCAATTTACTCCTGAAGCTGAAACAATCTGTGAGTAATCCATTAGCCAGTTAATTACGATATCAATGAATTCCTAGCTGCTGCAACCAGCTCGTGACCATGAGGGCAGAGCTTGACTAAGAATGGAGCCAGCACAGCTGAAAGGCATCCCAAAGGTAGAAAGATAAAACCTTGTTTCTGATCAATTTACTCCTGAAGCTGAAACAATCTGTGAGTAATCCATTAGCCAGTTAATTACGATATCAATGAATTCCCTTTATCTCTTAAACCAGTTTAAACTAGAATTCCCTTGTCTACTTAAAAACATAAGGGTTAAGACTAGGAAGATAGTTTGAATCCAGGACAAAGGATGTTGAATAGCAAGTCTTGAACTAGATTTCACAGGAAAAATTTTTGACAAGGATTGATGTAATTCTTCAATTTCCCTTTAGGCTGTACAAAGCAGTTTTACATAAACTATCTTATTGAATCTTTAGTTTTCCAATGTAATACATATTATCTTCCATGAGGAAATTGAGTGTCAGAAAGTCTAAATGACTTGCTTTAAAATCACGCAGCTCATGAACGAGCAAAGTGTCAGTTTTGGATCTTTCAATTCTGAATCGTGCTGCTAAGATTTCCTGCATAACAGGTGGATTCTTTACTGTCTGAGACACCAGGAAAGCCCAAAGCTGTTCCACCAACATGCCAAAGAAAAAACAAAAGCAAAACAAGCAAACAAAAAACACCTGAATCTGAAGATCTGAGGATCCTTACCCCCGGGATACCTTTCTGATTTCATGACCTGTTAGTGTTGGAATTCACATCTGGACAGAATGAGGTGATGCTGGTATAGATCTCTTCTGATACTTGGAATCATCAGAATGTATTGCCATGCAAAGAAGATGGGCTTCAAGTACATAAAGCTTGACTACTCCTTATCACTATGGCCACTGAGGAATTCATTTAATATTTCCTCATGCATTGGAGAAGGAAATGGCAACCCACTCCAGTGTTCTTGCCTGGAGAATCCCAGGGACGGCGGAGCCTGGTGGGCTGCCGCCTATGGGGTCGCACAGAGTCGGACACGACTAAAGTGACTTAGCAGCAGCAGCATTTGTAAAACAGTGATGACAATTGCTACCTCGTTGGGTCAGTATGAAAACTGAACATGTAAAGTGTCTTTTACAAAATAGGCATCTGTAAAAGTTAGGTCTCTTTATTATGGAAGGTAGTAGAAGCAGGTTTTTGAATCAGTCTTGGTTTTAAATTTTCACTCTTTTCCTAACTAGCTATATGCACCCACCTGTAGAATTGGTTCTTTCTTTTTTTTTTTAATCTGTTGGGTTTTTTTTTTAATATTTATTTATGTGGCTGCATTGGATCTTAGTTGCTTCATGTGGGATCTTTTGTTGCAGCACATGGACTCCTGATCAGTAGTTGTGGTGCTCCAGCTTAGTTGCTCCTTGGCATGTGGGATCTTAGTTCCCCTGCCAGGGATTGAACCCTGATCCCCTGTGTTGCAAGGTGGATTCTTAACCACTGGACCACCATGGACGTCCCTAGAGTTGGTTCTTGAAGGACAGGTACTATGTCTGTCCTTATCTCTGCTGAATCCACAGTGGCCCTAGGAGGCAGTCAGTCAACGTTTAAATTTAAATGACATGTTTCCTAAGCTTTAACTTTAAACAATTGAGATAAAATATATACTACAAGTATAGTATAAGAAATCAGGATATAACATAAAACAGTCCAATCCCTGGCCCATAGAAAGTGTTCATTAAATAATAATTGAGTTAATTTCTATTGAATACTTACTTGTACCAGTCCCTGCTCTAAACACCACAGATATTCATACAATTCTCAAATCCCCCTTCCTGTTTTACAGATAAAAATCAAAGCTTCATTTTTATTATTATCTAAATCACTTTAGGCCCCATGACTTGTGAGTCCAACTCTTTCCTTGTAAGGTCTGGGACCCTCGAGGAGTCTGATTCAGGGTCTGTTAAATTATGGCTTCTCTTTTTCCTCTTTTGCATTGTTAGAATGAAATAAAGGCTTCTTTCTTTAAGAACACAATGAAGACTTTCTTTTGATTTTCCTCCTCTTTCTCCCATTATTTCCAGAGTGAGGTTGGACTGCCTGAGGTTTTGTCTGGCAGTAGCCCTTTAATTCAGAGACGGCCAACAACTCAATGAGCCAGCAGGCCTTTGCCGTCAGCTGGCTGACAGTGAAGCCGCAGTTGGACCTCCCAGTTGGGGTTGTCTTGCATTCTTTCCCTGAAATTGCCTGCTGCCATCTGCTGGCCAAATCTAGTCATCACACCCATGTTTTCAAGGTTTCCAAATGAGGCTGCAGTCCATGGGGTCGCTAGGAGTCGGACAAGACTGAGCGACTTCACTTTCATTTTCACTTTCATGCATTGGAGAAGGAAATGGCAACCCACTGCAGTGTTCTTACCTGGAGAATCCCAGGGACGGGGGAGCCTGGTGGGCTGCCGTCTCTGGGGTCGCACAGAGTCGGACACGACTGAAGCGACTTAGCAGCAGCAGCAGCAAATGAGGCTCCAACTGTCTCTCACAACTGCTTCCCAAAACACCTTCAGGGGCTACCCCAGAGGTGAATTTAGCAGACAGACCAACGTGACAAGTCTGTGGACCTTGGTTCAAAGCTAAGACGCTCAGGCAAAGATTGTTGGTGGCTGATTTCCAGTGAAGAACGTAGCAGTGAGTTTCCATTTCACTGCACTGGTGAAAACCCTCCACTAACTCTCCTGTCCTACAAGTATGCCATCTTGTCCAGAGCCCATGTTTTATACCCATCTCCATCTCCCACCACCTGACATGCTTTCATCCGTGAGACCTGAATTACCATAACAGTCCTTTACAGGAACATCTGGTAAAACAGCCACACTCAGAAAAGTAGGGTAGCACAGAGTCTTCTATATCCTTCTCCCAGGTTTCCCAGAGACCCCGTTCAAGTTTTCCCAGTTGTCTCAGAGGTTCCTCGGCAACAGCGGATTTAATCCAAAGACAGGTGCTGTTCCTCATGTCATGTTCTCTTAGTATCTTTCAATCTGGAACATTCCTCACTTTTTGACTTATAACCTTGGCATCTGCTGGGGTGCAGTCCCTGGCCTACAATCCTTGTAGTTGCCCAGACTCAAGACCAAAGAAAGAGCCCAGAGACAGTGACACAGACATCAGTGGCTTTTTGGATAAGGGATCTCACGTGTCCAAAGCGAAGGGTCCTGGAGCAACATCCCACCACGGTCAGCAGACAGCAGGCAGGGCATGGCAGCAATCTCTGCTTCTTGGGGGAGAAGGACTACAATTTGTAGGTGAATTGATGTCAGGTTGGTTCATCTGTTATGAGGGGAAACCAGCAGCTAGCGCAGGGGGCAAGCATGTAACCAGTTACTGATTAAGCCCTGTAATTAAGAGGCTAGATGGTCATGTGAGTGAAGCAGGAACTGGCAGAGCAGGAAATGAGCAGAGAGCAAGAGAACAGTCATCTAGAGTGACCTGACCACGCGTTCCACCCTACATTCCCTTGCCGTCTTGGTCTGCCCCTTTTCCATGCTATCCCTGGGATCAGGTATGTAGAGATGCATTGCAATCCAGACACCACAAATGCAGTACAGAGACAGACAGCTAGAGAGTAAAAAGGTGGGCAAACTTTGGAGCCAGATGCTTACTGGATCAATTTTTTTTCATGAGATTCCAGAGGAGGATAACAAGGGCATCTTACTGACCGCACAAACTCATTTCACAGTGATGCCACTGTTATCCCTGAATCCTCAAATCCCAGTCATCCCTCTGATCAGACTAGGGATGAAATGGAGACATTTAACAGGCACAGTACAGGGAAGATCGTGACCATTATGCAGACTTCAAGCAGTAACAGCATTTTAGGTCATACCACCCCTGCCCGTGGGCTTTGTCCTGGCCAGCAGCACCATCCTGCCTGTCCACCCTCAGTGCCCACAGCCAGGGCCGAATCCAGGAGAGGTGGCTTAACAACAGACCACAGGGTTAGTACAGTGGTGCCTATCTCCAGTAGGGGCCCGTTTAGTTACTTTTGGAGTCTCAGATGGGCCAGGTAAAAGATAGGTGAAACGTGTTAAGTCTCTTTCTAATCCTATTCCCCATGAAGAAGCAAACGCAAACCAACAAGGTTTACCTGCCAGCCGCAGGGCCTTTCTGTGTGTTCCCCTCAGCGTAGCCCCTTTGGCCAGGGTAAAAGTGCCTTGTTGCCCTGACCCATAGTTGGCAGTGGTCCTTCAGTGGGCAGCGGTTGAAGTTGGATGGCGGGGGCTGGTTGCCTCTGGGTTAACACGGCGCAGGCACTGGGACAATTGCTCCTGGCCTGTGTCCATGTGTTGGGGGCCTCAGCTGTTGTTGAAGGAGCCCCTTCATCCTTCCCATTCGTCTGGGAGCAGCAGGGTGGTGAGGCAGGTGGAAACACTACTTTATGACTTTGTATCAGCCCATTCCTGATGGGAATGGCCTTCATGGCCGGCGAAGCGGGACCCTTGGTCGCTGTCAGCACCGAACGGTGCCCTGTGTGTCACGCGCAGCTGTTCCAGACCCTCAGCGCTGGCTCTTCTGGTTGCTTGATGGCTCGGGTGCGCCCGTTGTGACATCTTCCGCCTGCTGGAAGGCACTGTAGGCTGCAAACCACGACTGCTGCATCACACTGCATGCTTCCAGAGCTGAGGGCACAAGTCCAAGGGCACTCTGTTATTTCGCTGTTACCATAGTCACCACAGGCCCCAAACAAACCCTTCCAGGTAACTGTGTGCTTCGTCGCTCAGTCGTGCCCGACTCTTTGTGACCCCACGGACTGTAGCCCAACAAGCTCCTCTGCTCATGTGATTCTTCAGGCAAGAATACTGAAGTGGGTTGCCATTTTCTTCCCGAGCCAGGGATCAAACCACTGTTTCTTACATTTCAGGCAGATTCTTTACCGTCTGAGCCACCAAGTAACTGGCCACGTCCAATTTGCAAGCCTGTGCCTGAGTTAACATCCCTAAAGCCTGAGTCTGTAACTGCTTAGGAGTGGTGGGTCCTGGGTATCCTTGTATTTTGTAGATAATCCAGGTCCTTTCATTTTGTCTGTATTCACCAGCCACCCTCATGCCATCAGATGAGCCGTGAGCATGGTTTAAATTGGAAAGAGATGGAGGTTTATAGAGTATCATCAATATAATGGAAGAGGAAAACATCTCTCCTGGTGTTCAACTGCCACAGGCCCCACAGGCTAGTGGGCAATCACCGCAGGGTAACCTGCACAACTTTCCGTTTCTTGTCCTTATTGACTTCTCAGCCCCCACGGGAGTTTCCTTGGCCTCTTGATGGCTCACCAACTGCCAGGTTGCACCCGCAGGCCTGCAGGTCTTGTAGCTGCCCAGCTTCAAGACCAAGGACAGAGCCCAGAGACAGTGACAGAGACATCTGTGGTTTAATAGATAGGGGACCTAACATGCCTGAAGCAAGGTCCTGGGGTGAATCCCCATCGTGTGTGGCAGAAAAGAGTCAGGACATGACAGCAATCTGTGCTACCTGGGAGCAAAGGAGGCTACTATTTATAGGGGGCGGAGAAGGCAATGTCACCCCACTCCAGTACTCTTGCCTGGAAAATCCCGTGGATGGAGGAGCCTGGTGGGCTGCAGTCCATGGGGTCTCACACAGTCGGACACGACTGAAGCGCGTTAGCAGCAGCAGCAGCAGCAGCAGCATAGGGGGAACTGACATCAAGTCGACCCATCAGTTTCCAGGGAAGCCAGCAGCTGGGGCACCTGCTTCATAACCCCTCAAGTTAACAACCATCACAAGGGGCAGCGGTTTCCCTTTAGTAAACAAGCAGGTGGAGCTGTTTTGGCCTCAGGGGCGAGGGGCAAGCATGTTCGTGTGAGTAGAGTGCAGATGAAACAGGGACTAGTCGAGCAGGGAAAGTACAGAGAGCAAGAGAACCGCCATCTGGAGTGGCTTGACCGCACAGCATTTAAAAAAGTGAGATCTGCACTCATTTTGTAGAACATCCCTCAGTTTGGGTTGTCTGTTGCTGCCTCATGATAAAACCCAGCTTATGCATTTGGAGCCAAAATAGAGCACATGCTGTTTTTTCATTGTCTCTTATCTGACGGAACACAGATGGCACACTATTTGTTTATGACAGTGTTAATTTTAATCACTTTCATTCAGATAGTATCTGATTCCTCTGTTATGACGTTTCTTTATTTCCCTTTGTGACTATGTCAGTTTCCTATTGCTTCTGTAACAAATTACCACAAACTTCATGATTTAAAACAATACACATGTATTATATTATAGTTTTAGAAGTCAGAAGGCTGACCGGTCTCACTGAGTTAAAATCAATGTCACAGGGCTGTGTTAATTCTGGAGGCTTTAAGGGAGGCTCTGCTTCCTTGCTTTTTCCAGATTTTATAGGCCACCTGCATGCCTTGGCTTGTGGTCCTTCTTCCCATCCTCAAAGCCAGCAGCATAGCATCTTCGAGCCTTTCTCCAACTCGGACCTCTGCTCTGCCATCACATCTCCCTCTCTGACCCCTGCCTCTCTCTTTCATTTATAAGGACCCTTGTGATTCCACTGGGCCCACCTGGATGGACTCCCCAGATTAAGATCATTACCTTCATCACANCCTTCTTCCCATCCTCAAAGCCAGCAGCATAGCATCTTCAAGCCTTTCTCCAACTCGGACCTCTGCTCTGCCATCACATCTCCCTCTCTGACCCCTGCCTCTCTCTTTCATTTATAAGGACCCTTGTGATTCCACTGGGCCCACCTGGATGGACTCCCCAGATTAAGATCATTACCTTCATCACACCTGCAAAGTCCCTTTCACCAGGTAAGGAAACGTATCCACAGCTTCCAGGATAGTATCTGAGCATCTTTCAGGAACCATTATGCTGCCTTCCACGGTTACTAATCTTATTCTTAGAAAGATACTTTGAGACCATGAAAACTTCTGTTACTTAGCCTACTTCCACCAACTAGTTTTAGCATCCTTTGATGTTTCTTGCCTGATTAATGATTGCCAGATGATGGTTTTCTACTACTATCATTCATTTTACATTTATTAATTGGCTTTCTACTATGAGGGGAGCTTTCTCTTCTCTCCATTTATTTATCCTTTTCATTCATTCATTTATATCAATGTGGACTCATAGGTTCCTTATTTTGTTCAATAGATTATGATCCATTACTATTGACATTTATTTTGGTGTTAAATTATCTCAGATTTGGCCAGTGGAAGCTCCTTCAAGCCCCCTTTTATGCCCTTCTAATATTTCTTGTCTTTCTTTGAGCACTTTCTTCCTTTGTGTCAAAGTCCTGCAAAGTCCCTTTCACCAGGTAAGGAAACGTATCCACAGCTTCCAGGATAGTATCTGAGCATCTTTCAGGAACCATTATGCTGCCTTCCACGGTTACTAATAGTTTAGGCTCATCTTTTCACTTCTCTGTTCAGTCCTGGAGTCAGCCATTCTCCAAGGAGCCCCAGTTCCTTTTAGTGGAGAGAAGTGTTTGGAAACCAAGATCTGGGCACTACACCTGCTCATTGCTACTAGGAAATCACTGCCCCCAGTTCCTTTCAATTGACAGAACTAGGAAATGTGTACATGCACACACAGTCACACACACCCCTCTCTATTCCTTTCTCTGTATATGTTGAAAACCAAGAGTTTGTAGTGATACATACAACTCTAATTTACCACCACAGGTTCATTTTAGGTTTTCCTCTTTCCATCTTTGTGAGAAAACTGATTCAGAATCACCCTCTGAGTAACCCTCACTTTGACTTCCCAGGTGGCTCAATGGTAAAGAACCCACCTGCCTATGCAGGAGACATGGATTCTATCCTTGGGTCAGGAAGATCCCCTGGAGAGGGAGATGGCAGCTTGCTCCAGTATTCTTGCCTGGGAAATCCTATGGACAGAGGAGCCTGGCAGACTACGGTCTCTGGGGTCATAAAGAGTTGCGAATTCTTGAGCATGAGCATGAACCCTCACTTACCCTCAGCCCATTTACTTATCTGTTCGATCTTCCTGTGTGTAAATGAATTTTTAACCCAGCTGTGTGCTGTCCCTGTCTAGTGCAGCCTACAATCCCCGGCTCAGGCTGCCTTCTCCACTCTGACTGACTGCCTTGTTTGGGCCTATCTAATGGGACGACAGAGGATGAGATGGCTGGATGGCATCACCGACTTGATGGGCATGAGTTTGAGTGAACTCCAGGAGTTGGTGATGGACAGGGAGGCCTGGTGTGCTGCGATTCATGGGGCCACAAAGAGTCGGACATGACTGAACAACTGAACTGAACTGAACTGAATGGCTTTTTAAGGAAGAAAGAAGAAAGTCAGACAGGCGCTATATATATATATAATATTTTTAAAGGGAAAAGAAGGAAATGAAAGAAGAGAAAATCATGTACATTTTTAATAGAACTATTTATCACTGTTGTAATTATTTATTTGTTTAATGGTAATTTTCTCCGCTAAAATTTAAACTCCATGCAGACGATGGAACAGACTGGTTCCAAATAGGAAAAGGAGTACATCAAGGCTGTATATTGTCACCCTGCTTATTTAACTTATATGCAGAGTACATCATGAGAAATACTGGGCTGAAAGAAGCACAAGCTGGAATCAAGATTGGTGGGAGAAATATCAATAACCTTAGATATGCAGATGACACCACCCTTACGGCAGAAAGTGAAGAGGAACTCAAAAGCCTCTTGATGAAAGTGAAATAGGAGAGTGAAAAATTGGCTTAAAGCTCAATATTCAGAAAACTAAGATCATGGCATCTGGTCCCATCATTTCATGGCAAATAGATGGGGAAACACTGGTTGACTTTATTTTTCTGGGCTCCAAAATCACTGCAGATGGTGACTGCAGCCATGAAATTAAAAGACGCTTACTCCTTGGAAGAAAAGTTATGACCAACCTAGATAGCATATTAAAAAGCAGAGACATTACTTTGCCAACAAAGGTCCGTCTAGTCAATGCTATGGTTTTTCCAGTGGTCATGTATGGATGTGAGAGTTGGACTGTGAAGAAAGCTGAGTGCCGAAGAATTGATGCTTTTGAACTGTGGTGTTGGAGAAGACTCTTGAGAGTCCCTTGGACTGCAAGGAGATCCAACCCGTCCATCCTAAAGGAGATCGGTCCTGGGTGTTCATTGGAAGGACTGATGCTGAAGCTGAAACTCCAATACTTTGGCCACCTGATGAGAAGAGCTGAGTCATTTGAAAAGACTCTGATGCTGGGAAAGATTGAGGGCAGGAGGAGAAGGGGACAACAGAGGATGAGATGGCTGGATGGCATCACCAACTCAATGGACATGGGTTTGGGTGAACACTGCGAGTTGGTGATGGACAGGGAGGCCTCACATGTTGTGGTTCATGGGATTGCAAAGAGGCAGACACGACTGAGCGACTGAACTGAACTGAGACAATGATCATGTCTGCTTTGCTCACTATGGATTGAATCCCCAGGGCCTAACACAATGCCTAGCTAGCACATAAATACTTAATATGCTTTTGAATAAATGATTGTCATATAAAGCAACAATAACAAAATTATAACTATTAAACAATTTATAATACAACCAAGTGTCCACAAACTAAACAATTACCACTGTCTACGTTGCTCAAATCACCTTATGATCTTTGACTTTTCTTAACCATAAACTAAAATTTGACATCTGAAATAAACGTGCTTCTCCCCCCAACTTTTTTCCTCCAAGGATGAGTTCCTTGGGAGAAAGTGATATCTTCTCTTTTACTAAAATTTTGTGAAATATTTATTTAGTTTTGGAGTCTAATTAATTATTTCAAACAGATTTTCAAAAATAAGAATTTCATTACAAAGTCATATCTCAAGACAACTTCAAATGTCACTGTCCCGAAGTATTTGGTAGAATGGATGTTGGCACAGGCAAAACAATGGAATGTTCCAGAGTCTTGTTGTGAGAAATAACTGCTGTCATACCTAGCCTTGCACCAACATAATAGGCAAATTCCTTCATACCAGGCCTGTCCCTTCATTCTCCTGCAAGCAGCTTTTAAATGGCTGTAATTATTTGTTCCCAGCTTCTACCAGCAAATGTCAAAGACAGTCTTAACTATATAGTGTTTGCTTCTCCCCTCTGATTTCCTCTCAGAGATGAAGTCCTAATGCATCTGTGCTTTCCTCAAGTTAAAGGCATCCTTTTCAGTGACTGATGAAATAAACAGCTGGACCCCTTCAGAGGCACCTAGAAAGTGAGGGTCTGTGCTGAAGCACAGCTGCTGTCAGTGCTCAGAGTGGTTGCTCAGCACAAAGGGCTACAACTTTGGGCAGAAAGAGCCATGCTTTTCCGTCTCTCATAAAACCTGCCTTTCAGGGGTCACTCCAGTTCGGTGGAAAACAGCCTAAGTGATGCTGCCTCCCAGAAATGATAACATCAGCCGGGAGAGCAGGAAGAGAGCTGAGCTCAAGAATTCAGGTTGCCTTTTGTGCCAGGACCGGTCAGTTGACCACTGGTCTCTGTGATGAGCCCACCCACCAAGCCCCCAACATCCCAGCTTCAGCCATGGCTGTATGGCTGTGTAGACCCAGAGAAAGTAAAAGATTGGAATTCCAAGGGCTGCTTCTGACTCCAGGCCCTGGGGAGAGCAATGAACCTACCTCCCTGTTGTTAATTGTCTCATCTGCAACCAGACTTTCTAACCCAGTGGTTCTCAACCCTGGCTGCTCAGAATCATTTCATTAAAATCCTAGTGTCCAAGAACCACCTGCAAAGGTCCCAAGTTAGTTGGTTCAGGAGGGGCCAACTACAAGTTCATTCAAAACTGGCCCAGTGATTCCTCTGTGCAGCCATGGTTGAGAATCACTGTCCCAAGGCTTGGTCTTCCTATAGGCTTGTGAGGGTGAGCCAAGAACACCAGGGAGCCTAAACTCAGTGACTCCACCTTGGTGCACGTTAGAATCACCTAGGGAATTTCCTAAAATTCCACTGCCCCAGATGAATAATACCGCTGGGAGTGGTTCTATGATCTGCACTTTTTAAAACACCTCAGGAGATTAAAATGGGCAGCCAAATCTGAGAGCCATGGAGCTCCTCTGAGTTTCCCAGTATGCTCTGAGATGGTGCTTCTCAAACTACTGCTGAAAAACTAGCTTTGAGTTTTGTATTTGTTTTTTAACTTTTCATCCTTTGCTGACTGATACTTTTGTAAAATACAAGAAAAATAAATCACTAGCAAAGTGGAGATTTTAACAGCAGACGTAGAAGATAAACCTCAGATATTTTAATTCTTAGATTGAAAGACACAGTATTGCTTTTGAACGTTTTTAAACTGTCTCCATTTCTGTACTTAGGGACTGTTTACAGTTTGTGAACCTGAGCTGGTCTGTGGGCCACACTTTGAGAAACAGTGCTCTGAGGAACACCATTACAGGAACTGTAGATAGATGCTGTATGGTGGGAGGAGGGATTGGATAGATTTGATAAATATAATAGATTATATACAGTCATCCCATTCCACCAGGTCTCCCCTAAATGGGCTGGGGTCTGTCCACTCTCGCCCACTGGCTCTACCTGAATGCCTGCTCTTTACCCCTGAGACGAGAATGATAGTACTGAAATCCGAGTCCGATCATGTCATTTCACTGCCTATGAACTTCTTTGGCTCCCACTGTTGGCTGTCTTAAACCATCACTCCCCATCTGTCCACTCTGAGTTAGTAACAATTCCCTGTGTATACAGAAGCTTCTTCTAACTGTCCCCACCTCTCCATTTCACTCTGTCCTCTCTGGCTAACTCAGCCTTCAGAGTCAGCCTAGATGTCCCCTCCCTGGGACCCTTTCTCCACCCACTCAATTTAGGGTGGGGATCCCTCTTCTGTGATCCCTCAGGACCAGTCATCATACATTCTGTGTTGTGACTGGCTGTTGACCCACTAGATGTGAATTCCTTCAAGACAGGATTTATGTCTTACTCACTGTTCTATCCTGAGCACCTGGTATCCTGCCTAGAATAGATAAGCTAATCAATAAACACTTATTGAAAAACATGGATTAATCAATAAACAAAATGAACCCAGGCCTGAATCATAAGGGGCCCTAGAAGAGCTAGAAGATTGCATTTCAGCATCTCAGAAACTCCCCAGATCCAGCAAGCACTTCCATTTTAAACTTCATCATCAATCCAGTCACCCAAGGGCTTTCCTTTTTCCTCTTCTTAGGATTCTGACTCTCTACTCAGCTCTTCAGGCTGATACCTCTGCTGGACCATTGGCCTGATTTGTAGTTTAGGTTTTACTTTTTTGAAGCTGCCTCTCAGATCATTCTCATAGTTCCCACCCCAAGGACCTGGGGTCCTCATTTCCTGACTCTAGATCAGCAGGCTGGGCTCCTACTTTTCCTGGTAGAGTCAGGGCATCATCACTAGGCCACTGCACCTGCTTAGAACAATCATCCAGGCCAGGTTGATCTGGCCAGTGCAGAGGGGGGCTCTCTGAGACTTATGAAATTACAGACCTGCTGGGCTGGTTATTCTCTGCTTGTCCCTCTGCACTCATTCTCCATCCTCCTCTGTCTGCTCTGCCCATCACATTGGCTCCTGTGCCCTGTGGGCTCCTGATGGATTTAGCTAACATGGGGCGCCAGAGGGGATTGGCGGTAGGGAGGAAGGAGAAGCCTGGAATGCGTTCCTTGGCTCCATCCTGTTGGGTGGGCTTTGGTAGTGCCTGGATTCCTCCACCACCACAGCTCCCGTGGGATGATTTCTCTTCCAGGGTGCCAGCTCCCACAGCTTCAGGTTGTGGGTGGGAACAGCTTCCTGCCTCTGTGAGTCCCTGATACTTCACGGGCTCCTGTTGGTTCACTTCACTCTGCTCCATACGTCTGTTAGCACTCTCTCCATGAAACCTTCTTTAATTCAGCCTTCAAGTGCACCATCTGTGTCTTGCCAGGGCTCTGTCTGATGAAATTCCCTTCTTATACAGCAACTAGAACCGTCTCCTGAGCTGGTCCAGGGCTCTTTCCACCCCACTGTATCACTTTCCTCACTCTGGAATCTAGAACCTAAATAGTACCTGTAATAATAATACAAAACAATAGCAACACCAGTAATAATAGTTATCATTTGAGTTTTTCTTATATGTCAAGCGTTGTGCAAACTGCATGAGCTCCTTGTATTCTTACCCCAAGCCTGTGAGGCAGGTATTACTTACTATCCTCATTTTAAAAATAAACACCCTGAACCTTAGAGAGAGTGAGTCATCTGGCAGAATTCACACAGAAAGTAAATAGCAGAGCAGGGCTTTCTGTCTGGCTCTTTGACTCCAAAACTGGTGCTTTGATAACTATGAGGACATTTGCTCTGGTGACGACCCCATCGCACTGTTGACTCTTTGAGCTCACTGTCAACTTACACCCCATGAGATAATAGATGTGGTTTGGTTGAGGCCTGCCGGGGGATCAGAATGAGAGAAAAACCAGCCCTGAAAACAGTGATGAGACGAGATAATTCTGCCTCAACAAAGAAGTTGGCAAAGAGTCCGAGTTTAAAAGGCAGTGCTGGCGACTCAGTAAAAGAAAGGGCAGAAGAGGCTTCAGGTGGAAAAAAGTTGCAGGTGGTTTATATCATGCCCCAAAAGTGACCACCCTCCGTGGCTGTGAGGCTGGGCAACAAGAGCCCCTGGAGCGCCCAGAGAGACGGCAGAACTGGGCTTGGATTTTTAAGAGCAGGAGAGCAGAGTTTGCCACTGTATATGCTGGGAGTCTTCTCTGGTGGCTCAGATGATAAAGCGTCTACCTGCAATGCGGGAGACCTGGGTTCGATCCCTGGGTTGGGAAGATCTCCTGGAGAAGGAAATGGCGACCCACTCCAGTACTCCTGCCTGGAGAATCCCACAGATGGAGGAGCGTGATAGGCTACGGTCCATGGAGTCGCAAAGAGTTGGACACGACTGAGCGACTTCACTCTCACGTTCATGCTGGGAGTCATCGAAGGGCATCCAGGCCAGAGTCAACCCTTGTCTATTTACTAGTGACATCTCCAGGTGAAGGAGGAGGAAATATGAGCCTTGGAGCATGAAGAAACCAAATTCTTCTATTCCCATGTGGCCCAAAAGTGACTAAAATGAATCCTTTATTTTGTTCCTTACTTGTCCCTCATTTGATGAATGAAAAATAAAAATATTTAATAAATATTTGCATTTTTGTACCTCCCAGTGAGTTCAAAACTGTCGATGAACCCCTGTATTCTTCCCTCAAATAAAAAGTAAACTACTCTAAGATGTTTTCCTGTGAAACATGGATAGTTGGAAGAATTTATTTTTCCTATTCTAAATTACAGAATGAAGTTCTTGGTGTTGGTGGTGTTTCTACATTGTAGGGTTTGCTGCAGATGAAGAAAGTGTTCACCCTGTGCCATAACCATTTTCCCAAGCTCATTCCATTATTTGTTCTCTGAAGACTGAAGTTATCATCAAGTACTTACCATCATGAGTACTTTTCAGTGGAGAAGTGTGATTTGAAAAGTACTACATTTCAGTTCAGTTTACAAGGTGGTAATTTTGGAAAACAGTATTAAATATATGATGGAGTCAGCATGCTGGTGAGAAGCAGTGAATGCCCTCAGCAACTCAGCAGAAAGCATACTTCTAGAAGGAAGGGAGAGGCCAAGGAGTGAGGGGAGGAGAGAAAGAAAGAAGAGCTCACAGTAGCCAGCCAAGAGACTGCTCCCCACTCTTTGCACAAATCCCAGTGTCTTTTAAGAGGCTCAGCCTGCGTTCTCTCTCAGTGCCTTAAGCTAAACCTTAGATGCTACCTTCCAGGCCCAGCCCAGTTCAGAGCACTTTCTTTGTAGAGGGGTGACTTTCAGAGCTTGCTCACTGGTTTTGAAGCAGCAATTGCCCAGTTCATTATTCCAATTTTAGCAACTTTATTTCTGCTTATAATTGTGTAGAGACACTTTAAAGCTTTAATTCATTTTGTAATACTACATAGTTCCCCTTTCATCGTTCATGTCAGACACCTATTAACATTTCTTAAAAATTTATAAAACAATTCTGAGCTGTCAGAAAAAAAAAGCCTCTTTAAGATTCAGATTATTAACTTGCTGTCTGTTCTCCATGCTAATGTATTTTCTATCAGTCACTGGTGTCACAAAACTGTTTGTACAAGGCTTAATATTCAGAAAGTAATTTTATATTTTTACACATGGGAAATGTTTTCCTACATTCTCTTCATCTCAAATATGCTGTCTGTCAACCTCCCCTGTTTGTTTTATTTCGCTTTATCTTTGACCCTTCTCAATGTCTTTCCTCTGAAAGGGTTGATCACCACCACTTACAGGAAATGAGGCCACCACGCACAGTGGTTAAGAGCATGGCTCAGGAATGGGACAGGCCTGGGCCTGAATGTTGGTGAGGCCTTTTCCGAGCTATGTGAGCTTGAGTAAGATAAGATCTTCTGAGCCTCAGGTTCTGCAGCTGGTAAACTGAGCAATGGTACCTACCGCAGCCGTAAAGGTCAGGAGAAGGCCCTAGTATGGCTCATAGTAACTGCTTCACATATTGTAGCTACACACACACACACTCGGTGGATGACTGTTGACATTGTCGCAGTTACTGTCTATCCTTCCTTTCTAGGGTAGGATAGTTGAGAACTATTTCTATCCCTCCCAGGGAACAGCTGAAAAAAAGGCATACGAGAAGGCAGAGACTGGGGGTGGAAGTCAAAAAGATTTGTTATCTTAATCTATGGTATTGGAATAGGCTAGGTTGGTAGGAATCATGGGCAGGAATACAAACTTATCTAGGTAAATAATGTGGAATGAAGTACAAAATATCATTAGCCATTAAGAAGAATACAGCTAATCCTCTTCCATTTATAAATACTCTTGGTTAGCTACCAATCAGAGATTTCAAATAGGCATGGTAAATGTGTAGTTAATTAGCAATGATGAGTATTATTCCATACCTAACACATGCTGAAGAGAATATAAAAATGTGAGACTATTCTTGCTGATGCAGCGGAGAAAAAGGTCCTAGAGGTTGAGTAAAAATCCTGGCTCCATGCCTTTTGCTCTGGGATTGGGGTGAGCAACTTAAATGTTCCTCATCTGTGAAACAGGACAGGAGGAAATAGCACACAGAGCTGTGTGGATGCACAGTACCCAGCCCTATGCTTGGTCCATAGAGAGTGCTCAGTAAATATCTGCCCTTCCCTTCAGGTTTTATGGGGAGAGATAATTAGAAAAGATGGTTCAGATACTAAGATGCTAAATACAGAGAGAGAAAAATAGGTATGTAGAATGGTAAGTGAAGGTTCTTTGGAGGAGGGGTCTTAACCAAGTGAGGCAGGGCTAATGAGAAAGGTATCACTGATGAACCCAGAGATCCTCCAATTTTCTACTCTCAAGAAAAGTAGGGGCTCAGCTCGGGCACCAGTGCCTCCCCCAAACAGAGCCCCGTTTGCTTCAACATAGAACAATTTGGGTTGTGAAGCCCAAGCAGCATACTGACATTCCTAAATCTCCCCTTCAAAAAGCCAGTGTAAGCAAGACGTGCTCAGGGCCAGGAGAGAAGGCCCTTTGCCCCTGCTTTCCAGACAGAAAATGAGAGGCCCCTGCCTGCTGCTGCCCAGTTTTTAAACTGGAACCTTGCTCTTGTCTTCAGCAGTCATATTTCAATTTTTTAAAGGAAAGAAGGATTGAGGGTGCTTCAAACAAAATAAACCTCGTCTAATGTCTCCTTTCATGTGATGAAGTGCCCATTCTCCTCTCTTCTTGCCTGAACCAAAAGAAGTTTAGCATCCAGCAGCAGAATCTCATTGGATGTCCCAGCGGCCCCGATTCACAGAGCACAGCTGTCCCTCTCCTGGTGAGCTGGTGCTGTCCCTGGCTGCACTGTGCTCACACCTGAGCTTTCATTTTCCCCTTCTCTTTGCCTGCAGCTGAGGAAAAGCTCATGGGAAGGGATACAGTCCTTTGAAGCAAATTGAGGACCACTTTGGGCTTTTGAACTTAAAGGAGTATGTGTTTACACTCATGCCCTCTGCAAACGGCTCTTAAGGCCACACATGGATTTCCTTGCTCAGATTACACTCCCCAGCAGCTAGGCATTTCTGTTCGTTCCGGGACACCCACTAAAGACAGAACTGTGACCACATCTTCCCTTTCCTCCAGAGAGCAAAAATATGATTTCAAGGGGAAAATAGCCACAGATACGCTTTTGACAACTTGACACTTACCAGCCCTGTTATGTTTTGTTAGGAACACCAACCACCCCAGTCAAATCTTCATGGCCACAGCAACAAGAAACAATCTCCCTGCCCCCAAAAAGAGCTGGGCCCAGGGCAGTAGGAGAGGAAATCTCCCTCTCAACATAAAGCCTTCCCCGGGGGCTGAGCAAACCAAACAGGTGGTGAAGGATCATAAAACCCTGCTCCTTGGAATAGCTGAAGGGAAGCAGGGCAGTGGGCTGCAAATATGAAAAGAGTTGCTAAGGAGAAGAGAGGCTAAGTTACGTTTGCTCTAAATGAACTTGGACCAGGTCGTGGATCTACCTCCAGGGTCTGGATCCAAATACCTGTATCCTCAAAGGCTGAAAAGGAGTACTTCAGGAAGAAGCATCGTAAGAGAGGCTGTACTGGTCAGCTTTCAAAGTCCCTTCCAACCCTGAGATTCTCTGAGGAGCAATGGAGAGAAGAGCTATAAACTCAATCCCTGCCTTTCTCTTCTCAACACCCTCCAGTTTGGTTTGGGCACCCCACATGATTCTAGGAGCTCATTTCATGTGACTTAGTTGGTGAGCAAGGCTAAACCAGTTAGCCCTCTCTTGCTCTCTCTCTCTCACACACACACACTCAGAGCCACAATAATTGATTCAGTGATTATTGGAATTATTTAATCCCTTTAGATTAAATTATAAGAATTTGTTAGGGATATTAAATCAAATAGGGGCTTCCCTGCTGGCTCAGATGGTAAAGAGTCTGCCTGCAGTGCGGGAGACCTGGGTTCAATCCTTGGGTTGAGAAGATCCCCTGGAGAAGGAAATGGCAACCCACTCCAGTATTCTTGCTTTGAAAATTACATGGATGGAGGAGCCTGGCAGGCTACCGTCCATGGGGTCACAAAGAGTCGGACCCAACTGAGCAACGTCACGCAGGCAAAACAAATAATGCTTTCTCGTCTCTGCTCGATACGAGTAAGGAAAGCGAGAAGTCCGAACTGCAACTACAGAAGCCATCTTTCAGAGAAGACAAGATGAGGGAAGGAAAGGGGGCCTTGGTGACAAGGCTGAATCTTGGATCAAGCCTTAACCAAAATCAGGCCTACCTTTGGAGCTTTTGAAGTTGAGAATAAATAAAATCCGTTGATTGTTTAAACCAGTTTTTGTGTCCTCTAATTTGGAAATAAAAGTCTTAATCAAAGTGGGGCAATAATAAGAAATTAAGTCTCAGTCCTTGCCCTCAAAGAACTTCCTACATAGCTGAGGAGAGGAGACATTTATGAGACAAATAGTAGTAGACAAGAGAGGAATGTAAGCAATGTAAGCAGGAATGTAAGAGGAACGTAAGCATTAATCACGTAGGTACAACATGGGTGTCACTGAAAAATGTGAAAAACCACAGAAAGACTGAAAACAGTTCTATAAACTACTGAAGCACAGGCACTGAGCCCTGTCTTCCCCTTTGCCTTATTTCTGGTGATCTTTGTGACCCAATGATTGAAAGCATGGTCTCTGGAGCCACATTGTATAGACTTGTATAGTTAGCCACTTAGCACCTTTGTGATCTTGGGCTAGTAACTTAATCTTTCCATACCTTTATTTTCTAATCTGTAAAATGAGTATAAAAACAGTAATTACTTCTTAGGGCATACAACGGACAATAAGTATTAGTTATTTTGTGTGTGTGTGTGTGTGTGCGTGTATGTGCGTGCTCAGTCACTTCAGTTGTGTCTGACTCTGCGACTCTATGCACTATAGCCCGCCAGGCTCCTCTGTCCATAGATTTCGCAGGCAAGAGCACTGGCGTGGGTTGCCGTGCCCTCCTCCAGGGGATCTTAAAGACCAAGGGATCAAAGAATCGCACTCATGTCTCTTACATCTCCTGCATTGGCAGCCAGGTCCTGTACCACTAGCACCACTTGGGAGGCCCTAAGTTATGGTTTTTCCAGTGGTCATGTATGGATGTGAGAGTTGGACTATAAAGAAAGCTGAGCGCTGAAGAATTGATGCGTCTGAACTGTGGTGTTGGAGAAGACTATTGAGAGCCCCTTGGACAGCTAGGAGATCAAATCAGTCCATCCTAAAGGAAATCAGTCCTGAATATTCATTAGAAGGACTGATGCTGAAGCTGAAACTCCAATATTTTGGCCACCTGATGCAAAGAACTGACTCATTGGAAAAGACCCTGATGCTGCGAAAGATTGAGGGCTGGAGGAGAAGGGGAAGACAGAAATGAGGTGGTTGGATGGCATCACCAACTTGATGGACATGAGTCTGAGCAAGCTCCGGGAGTTGGTGATGGACAGGGAGGCTTGGCGTGCTGCAGTCCATAGGGTCGCAGAGTCGGACATGACTGAGCAACTGAACTGAAGTACTAGTTATTACCATGATTCAAAAAAAAGTTTGTGTAAACTAATATATTAAACTTTCTACTTGGAGTATAATAACAATGAATGAAACATAGTCTTCGCCTCTAATGGGGTTACAAATTTGATGAAGGATACAAAATAGTGAACAGGCAATTGAGGAGTATGATAAATAAGCACAGGGAGGATAGATTAGCTAATACTCTTCGGTTATGAGAAACAAAAAACAACTGAGTGCTTTCTTAAGCAAAAGAGGAATTTTGTAATAAGGTGTAGAGGTATGTCAGATGGTAATAGAAGCAGGAGCTGGAAAACAATTGGGCCTCACAAGCACTCTTACTTTGCAGCTAGGCTGCATTCTTTCTTTTTTTTTTGCTGCAGCTGGGCCTCTTGCTTTCCTGTTCTCACAGAGAAATATAACCACCCCACATTTTGCTCCTGAGTTTGCAAACTGCCCCCTTACCAAGAGACTGGATGCCTGTCTCTAAGTCCTTATTTCAAGTTCATGTGGCAGAGAAACTTATGCGCCCACTTAGGTGAGGGCCCTGGTCTAATTTGGCAGGGTGAGGGTAGAAACATGGCTGCTAGGAGCCACTGACTGTAAATAGTGGGGGAGGTGCCAGTGGGTGTCAGTGCTCAGAAAAAAAAGCATGGCTCATGGGTTGATTAGATACCTCCAAAGGAGTCAACCACAGCAGGAATCTAACCCAGCCTTGAGTCAAAGGAAGCTTCCAAGAGGATGTCATGTATAGGCTGAAATTTCTATGCCTTGTGGGAATGGGAAAAGGAAAGAGGATATGGGAAGAGAATATTTTTGTAACAGAGAGAATATTGAGTAGAGGGAATCTAGCATGTCTGGGGAATATCACAGGGAGGCCAGAGATAGGAGACTTCTGCGTGAGCAGAAGTTAGATCATAAGGAGTCTTGTAAGCTTTTTACTGTGTTAGGACTTAATTGTCAGCTCAGCAGGAAAGTGTTACAGATTTTCAAAGAGAAATGAAGAACGTGATCAAATGTTTATGTTAGAAAATTATTTGAGCAACAATATGGAGAATATATTAGGTTTGGGTGAGTGATAATTAGGTGAGCAGGGTGATGGTAGAATGAACTGAAATAGCAATAGGGGGAATGAAGAAAAAAGTTGTCTGCAACTTAGGATACCCACAATAGCACGGTGCCTGGTTTATACTGGGGCTTCCCTCGCGGCCCAGCAGTAAAGAATCTACCTGCAATGCAGGAGACATGGGTTTGATCCCTGGGTCAGGAAGATCCCCTGGAGAAGAAAATGGCAATCCACTCCAATATTCTTGTCTGGGAAATCCCATGGACAGAAGAGCCTGGTGGGCTATAGTTCGTGGGATTGTAAAAGAGTCGGACATGACTTAGTGCCTAAACAACAAAACTGGTTTATATTAGGATGTTTACTGAGTAATAGCAACATAGAGATCAGATAAACTGGAGCTGTTACCTCTAGTTCAGATATTGCTTGTTGCTTTGGTAATCAGTGATGCTAGACTGGAGGACTGACTAGTAAATTCCGTCTGTAGGTCTGCACCAGAAGAGATAGATTAGTGTTATTGTCTCCCATCATCATTTGTAAGTGTTTATGTTCCTTGATGTGCTGGGGAACTTCAGCATTGTAACTCAGGAAGGAGAGAAGTGTTATGGATCAGAGGAAGAGCGGGGAGAGGTGGGGTGAATGGCATGGATCTCCATCCTGATTGGTCTCTGACTGAAACAAACAGAAAGGATTATTTTCCAATGAGTCTTTGTGAGGCATGAGAGGGGGACAAGGACCAGGTGACAGCTGTTCGTAGGAAATGGAGTGGGAGTCAAGCAGGAAAAACCTGGCGCTGCTGTGGGGGGATGCAGCTGCTAGAGTGTTTCAGGAGCCCAGTGGAATCCCCTTTGAGAAATATCTGGGGAGAGTAGGAGGAGACCTAAGGGGAAGAACTGAATTCCTGCTTCTGTGTCTGTGTGCTTGTGTGCATGTGTGTGAACGAATGCAAGGAGGGTGCGGTGGACGTTCATTTCTGTCCTTGTAATTTGGGCAAAACTGTAAAGAAACATTATTTTCTAGACTGGAGGCATGGTCACTGAACCAGACAATCAACCAAGAAAACAAATAGAAAACACACTGGGCAAATATTTAAGCATTTGATTATTTTGTTCCCATGTCTCTCTTGTGGGGGTATTTTATTCACTCTCTGGGTCCACAGCACACACTACCTTGCCAGTGTGGCCTCAGTGTGAATCTTCCTTATGCCTGAGCTGGACCACAGATAAAGTTCCCTAAGTTCACAAGGACATTTCCTACCAAGCAGGCTACATAGACCATTTCCTTTTATAAATCTGATGGTGGGATACATAGTCTTCTATTTCTTTTTAAAGACTCTCTTAAATAATATTTATTAGTCTTTTAAAAAGCCACACTAAGTCAATAATTTAAAAAAGTAATTTAGGATAACACTTTGTAAAGGACTTTGCTTAATTGCAAAAAAATCCTATCTACTTTGTAAAAAACTGACGATAAAATATTTGATCGAAAACTTCCATTCAGGTTACAAGAATGAAGAAGTTGGTGCATTTAATTTATGTTCTATTCCATGATAAGTGGATATGCTTTTTCTATAAGTCAGAAAAAATCCTTGAGTGCCCTGCCTACATCCCTTGGACTCTACTATTTCAGTAAACTTCAAGATTTCCAAATGCCTTTATCTATCTCTTTATGCCTGAGAACTTTCTCCAAAACTGAGATGAGCTGCCACTGAGCAGGCAGGAAGTACTGGAGAATTAATACTATTCAGGAACAGACCTCAGTAAATGACTCAGGGATTGGTGTGTAAATACTCCAGTTCCATCTTCTTTGGGTAGGATAATTCTGACACCATATTTTATACAGTTTCCTTGTGAGATTAAGCTCCAACATCACCCACAATGGTAGCAGACATAATGATCTACTCTCAGTTAATCAAACAAGTAGGCCATTAGACTGAGGTGGTTCTAAGGCCTTAAAAGTGTATATAAGCCGACCAAAACCTCAGTCTGTCATGCCTCAAGGCCAAGAATATGAAACTAGGGGCAACTAATCACAAAGAGTTAATAGGTGTTTAGTTGCTAAGTCATGTCCAACTCTTTTGGGATTCCACGGGCTGTAGCCCCCCAGGCTCTTCTGTCCATGAGATTTTCCAGGCAAGAACATTGGATTGGGTTGCAATTTCCTCCTCCAGGGAATCTTCCCAACCCAGGGATCAAACCTGAGTCTCCTGCATTGGCAGGTGGATTCTTTACCACATTGAGCCACTAGGGAAGCCCAAATAGTTAATCAGGCTTTTCCAAATAATACAAGTTAAGCTATACCAAGTCAAATAATTTCTTTGCTTCGCTTTTGTCTTTTCTCTGTAGCAGTCTTTCCCCTAGCTCCTGTCAGTGGAGCACTCCTAACCACCTCTGTTTTGGCACTATTGAATTCAAATCAATTTTTGCCCAGATAAATTCTTGAAATGTTTAATGTGCTTCTGCTTATCTATCAACAAACTGCTGTTAGCTGCCTTATGTGGGGAAGGAAAAATTCTCCCTTCTAATCCTCTAGGTTCTATGGCTGGTCTAGGAATTTAAAAGACAGATTAGCAGGGGAATATTTTAAAATTACTTACCCTCGCACCAGAGCTTCACAAGTCTTATATACCATCCTGAGGTAAGGAAAGGGGTTTGGACTTCTGAAGCTCTGCTGGGTGAGGAGGCAGTTCTCCGGAAGGTGAGAGGAGGAAACACATGATAAATAAAGTTTGCCTGGCTTTACAGATGTCTCTTAAGTGAAAACAAAAAACAACAACCCTGTAATGCCTGGCAGTAGCTCTCTTCCTGAAACAAGTACTCTTTCTAATGGAAATTTATTTTTTAAATATAGAATTCCCTCACAAATGGGCAAATTTTTACTATCTTTTTGGCATCTGAAGAGGAGGTAAAACACTTCTGTTGAGTCTGCTGAGTCTTGACTGCCTTCGGCTCAAAATAATCCATCTGCCAAAGGGGCATGTGTCAGGGTGGCATGTTCTGAGCCCCTTCACTTCAGCTGTCTGAGTCACTCCCTCACTTCCTTTCCAGTGGTCCTCGTACCTCCAAGATAAGCTACTGTGCTTAAATTCTTGTCTAAGGTCTCCTTCTGGGGAATCCCAACCCAGACAAGCAGTTTGTTTAAAATGGGATTGTTCTACTACTGCAAATTCTGTTAAATGCTGATTGAGTATCAAACCATACTTTTCACACTGTTAGAAAGTTAACTCTCATACAATAGATAACTTGTGTCAAGGTTTTATTTAATTCATTTATGGCAGAATAATAAAGCTGACTCAATGTAATGATATATCGACAGTAGAAAAAGGAATGCGGAATAGATGGCTAAATTAGATGTAAAATTAGTTAATCCTGCAGCAGGGCCATAACACCCTAACTCTTGAGTTGTGTTATCAACCAGAGGAACAAATATCATCATAGCATCAGACTTTCTACAGAGACAAAAAACTCTGACTTTACAGATTTCTAAGAGGTCTGAGCCACCAGTCAATTGGTTGTGCAGGGAGGCAAAATTTGTCATCTCCTGCAATGCAGGAGACATGGGTTTGATCCCTGGGTCAGGAAGATCCCCTGGAGAAGAAAATGGCAATCCACTCCAATATTCTTGTCTGGGAAATCCCATGGACAGAAGAGCCTGGTGGGCTATAGTTCGTGGGATTGCAAAAGAGTCGGACATGACTTAGTGCCTAAACAACAAAACTGGTTTATATTAGGATGTTTACTGAGTAATAGCAACATAGAGATCAGATAAACTGGAGCTGTTACCTCTAGTTCAGATATTGCTTGTTGCTTTGGTAATCAGTGATGCTAGACTGGAGGACTGACTAGTAAATTCCGTCTGTAGGTCTGCACCAGAAGAGATAGATTAGTGTTATTGTCTCCCATCATCATTTGTAAGTGTTTATGTTCCTTGATGTGCTGGGGAACTTCAGCATTGTAACTCAGGAAGGAGAGAAGTGTTATGGATCAGAGGAAGAGCGGGGAGAGGTGGGGTGAATGGCATGGATCTCCATCCTGATTGGTCTCTGACTGAAACAAACAGAAAGGATTATTTTCCAATGAGTCTTTGTGAGGCATGAGAGGGGGACAAGGACCAGGTGACAGCTGTTCGTAGGAAATGGAGTGGGAGTCAAGCAGGAAAAACCTGGCGCTGCTGTGGGGGGATGCAGCTGCTAGAGTGTTTCAGGAGCCCAGTGGAATCCCCTTTGAGAAATATCTGGGGAGAGTAGGAGGAGACCTAAGGGGAAGAACTGAATTCCTGCTTCTGTGTCTGTGTGCTTGTGTGCATGTGTGTGAACGAATGCAAGGAGGGTGCGGTGGACGTTCATTTCTGTCCTTGTAATTTGGGCAAAACTGTAAAGAAACATTATTTTCTAGACTGGAGGCATGGTCACTGAACCAGACAATCAACCAAGAAAACAAATAGAAAACACACTGGGCAAATATTTAAGCATTTGATTATTTTGTTCCCATGTCTCTCTTGTGGGGGTATTTTATTCACTCTCTGGGTCCACAGCACACACTACCTTGCCAGTGTGGCCTCAGTGTGAATCTTCCTTATGCCTGAGCTGGACCACAGATAAAGTTCCCTAAGTTCACAAGGACATTTCCTACCAAGCAGGCTACATAGACCATTTCCTTTTATAAATCTGATGGTGGGATACATAGTCTTCTATTTCTTTTTAAAGACTCTCTTAAATAATATTTATTAGCCTTTTAAAAAGCCACACTAAGTCAATAATTTAAAAAAGTAATTTAGGATAACACTTTGTAAAGGACTTTGCTTAATTGCAAAAAAATCCTATCTACTTTGTAAAAAACTGACGATAAAATATTTGATCGAAAACTTCCATTCAGGTTACAAGAATGAAGAAGTTGGTGCATTTAATTTATGTTCTATTCCATGATAAGTGGATATGCTTTTTCTATAAGTCAGAAAAAATCCTTGAGTGCCCTGCCTACATCCCTTGGACTCTACTATTTCAGTAAACTTCAAGATTTCCAAATGCCTTTATCTATCTCTTTATGCCTGAGAACTTTCTCCAAAACTGAGATGAGCTGCCACTGAGCAGGCAGGAAGTACTGGAGAATTAATACTATTCAGGAACAGACCTCAGTAAATGACTCAGGGATTGGTGTGTAAATACTCCAGTTCCATCTTCTTTGGGTAGGATAATTCTGACACCATATTTTATACAGTTTCCTTGTGAGATTAAGCTCCAACATCACCCACAATGGTAGCAGACATAATGATCTACTCTCAATTAATCAAACAAGTAGGCCATTAGACTGAGGTGGTTCTAAGGCCTTAAAAGTGTATATAAGCCGACCAAAACCTCAGTCTGTCATGCCTCAAGGCCAAGAATATGAAACTAGGGGCAACTAATCACAAAGAGTTAATAGGTGTTTAGTTGCTAAGTCATGTCCAACTCTTTTGGGATTCCACGGGCTGTAGCCCCCCAGGCTCTTCTGTCCATGAGATTTTCCAGGCAAGAACATTGGATTGGGTTGCAATTTCCTCCTCCAGGGAATCTTCCCAACCCAGGGATCAAACCTGAGTCTCCTGCATTGGCAGGTGGATTCTTTACCACATTGAGCCACTAGGGAAGCCCAAATAGTTAATCAGGCTTTTCCAAATAATACAAGTTAAGCTATACCAAGTCAAATAATTTCTTTGCTTCGCTTTTGTCTTTTCTCTGTAGCAGTCTTTCCCCTAGCTCCTGTCAGTGGAGCACTCCTAACCACCTCTGTTTTGGCACTATTGAATTCAAATCAATTTTTGCCCAGATAAATTCTTGAAATGTTTAATGTGCTTCTGCTTATCTATCAACAAACTGCTGTTAGCTGCCTTATGTGGGGAAGGAAAAATTCTCCCTTCTAATCCTCTAGGTTCTATGGCTGGTCTAGGAATTTAAAAGACAGATTAGCAGGGGAATATTTTAAAATTACTTACCCTCGCACCAGAGCTTCACAAGTCTTATATACCATCCTGAGGTAAGGAAAGGGGTTTGGACTTCTGAAGGGCTGCTGGGTGAGGAGGCAGTTCTCCGGAAGGTGAGAGGAGGAAACACATGATAAATAAAGTTTGCCTGGCTTTACAGATGTCTCTTAAGTGAAAACAAAAAACAACAACCCTGTAATGCCTGGCAGTAGCTCTCTTCCTGAAACAAGTACTCTTTCTAATGGAAATTTATTTTTTAAATATAGAATTCCCTCACAAATGGGCAAATTTTTACTATCTTTTTGGCATCTGAAGAGGAGGTAAAACACTTCTGTTGAGTCTGCTGAGTCTTGATTGCCTTCGGCTCAAAATAATCCATCTGCCAAAGGGGCATGTGTCAGGGTGGCATGTTCTGAGCCCCTTCACTTCAGCTGTCTGAGTCACTCCCTCACTTCCTTTCCAGTGGTCCTCGTACCTCCAAGATAAGCTACTGTGCTTAAATTCTTGTCTAAGGTCTCCTTCTGGGGAATCCCAACCCAGACAAGCAGTTTGTTTAAAATGGGATTGTTCTACTACTGCAAATTCTGTTAAATGCTGATTGAGTATCAAACCATACTTTTCACACTGTTAGAAAGTTAACTCTCATACAATAGATAACTTGTGTCAAGGTTTTATTTAATTCATTTATGGCAGAATAATAAAGCTGACTCAATGTAATGATATATCGACAGTAGAAAAAGGAATGCGGAATAGATGGCTAAATTAGATGTAAAATTAGTTAATCCTGCAGCAGGGCCATAACACCCTAACTCTTGAGTTGTGTTATCAACCAGAGGAACAAATATCATCATAGCATCAGACTTTCTACAGAGACAAAAAACTCTGACTTTACAGATTTCTAAGAGGTCTGAGCCACCAGTCAATTGGTTGTGCAGGGAGGCAAAATTTGTCATCACAAATTCTGTCTCTTTGGTATGAGGATTAATTTTGGCTGATAATTTTTAAGGCCCCAAAGACTCAGGGATCTTCGATCTTCCTCCTAACTGCCTAAAAGAAGGTAGGTAGAGTAGCTATTCCAGGAAGTAAGCTATTATCATAGGTAACTACAGTGTGAACTAGGTTCTGTGTATATAGTTATAACTATAGGGAGGAACCTAGCAAAGCCTGTTCGCTAAAATTTCTTTCTGCATCCCATTGTCTCTGCATAGCCTAGCAAATATTTGCTTGCCAGACATATGCTTTTTAATTGTAGCCACACGTTCCGGGAAACAAACTCACTGAGAAGGACATTGCAGATAGTGGAGTGCAGTTTATTACACCGGCAGGCCCAAGGCAGTCTCCTCTTAGCCAAGGACCCCAACCAGTTTTTGTGAAAACTTTATATACCCTAAGTGTATGTGCCCNTTTAATTGTAGCCACACGTTCCGGGAAACAAACTCACTGAGAAGGACATTGCAGATAGTGGAGTGCAGTTTATTACACCGGCAGGCCCAAGGCAGTCTCCTCTTAGCCAAGGACCCCAACCAGTTTTTGTGAAAACTTTATATACCCTAAGTGTATGTGCCCAAACCCACCTCTCCAAATTCCCTGAAACTAGTCTGAACAAAGGAAGAGAAAGATACAATCAAAGTTAGCTCATGATTAATATGCCTTAAGCCTAGGTAGTTAACAGTGGACAATTATCAATAGGCCTGTGGTCATACCCCTGGAAGCGTAATAGAATTTATGATTCCATTTGGTTACACAAATAACTAGGGTATTCTTTTAGGCAATGGAGAGTCTAGGTATGAGTCCTGGCACTCTTCCATCCAGGAGTCCTGGTTTTCTAGTTGGTATATTGTTTCCATAGATACTGGGCACATAGCTGAAAGTCCACAGTCCGGCCCAAGATGGAGTTCTGCTCTTAAGAGCCTGCTCTGTCTGTTTCCTCCTTCACAATCTCCATAAAATTGCCTTTCTCCCCTTTGAAGGTCAAACTCTACTCCTAACATCCTCTTTTGTCTTTAGCTGAAGAAGGTATTTAAGGTGAGGGCTTTGGCCATTTTGGCAAGTTACTAGCTTCTCCTGGGTCTCTCTCATGTATCCATGTTATTAAACTATTGCTTGATTTTCTCCTGTTTATCTGTCTCATGTCAATTTAATTCTCAGACCAGCCAGAAGAACCTAGGAGGGTAGAGGAAAATGTCTTCCTTCCCAGCAGTAATAGTAAGTCAAATAATGTTACACATCAGATGGACTTATTAGAAAATGCCTGAGCATGATCAAAATGTCACTCAATAATTTTTTTTTTACTTATTTCCAAGTTTAGAATCCTTTTTCTGAACAACAGAATTTTAAGGTTTTTCATAAGTGATCTATGGATTAATGAATGCAGTATTCTTAGTAGATCAGTAAGTTGTAAAATATATGTGTTTTAATGTATTTTAAAATTTTAAGTTTACTTGTTTGGGACCAAAGTATGTTATTAAGACATTTTAAAAATAAGAAATGGTGCACATTTCAATATAGATTTTAAAAAATGGAACATAGGCTATCAAAAACAAACTTCCCCTATCCTAGGTACTGGTATTTTCTGTTTTAATTTCTATTAAGTGTATCTCATATTTTGGTGAGAAGTATTAGTCGCTCAGCCATGTCCTGCTCTCTGAGACCCCATGTACTGTAGCCCTCTGTGCTCCTCTGTCCATGGGACTCTCCACCAAGAGCGGGTTGACATTCCCTTCTCCAGAGGATCTTCCAGATACAGGGATCGAACTCGGGTCACCTACTTTGCAGGCAGATTCTTTACTGTCTGAGCTACAGGAAAGTCCATATTTGGTGAAATTATCTGTAAATTCTAGATCTGGACACTGGTTACAGATATACTGTCCCCAGATTTCCTTTACTGGCAAAGGATCTCTGTGAAAACATCAATTATACTAGTTTTAAGAACAAGACAATAGACCCAAATGGAGTCAGTTATGCTAAACCTTATGACACCAAACTGAAACTTAGTTTCAGCATCTCCCAGAAATGGAATCTTAAACCAGTCAATCAGGAACTACCTAATCAGCGCACTAGATAATTTGCTTGAAAGACTCGTCATCCCCTAAAGGAAAAGTAACCTGGTAATAATCAATCCACTACTTTTTTGGGGGGTGGGGGGGCAGGGTGGGGCCTAGTAAAACTTCCTTGTTGTTACTCCTTTCTGTCTATAAAACTGTTTCAGCTTCTACAGCTCCTTGGAGCTCCTTTCTACGTGCTACATTGCATGCTACTCCATTCATGAATCACTGAATAAAGCCAGTAAAATCTCTATAGAGGCCTAAAAGTAAATAAATAACACAGGGTGATATAATCACCAGCCTCTGAAAATTGTACTTCTTTTGGTTTTGTCTTAAAAGAATCTGAATGGACTTCTTTAAGGTCATGATACTTTTTTTTTCCTTCCCATATCAAATTGTGATTAATGATGTAAAAAAGACAATCTTCTTTCCACTCTATTGTTAGAGAGCCCTGAAAGATGGTCCCTTTATCAGCTAACAAGATCCACCTACAACACTCCATTTGCAAACTCAGAAAAAATAAGCAAGGAGCACCCTCTGCTCTTCCACAGCAGGGGATTTGGAATGGAAAACCTTTGCATAGTTGCAGGAATTAAGAGGAGGTCATGTAAGAGACATTCTCAAAGCCTGAGCTCAAATGGGCTCCTCTCTTCAGAGTTCTCTTTGAAAGCCAGTGTCTCTGAGTGCTGGCAGGAGACGGGTACATTCTCTCTTTGTAAATGGAATGACCTGATTTTTATCTCTAGTTGAATTCCAGGAGGAAGCATGATGTCATTTCAACCACTGGCCAACAAACTTCTTGCTTAATGAGCGTTCTGATCTTACTGGCAGTCAAGAAGGTCTTTGTTTATAGTGCTTCCAAGCAGAGGTCAAAGATTCTGTTTCTTCAGCTTTAAGAAACAAAGACAGACTTGCTAACCAGCCCCTATCAGCAAGTGAGTTTCAGACAATGGCAGAAAGAGAAATACAGAGGGCTTCCCAAAAGGTTATACAGTCTAAGAGGCCGATAGGACAGGAGACGGAAGGAGCCGGAATGCCATCAAAGACAGGTTTTCTGTCTCATTATGGTGCATAAGTCATCCCTATCTGACCCTGAGTAGGGCGGGGTTTCAGGCCAGCAACCTGTGGCAGCTGTGCACTAGTCACCCCATCCCCCTCACTAACTCTGCTCTGTCCCTTCCCTTCCTCCCCCTCCCCCAGATTCCCTCAGCTGTTTGAGCAGTTGCAAAGGGCTCAGACAGTCTCCACCCACTGGCAGCTGTTGAAATGTATTCTGCGGGTGGAAGCAGATCTCTGGAACTCTGGTTACTAACTACCGAGGGCAATACCGAGGGCAATACCAGCAAAACAAGCAGAGAAAAGGAGCTGTGGATTGATTCCTGCTGTGATGCCTAATAAATTATATATCAGGCAAAAAGGAAAGCACAGTGAAGCCCAATAGAAATAGTGAAAGCCCTCTGAAATTTTTTCATTTTGAATAAAGAACAGCATTATTGAATTGACATACAAAAAAACTGAGCATGGTTAAATTGTACAGTTTGATAAGATTTGACATATGTATATGTTTGTGAAAATCCATCCCCACCATCAGGATTGTCAGCTCCAAAAGTTTCTTCCTATCTCTCCGTAAGCCTTCCTTTCTACGGCCAGCCCTTCCCCACTCCATTTTCCCCATCCCCCTGTGACCATAGCTGCTTTCTGTCACTAAAGGTTGTTTTGGATTCCCTAGAGTTTTATGTAAGTGAACTTATATGCTCTTTTTTAACCAGCTTCCTGCACTCGACATGCTACCCATGGTGTGGTATAGTGTTCATTCTTTTTATTGCTGAGTAGTATTCCATTCAGGGCTAGATCACAATTTGCCTATTCATCTATTGATAGACATTTGGGTTGTTTCCAGTTTGGGGTTATTATACTAAATCTACTATGGACATCTATGTATCAGTCTTAGTATAGATGTACACTTTATCTCAAGTAAATATCTAGGAGTGAAATGGTTGAGTCACATGGTTTATATTTAACTTTTAAATATATTGCCAAAGGGGTTGTACTATTTACATCCCTCTCTCACCCCAGGAGTGTATGAGGTCCCAGTTCTTCTACATCTTCATCAACAATTCGTATGGTCAGTTTTAAAATTTTTGGATGGACTAAAATAGGTGTGCATTTATCTTTTAAATTCTAGATGTGGATTAAAAGTGATCTATGGCTCACCCTGATAGTACTCTAATATTCTATATTTGTCTGTATATTTATCTTTACCAGAGAGCTTTCTATTTCCCTACACTTTCATGCTGCCATCTAGCATCCTTTTATTTCAGCTTGAAGGACTCGCTTTAGCAGTTCATGTAAAGGCAGATCTTGTGATGGTGACTACCTTAGCTTTTGTTTGTCTAGGAACATATTTCTCCTTTAATTGTGAAGGGTAGTTTTACCAGATACAGTATTCTTTACTGGCTGCGGCTGCTGCTAAGTTGCTTCAGTCGTGTCTGACTCTGCGACCCCATGGACTGCAGCCCACCGAGCCTCCGTCCACGGGAGTAGCCAGGCCCGAGTACTGGAGCGGTTGCCATTGCCTTCTCCTTCTTCGTTGGCAGTTGTTTTTAATTTCAGCCCTTTGAATATGTCATTTCACTCCCTTCTGGCCTGAAATATTTCTGCTGAGAAATCTGTTCATAATCTTAAGGGAGCTCCCTTATAAGTGATGAGTCACTTTCTCAAGAAGCAACCTATCACCTACAAGGGAGCTTCCCAGATAAATGAAAGCTGAGGGAGTTTGGCATCACTAGACCATTTGATGCAGTTTAAATTAGCTTTTCTTACTCATTTTGATGTTCCTCTTCTTGGTTTAGAACTTACCTCGGGTACCATAACTTCCAAACTGGTTTCCAGGGTTTTCATACAGGCTTTTATGACTATATATCGTTGTTTAGTCAATATCTCTATTGAGGGACAAAGTCTGGGGCTTCCTATTCTGCCATATTGCTTAAGTTACTCCATAACCTATGCAATATTTTTAAAAATGTTTAACCTGAGTCTAAACATGAGGAAAGAAACAAATCCAGGGACAATCTGAAAACACATAATATGAATATTTGAAAAATAATAATGTCATAAAAGTCCCTCCCCACACCCCTGCAAGAAAAAAGCAGAGAGAGTGCTTAAAAAAAAAAAGAGGTATGGTAGTCAATGAAATGCATGAAGTTTGATCAATTTTGAATTTTTTTTAAACTATAAAAATCATTTCGTGTATAATGAGGAATTCTGGATTGTGTACTACTTACATGAAATCAATGATAAATGTCTTAGGTGTGATAGTTGTATGGTGAGTATATAGAATAATGTCCTTGCCCCTAGGAGTTGTGTGTTGGAATATTTAAGAGGAAAGTGCTATGGTGTCTGCAGCGCACACACACGAATGAGCAAATTTACAACAAAATGTTAACTCTTGGTGAATCTATACGAAGGTTATGAAAATATTCCTTAAACTTTCTGTAGGTTTAATTTTCAAAATAAAAAGTTGGGGAAGAACCCTATGAGACATTATTCTTATCACCCCACTTTACAGATAAGAAAACAGGTTCACAGTGATTAAGGAGCTTACTCTAGGTCACACAGTAGCAAAGCTGGGAATTCAACTTGAGTAGGTTCATGCAATGTCTATATTTTATTAAAGTGAATCCATAGCATTGAAGGTTGAAATTGTTGCCGTTTTTCATAGAGAAGAAGTCTGAGGCCCGGAAGTGAGGTGGAACCGCCAGGATCAGTACAGGAGGCTGAACCAGAGCATCAGCCAAGGGTTTTCCTTGGGGTTTGGTACTCAGACCATTACGTGTTGCTGAAAGAATGAGAGTGAGAGAGAAATTGATTGAATGATTGATTGGACAGGGCTAAAAGCCTTAGAATTTCTCTCCCTGATAACTCCCCATCCTTTCCTCTGACAAATATTTCAGTATGTCTGGCCTGGGGCCAGTCACGAGGTGAGTCGGCTCTCGGCTCAGTTTGCAGTCCGATGACTCCTACACGTGTGCTGTTCTCTTCGCCTGCCCATCTCTTCCCTTCCCCTGGCCCCAGTCTCCTAACATTCTCTCTGTCTGTCTGTCTGTCTGTCTCTTTCTCGTGTCCTCAGCCCTGCAAGCCCTGTGTGTGTGCGTGCGTGCTAAGTCACTTCAGTCGTGTCTGTCTGCAATCCTGTGGACTATAGCCTACCGGGCTCATCATTAAGGCTTCATTTTAAACTCCATTTATTTCAGGAAACTTTTCTTAACCCTCAAGGGCCCTTGTCCCATACCCGTCCCTATAGGTTAAGTTCCCGTTTCTTTCAGAGTTCCCTGTTATCACGGTTAATATTTATTGGGCACAAATAATGAGCACTTAACATGCATCAACTCATTTAGTCCTCCAAATTTGTAAGGTCTATAGCATCTATATCATCCCTGAGGTGAAAGTGAAAGTTGCTCAGTCGTATCTGACTCTTTGCAACCCAACTATACAGTCCACCAGGCCACAATACTGGAGTGGGTAGCCTTTCCCTTCTCCAGGGGATCTTCTCAACCCAGGGATCGAACCCAGGTCTCCCGCATTGCAGGTGGATTCTTTACCAGCTGAGCCACAAGGGAAGCCTATATCATCCCTAATTTATGGCAAAGAATCAAAACGTAGAAAGGTTAATTAACTTCCCTAAGATCACAGAGCTAGTATAAATTCAAACCCAGGTATCTGGTTCAGAGCTTAAACTTTTGACCACTATGTGGTAATTGTTCTTAATACATGTAACAGTAGAAAGTATTTGTTTACTTCCTACTTCCCTGTCTCCCTGTGTAACTGAAATCTCTACAGTTTCCTCACTAGTATTTCCTGGCACTAAGCCTAGATCCTGGTATCCATAGGGCCCAATAAGTATTTGTTGCTGCTGCTGCTAAGTCACTTCAGTAGTGTCCGACTCTATGCGATCCCATAGACGGCAGCCCACCAGGCTCCCCCGTCCCTGGTATTCTCCAGGCAAGAACACTGGAATGGGTTGCCATTTCCTTCTCCAATGCATGAAAGTGAAAAGTGAAAGTGAAGTCGGTCAGTCGTGTCTGACTCTTCGTGACCCCATGGACTGCAGCCTATCAGGTTCCTCCGTCCATGGGATTTTCCAGGCCAGAGTACTGGAGTGGGGTGCCATTGCCTTCTCCGAAGTATTTCAGGAATGAACAGTAATTCAGGTAGGATGATGGGGAGAGCAAGGCATCAGGAGCCGAACAGACCAGAGTTTATCCCATGGCCCCTTACCCGTGGTTGTGGAGAGGTCAGTTGACTTTGCAGTGCAGTAGTTTTTGCATCAGAAATGAAAATGGGAATTAAATTATTGTGTGAATTTTTTGGGGGGGTGAAGCTCAGGATCAGCAGGCAGCTGTGAGGAATGCTGGCATTAGGCCCATCCTGAATGCTGTTGGGGAAATAAGGAAAGCAAAGATAACAGCTTGGGTTATATAATGCCTAGAGGTAAAGCTAGTTCTTAAAACATATTTCTTAGGTGTCTATGTCTATGAGTCTTAGATTCCTTGTAAGTTTCACAGGATCCTAGACTGATGATTAAACAGAAGTTTTCTGAAGACTAGGAGAAGTGGCACCACTCTGAGCCAGGATGAACTTGGCAGGAACCAACAACGCCTTTGTTAAAGAGGTTGGCTACAGACCACGGGAAGGTGCAGGCTTCCAGGCAGATGGAGATTTTGGAGTTGGGTAAGGCTTCCTGAAGGATTCTGGGAGAGAAATGTGGATTGGATACAGCTGTCTGCCCACCCGTGGGCTAGATGATAGGATTATATAGACATATAGGCACAGTTCTTGCCCTCAAGAAGCTCAATTGAGTGGATTTATATTTAGATTAATTCTGAGCAGTTAAAAATGTCACAAGGTGGGAGTATTAATGAGGAGTTAACTGGGTTCCTATTTCTAGTGTAGTGCTACCCCTTTAAAAATCAAAGGTATGCAGACACAGAAGTCATGACAATTTTTAGGTGATGAAAACTAGGGAGTGGTAACTCGAAGGTTGGAAATCTGAATCAGTACCTTTAAAAAGTTTTGACAGATCTTTTTTTTTTTTTTTTTGAGCTTCCTTATCATTTTAACAAGTGTCAGAATAATTTTTTCTTTAACACCATGCCCCATAATTGTGGGTATTTTTTTGAGTGTTGCCATCAGCGTCTTTGTCCCTCTTCCTCCTTGAGAATTCATCTACTCCTGTTTAAAATCTCTTACTTCTTTTAATCTTGACATCTCAGTTGCATCTTGGCTCTCTCCCTTGCACTTAGGAAAAAGGGACACAGGATAAGAGACCTAAAATTTGTTGATCAGTGCTTTACCTATGTTATCCCATCTAATTACCAAAAGAACCCTGTTTTGTTTGGGTATTAGCATACTCATTTTTTAGATGTGGACATGGAGGCTCAGAGAGCCCAGAGACAGACATTTATAGAAAGACAGCTTGATGATTTGCACCTAGGTCTTTTGGATCCTCTTCCTGGACTTCTCCCACCACAGTGCTAACGCATCTCTCTTAGAATGTATGGTCTATATTGGGCATTGATTCATTCATGCTATTCATTTACTTAGGCACTAACATTGCATACCTATAGGAGCTACTCTAGGGAGTGAGGATAAAGAAATGAGTGGGGTATAGCCCTTTCTTTTTGAAGGTAACAGTCTAGTTAGAGGGGACTGAAAAGGCAGATGATAGTACAAGGTGCCATGCTGCGTAATGAACAGTTTACCTTAGATACCTAAGGAGGTAATTAGGAAGGATGTTGGGGTCTTGGATAAGGAATAGGAATTTGAACTCCCATTATAATACAGTCGTGAATTTATTTTGCTTTTCATGTTTATATGTCATTTTCCTCTGCATTACATGTACTGGCATGAAAATTTTAGTCACTCAGTTGTGTCTGGTTCTTTGTGACCCCCCTGGACTATGGCCTGCCAGGATCCTCTGTCAATGAAATTCTCCAGGCAAGAATACTGGAGTGGGTAGCCATTCCCTTCTCCAAGGGATCTTCCCGACCCAGGGATCAAACCCGTGTCTCCTACAATGAAGGCAGATTCTTTACCATCTGAGCCACTAGAAAAGCCCAAGTGGCATTGTAGGCCCTCAAATTGTCTATGCAGGAAAGCTTTGAACAGGACTATGGCTGGAAGGCAATGAAGTAGCCACACTTGATTCTTAAATAAAAATCTCAACACATCAAACACTCGGTGGTTCATTACCTATACTGGACTCCTTATCAGTGTAACATGTTTCCTTTCCTTTTTGTAAGGGAAGAAATTATGTAGTAGGGAAGTTTAGTGACTCATGTAAGGTCACATAGCATTCAGTGTCAAAACTCCAAGCCGGGTCTGCTCGGCATGCTCCCAGTCCCTGGGAGTTCACCTTTGTAACAGCCAACATCTGAATGCGCGTCTCTTCAAGGAACAGTGGAATATGAAGCCCGAGCAAGAACAGATGTGTTTCATCACTGCTGGTGATAGAAGGGTCCACAAAAGTGCATCCAGCATTGAGATCTCGCAATTATTGCTGCTGCTGCCGCTAAGTCACTTTAGTCGTGTCTGACTCTGTGCGACCCCATAGACGGCAGCCCGCCAAGCTCCGCCGTCCCTGGGATTCTCCAGGCAAGAACACTGGAGTGGGTTGCCATTTCCTTCTCCAATGCATGAAAGTGAAAAGTGAAAGTGAAGTCACTCAGTCGTGTCCGCCTGTTAGCGACCCCGTGGACTGCAGCCCACCAGGCTCATCTGTCCATGGGATTTTCCAGGCAAGAGCTCGCAATTATTAGGATTTCACAATTCAGCCAATTTCTTACCACCTGGATGTTAATGGCTGCAATTAGTTATCCACCTTGGCCTGACCCTGGGAAAAATCTGCCAGGTGCTCTCCTGCCCTACAGAAACCACTTTGCTAACAAAGAGAAAAGGCCATTTCTTGCCATTGAATTCATAGAAGGGAAGCAATTCTTTCTAATACGCCTGGAATCTGAACTTTCATAAAAGGCACCTTATCTCCCTGACTTTCTCATATGTCTTCATCTGTTCCATTGACTCTCATTGATGAAATATACCAGTAGGTGCTGCAAAGTGCTTTTTAATACCTTGGTAAACAGTTGAGAGAAGAACCTCATTACAGAAAAAGTGAGAAGTAAAGTTGGACAGCCCATTTATCTTACTCAGTGTGAAATAAGGGCTATTGTCAATTAGGTTAAAATGAAATCTCTCATGTTTCCTTCCAAATGTCTTGTTTGGGGACAGAGATATGGGGTGGTGGGGGTGGGGCGTGAGGGAGTGGGAGGATAAGTGAACTTCTGAAATATTGCCCAGGAACGTGACAGCAGAAAAAGACCTTCTTTTGAGGAGGGATGATGGGCTTTGGAAGGAGGGGAACGGCCTAGGCAGCTGCTGCTACAGAAGTTGCTTTGGTTTGGTTTCTGCCGGTGTGGCCAATTAGGAAGCAGGGGCTTGAGACAGTTAGGGATCTAATTGAGAGAGTCAGTTCAAGTCCCTCTTCAGTGCTGGCTGTGGAACTTTAATTAGCATGCCTGAGAGAAGAGAAGGAGGAGGTGGGGCCAGGTGGCCGAGGATTGTGGCTGGGGCTCTAGGAGGGAGGACTTGAGAGTCTATTTGATCCTAACCCAAAGTATAGGAAGAGAGTACATCTGTTCTCCTTTGGCCACTAACCATAGCAAATTTTTTTGCTGATTTTTCATGGGGATAGAAGGGGAAAGTGTAGGGGTGGAGCGTGGGGAGCAGGCGCTGGGAAAGAAATGACGGTAGAGAAGGAAAGAGCAGTTTGCACGTGAGGGTCTCAGCTGCTGTGCTGATTAAGAGACTGCTTTCCTTATTTTTTCTCCTCACTTTCATGCTTATACTCAAAAAATGGGGGGAAAAAGTCCAATTTTTGCTTCTAGACCATTAGTCTGGCAGAAGGCTAGGAACATTGCTAGGAGATCCCTCTCCCCCTCTCCCACAACTTTCAACCCTGACTTTCTAGTTTGCTTGAATCAGATAAAATCTAGCCTGAGATATCTGTTACATTAAAAAAGAAAAGACAGCCTAAATGAAGCCCCAAGTTCTGGTTTATTCATCTGATGTGTCAGACTGTCCAGGTACAAGTACCCACTCTTGCCCTCATTGCTAATTCTTGTGTTAATAATGATATCCAGGGTCATTAGTACTGGTATTCAATCAGCAGACATTGGGTCCTTTTTGAAAATGTCCTTGGGGAGGCATTTGGTCTATGCCAAAATGTTTTGATATTTGGTCCTCTCCAATACCATCTGGCACGAACCAAATACACTCATGGACATTTTGGACAGGACCAAATTTCAAGGACCTTTGGCATGGAGCATATATATTATGGATCAGATGTCTTATAGACATTCGGACAAGACCAAGTGTCCTGCAAGTCTTGTCACTCTTCACACCATGACTTGTGTTTTTTAAAAGTAATTTGTGTAGATAAAAAAATATGAGCTATTCATTTGTTTCTTCAAAATTTTCTTGTTAGCCTTTGAGAATCATGTACGAAATTATTACCAAAGGGTGTTTTGATTCCGTTTCTGATTAGGTTACTAAAATAAGATTAGTTTCTCTGATGAGGTTAGTAAAATAAAATTACTTTCTCTAGCCTTCCTTCCCATCACAGGATAACTGAACATCCATTGTTGGAAGGATAGCAGCCTCCCTGTCAGCCAGCCCACAGGACCGCAAGTGAAAACGGAAGCAGCTATCACCCATATCAAAACCCAAGTCCAGATCACTTCCCTGTCCCAGAAGTTCCAGAACCCTCTCCCAAATCTGCCTCTTTCAAGTCATCAGCAGAGAGAAACGCTTCAGAAATCACTTCGGATACTTTACTCATCCTGTACGTGGCGTCCCTGGTGGCTCAGATGGTAGAATCCACCTGCAATGCGGGAAACCCGGGTTCGATTCCTGGGTCAGAAAGATCCCCTAGCAGGCAAGTGTGGCCTTGGAGTACACAGTGAGGCAGGGCAAAGGCTAACAGAGAAGGGAATGGCTGCCCAGTCTAGTTTTCTTGCCTGGAGAATTCCAACAGAGGAGCTTGGCAGGCTACAGTCCATGGGGTTGCAGAGTCTGACACAGATGAGAGGCCTTCACTTTCACTCATCATGTATAATAGAGCACTTTTTACACTTTTGACCTGTGCATAATGACTTACCTGTCCCTGATGTCCACTTTATACTTTACAAATGTAAAGTCTAGTATATGTAATTCATACAGAGATGACATGACACAAAAAGCAACACTCTAAGTAAACAACTAAGTTAGAAACTATTTTTCCTTAAACCATGGGGTCACTGCAGCCAACAGAGGACATCTGAAATCGCAGTCCTAGAAATTATAATGTTTCTTTTATCTGGTACGTAAATCATTTCCATGCTCAAAGTCCATATGAAGTCCTCATGATGGATACTACTGGTTGCATACCCAGTACCCACTCCTTGCTTCCTTGTTATGAGAACCCTGCTTTTCTTGTCAGGTATCTACTCTTCCCCTGTATTGCTTAGCAGAGTACATCCTCAGCTCCTAGAAATATCCTGTTGGATCCTAAGTTAATTATGATAATCCCATTGCACTTTCTGGTGCTTGGTTTATAAATGACTGGAGAAAGTTGAGAAAAGTGTCTTTGTAAAATGGGACTTATTGCAAAAGGACTGAACCTAAATGCAATTTTAAGGGAAGGAAGAGGATCCTCTTTAGGGCACTGACCAGACATTAGGTAAAAGCAGAGATTTTTTTCAAGCTGGTGAGGTCAGCATGGATCTTAATTTATTTCTCATGCTTTGCTTAGACAAGATAATGCACTTAGTACTGCTTGGTTGGTCTCAAATGCTTGGCCGGCTCTCAAAGAGCATTTGATTTGGGGAAAGGATAGAACAGGGTGTTCCCAGCCAGCCTTATCAGGACCAGACAGTACTCAAAACTGCAGCCTCAATTGTGTATGTGCCTTTTGTGAAACCTTTAAAAGGCTGGATCTGCTTACAGAGCCATTAACTACAGGGTCCCCAAAGTCACCTTACTGGGATGGCTGGGTATCTGTCTCCTAAGTGCACACCAGTCATTAAGCAGGGGTCTTTCAATCTTAACCATTTCTACCCCATGACATACTAATAGATGTGAGCAGAATTACCAAAACTGTGTGGAAATTCAACGATCTGTTAATTTTGCTCACATATTATTAACTAATTCTGAAACGGGATGGTCAGAGGAGGCAACTTAGAGGAAGTGAGACTTTTCATCCTCACATTCAGTCATGAACTAAATTTTCTCAACCAATTTTCCTCATTTGAACCACAACATACAAGTGATTTGAGTGACTGTTTTTTCAAATATTTTCTCATTCCAAGGATGGTATATAGCCAGTGCCATTCCTGATGCACGGAAGAGAAGTTAATTCAGAGTGGATGGTGGGACAACATCCTTTTATGGAATTGTATGCAGTATTTATTGTGTGCCTACTGTATGCAGGGTACCCCTCTTACAGGTTTTGGTTATACGGTAGTAGACAAAACAAAGTCCCTGAGCGCATGGAGCTTCCACTCTAGTGGAGAATTCAGATTCAGGATAGATGAAGATGTAGATCTAGATATATAATGTATATGCTATATACATGAAGAAAAGATGGAATCTGAATAGTAGAAGGGAAGAAGAGGTCATTTTACATGGCCAGGGGAAGACAGGCCATTTGGAAATGAATTCAGGGATCTCTCTCCAACTGGAAGGGCTAAAAGGACAGGCTGGCCCCAACTCTGACCACCAAACCTCATAATTCTTAAGGTTTCTTGTCCTCAGGGCCACGGTCAGACCACACCTTTAAGGTGGCAGATGGTCCTGGAGTCAAGTGTCACTTAGGATCAATCATCATATAACAAAGACATATCCAATTGTTTGGCTATTATCAATTATAGCTTGGTTTCCTAATTTAAATTTCTCCGAAAGCACAGCCCAAGTCAAACATATACAGCGTGTGTGCCAAGTTGTGTCTGATTCTGCAACCCCATGGACTATAGCCTGCCAAGGTCCTCTGTCCGATACTCTTGATTATCCCAGCAAGAGTACTGGAGTGGGTTGCTATTTCCTTTTCCAGGAACTTCTGTAGAGAGTGTAGTTATTTGGGAAGTGATTCTAAATAATTCCCTGAGGGGACAGAGATTGCACTGGGAGAAGGGAACAGTCTATGAACTGTGAAGTTACTGCTGTAGGCAATAGGGCTCAACTCTGCAGGGACCACTGAAGCCTACAGAACAGCTTCCAGAATTGTCCACCTACCAGATAGGAAGGTGGGACATCTGTCCAGTGGCTCCCATTCCCCTTTAGTTGAGAGTAGTCTCTAGGGGCTTCAACTAAACTCCTTCTTCCAGGAGAAACGAGGTGGGCAGAGTGGGCTCTGTGGTTTTAGAGAAAGTCTTGAGATAGAAAAACAGAGAAAGGCAGGGGTACATGTGAGGTGAGACTGTCCATCACAGGGGCCGCTGTGGCATAGAGGATGTACTGCTGTGGAGACACATTTCTGTCACTTGGAACATTGAGTTCTGACTAATAGTTTAGGATGAGTTGAGGGACTTGAACTTCACACTTTTAGTGTTGGCACTGCACATTTCTGGAACTCAGCTTCTTCCTCTGTTAAATGAAAGAGTTGGACCACACAAGTTTTGAGGAGCCCTCTAGTGATTCTGTGACTTGAACCCACCTTTCTATTTACCATGATTATACTGACTATGAGTTTTAGCATCAACCACCTTGCAATCCACTCCCTCCCCTTTTTAAACAGTAGGCCACCCAGGTGGTAAGGGGGAGACTAGAATTTTACATGGTCAGACAATTCTCATTCCACTTGAAAACACAGACCTCAAGTTACATTTTCCTCTTTCTTTAAACCATTCATTTAATAAAATTGTACTGCATGCCCACATGGTGGGCANACCACCTTGCAATCCACTCCCTCCCCTTTTTAAACAGTAGGCCACCCAGGTGGTAAGGGGGAGACTAGAATTTTACATGGTCAGACAATTCTCATTCCACTTGAAAACACAGACCTCAAGTTACATTTTCCTCTTTCTTTAAACCATTCATTTAATAAAATTGTACTGCATGCCCACCATGTGTCAGGCACCATGTTAGACTCTGGTATACAGAAGGAAACAAAATGACAAAGTCTCTGTCCTTTTGGAGTTTCCATTCTAGCAGAGAGGGACACACAGGATGAAGGCTAGTTGTCGCTGGGGTCTTTCCTGATGACCTTCACTGGTGCAATAGATGTCTGCCATGTCAACTTCTGCAACTTTTCTCTCTCCACAGAAGACCTTTCCCCAATCCTCTCTCCTCTGACTCTTCTATTTCTAACTGGGGTCTTGTGAGGCAGGTTGTATTCTCCAAAGATGGTTATAAAAGATTTCTCCCTCCACATGCTCGCCTTATAATGTGATGTCAATACTCCTCTCACTCTCTCATCAAGAGCTGGGAACTGTGCTCTCTCCCTCTGAATGGGTAGGTTTATGACACTGGAAAAAATGATGTTATTTGATTTCTGTGGCTAAGTCATAAAAGGTGATAAAGCCAGTCGGGACCGTGACAGATATTTGTATACCCCTGTTCTCACTAACATTCTTCCCAATATCCAAGAAGTGGGAACAACCCAAGTGTCCATCAACTAAAGAATGGATAAACAAAATGTGGTACTTTTATACAATGGAATATTATTTAGCCTTAAAAAGGAAGGACTTACATGAAGTACCTGAAATAATCAAATTCATAGAATAGAAAGTAGGATGAAGGTTGTCAAGGGCTGCAGGGAGAAGAAAATCATGAATTCTTTAATGAGTGTAGAGTTTCACTTATGCAAGATGAAAATGTTCTGGAGGTGGTTTGTACAACAATGTGAATATACTTAACACTACAGAACTGTATTCTCAAAAATAGTTAAGATGAAAAAATTTTTAATATTTTTTACCATAATTAAAAAGAAAAGGTGATACAGAACTTCTGCCTTGCTTGCTGGAAAACTTTCACTAGAGTCCTGAGCCACCATGAAAGATGTACAAATACCCTGAGGCTATCATTCTGTGAGGAAGCCCAAACTTGTGTACAAAGAGGTCCCACATGAACAAACTTGATACTACATGAACAAAGATAGCTGGTCAGCCCAGCTACTCCACCTACCCAACTCACTACAATCTCATGAGAGAGGCTGAATCAGATCTGTTTAGCCAGGCTTTCTCCAAATAAAAAGGAAACTTGAAACAAAATTGTTCCTTTAAGTTACTAGATTTTGGTATAATTTGTTATGCAGCAGTGGCTAACCAGACTCCTGTCTCAATCTCTCAATCTGACCACAGGCAGAAAGGGATTAAGTAGCTCTAGCCCATCACTGTGCAATGGCTGATGGCCTGGCTAGATTCAAAGCCCTTGGGAGTGAAAGCCCTGTATTCACCACTGAAGCAGTTATAGCATCATCCCATAGCACTGTGCTTGGTATATTTCATCTCACAGATATTCACAAAGTACCTACTCTATGCTAAGGACTGTGCTAGAACTAAACATCTGAAGTATGCTCTTTGCTCATAAGGAATGTAAGAGGAGACAAACATTCAACTAATAAATTGTGGTAAGTTTGATGAGGGAAAATAACCAGGTACATTTAGGAAGAATTAAGAGGAGCATCATTTAGATTGGAGGAGAGTCAGGGTGGGGGTCTCTGAGACTGGAAGGATGAGAAGGCATTAGCCTTTCATCAGAAGAACATGGGTAAGAACAATTCAGGCACAGGAGATGGCCCTTGTGAAAGCCTGAAAGCCCCAAAGAAATTGCTATGAATAATATGCTCAACAGTGTGTGTTTGCCTGCCTCAGCTTGTTCAGTCATAGGTGTGGTCCTGGTCTGCTCCACCAGTCTCTCAACCTGTCTGAACTGGTGCCCATGGCAGGCCTTCCTCCTGCCCGCAGAAGCCCCACTCTGCAAACATATCACAAGCTTCTGCTCGTGCGCCTGCTAGCATCCACTGGACAAAGCAGGTCAGACGACCAAGGCTAAACACTGGGATAGAGAAACACACTCCTCCCATGGAGCTCAGAGGAAGGGGTACACATACTTTTGCAAACAGTCCTAAATGTCTGTCAAATGCTCTGTGTTTCATGTTATGACTGTGGCCTGGGCTCCCTCCTTTTATCTGTGCTAGCACCTTTGTAGATGGTACTGGCATCAACTAGACTGTTCTTCCTGACACTCTCAGCTGTGATATTGGCTCTCATCCGGTCCCTCCAAATATCCACATCCATCAACCATCCCATGCCAATGCCTTGTTTGATTCTCCATCCTCATCAGGCTGCCCCATTCTGCAGCACTTAACTGCCCATGCCAGCTGTATCCGCCTAGACAAGGAAATCTGATACAAATGTAGAGTGCTGGCAAAAATCACTTCAAAGAGATAAATTAAAGTAAAATTGCCCAGGCTGATTAAAATGCTGATGAAGAACTGAATTGGAACAGTATAATAAAGCTCACTTATCTTATAGAGATGTCATGAAAATTAGCTAGTTGGTATTCACGGTCTGAATACAAAAGAAAAATTGTTGTTGATTTACACACAATGTCTCTGTTATGTCTTCCAAAAGCCTCCTCAACTAATCTATAACAGGGAATGGCAAAACCAAATTTTGAGTTTAAGATTCATCCAGCTTGGTTTTATTTTATATTTGCCAATTGAAAAATAACATCAGTGGTGGCAAAGATAACAACCCTCCTCCTGACAATGGGAAGGAAAGAAGCAGAGAGAGCTGGCTTTGGACCGAGAATTCCAGGGTATATCATAAAACACCATTGCGTTCATAAAGTATGGTTCATTAGGTTTTTGATGGAACGCTTCAAGGGGCGTCCGTTTTCCCTTCTCTTTTCCGCTCTCCTCCCTCCTGAGTCCATCACCATTAGAGACCATTTCAGGGTAAATTACGGCCTGTTCTCCAGCCTGATTATCCCGAGCCTATTTGGCTGGGCTGCCATCTTCCTCCCGCCACCCGGCATTGCTCCATCCCTCAGCTTCTTAGCCCTGACCCCTGAGAGCACAAGGGCAGAGACAAGAGGACAGACTCAAGCCAATTCATNGTTAGAGACCATTTCAGGGTAAATTACGGCCTGTTCTCCAGCCTGATTATCCCGAGCCTATTTGGCTGGGCTGCCATCTTCCTCCCGCCACCCGGCATTGCTCCATCCCTCAGCTTCTTAGCCCTGACCCCTGAGAGCACAAGGGCAGAGACAAGAGGACAGACTCAAGCCAATTCATTGTGCCTCTCAGTGGTGATACTGGTAAGAGATCTGTGGGAAAGGAGAATGGAGTTCCGACCTTCTTAGCAGAGGTGAGAGAGGGAGGCCAGGCCTGCAGCTGCCAGTCAGCACTACCTCATATTTAGGGGCAAAACCTCTTTGCCCTCAAGCCTGCCTTTGCGATGTTCCTGAGCATGGCTTTCCAGTGTGTTTGCGATTTTTTTTCAGAGTTGAATGATATTATGCTGTAATGATAATGGTCAATTAGAAGAGGACACATTCAGTAAGTGGGTGCTAGGCACTGTTCAGAGTTCTTTGGTGAGTGTTCTCATTTAATTTCCACAAAGAATCTAGAGGTGGGAACTGTTACTGTGCTTATTTTACAGATCAGTAACAAACTTGCATGGGCTTCCCTGGTGGCTTAGGGGTAAAGGATCTGCCAGCAATGCAGGAGATGTGAGTTCGATCCCTGGGTTGGGAAGATTTCCTGGAGAAGGAAATGGCAACCCACTCCAGTGTTTTTGCTCGGAAATCCCATAGACAGAGGAGCCTGGTAGACTACAGTCCAAGGGGTCATGAAAGAGTCAGACACAACTGAGCAACTAAACAATAACCACAACAGTTGAATCTGCCCACTGCAAGGAGATCCAACCAGTCCATTCTGAAGGAGATCAGCCCTGGGTGTTCTTTGGAAGGAATGATGCTAAAGCTGAAACTCCAGTACTTTGGCCACCTCATGCGAAGAGTTGACTCATTGGAAAAGACTGATGCTGGGAGGGATTGGGGGCAGGAGGAGAAGGGGACGACAGAGGATGAGACGGCCGGATGGCATCACTGACTGGATGGACGAGAGTCTGANATGTGAAGAGTTGACTCATTGGAAAAGACTGATGCTGGGAGGGATTGGGGGCAGGAGGAGAAGGGGATGACCGAGGATGAGATGGCTGGATGGCATCACTGACTCGATGGACGTGAGTCTGAGTGAACTCCGGAGATGGTGATGGACAGGGAGGCCTGGCATGCTGCGATTCATGGGGTCGCAAAGAGTCGGACACGACTGAGCGACTGAACTGAACTGAACTCAACTGTGCAATGATTTGTATTACTCAGAGAGACGGAGAAATCAGCCTGGCTTTCAGCACAGGGAGGGCCCCGAGAGCAGCTGGTCCCTGCTGGGAAAGTGGGGACTCACTCATTTTAGCTGGGGCCTCCCAATGGAGACTACTAAGGTGGGGGTTGGGGGATGAAGGGGTTAGGGAAGGAGATGACTACTTCAGACTAGCAGTGGAAGCCAGGTAGCCTCACAGTTGATGTCCTGTCAATCACAGGAAGCCCAGGGCTGCTCCCTGGTGAAGCAGGAATCTGTCTGAGTGTCCCTACCCCAGAAACTGCTCACTTGGGTGGGATTTCCATGAAATTCAGTAGCCAGAGTTAGAGGGAGAGTGTTTTAGGTAGTATTGGAAACTGCCCTTCTTTTGATTTTCTCAAATGGAGTGGTCCAAGGAAAAATGGTGTCTGCAAGTAGTCCTATTTTTCCCATATGTTTGAAATCTGTTCAGGCAGAGAGTCTGACTTTGACTCCAGAAGACACAAAATCATTTCTCCCTTCCCAGGGGAGTTCTGTCACCTTCTGGTTTCCCTATCTGAGGTCCTGAAGGACCCCGTAACTTACCGAACAGCTATCCGCAGCACAGCTGAGTGGACGAGCTTGCTGACATGCGGCTTCAAATACCCTTGCAGAGAAAGCCATCTACATGTTCCCATGCTCAGGGATTTCTTTGCACACTGTGGTTCACTCCGTTCTGATTTTAGAATCTGGAAATGCAGCGCAAGACATTTCTAAGCTGGGAATCTGCCATCCTGGGGGCCGAAGAGCTGCAGTGGCCCCAGAGGAAAAAAAAATTTCAAGACGGCAAAGAAAACNGGGATTTCTTTGCACACTGTGGTTCACTCCGTTCTGATTTTAGAATCTGGAAATGCAGCGCAAGACATTTCTAAGCTGGGAATCTGCCATCCTGGGGGCCGAAGAGCTGCAGTGGCCCCAGAGGAAAAAAAAATTTCAAGACGGCAAAGAAAACAATGGCTGGAAAAATGTTTACTGCCAGTTCTCCCCACAGCCACTTACATAAGAGCCCGAACTCGTGCTGAGACAGGCTGTCCCGCTCAGACGCGGCATCAAGAGTTATGCTTCTTGGGATGATGACAGAAACAATGTGGGAACCGCAGGGCTCCGGGCCCGTGACGCAGTCCAGGAAGGAAAACCGAGTGCTATGTGGCGATTAGTCTGCTCACAATGCCGGCAGGGTGTCCCGGGGGCGTTTGGCGGTTGCGCAGTCTGCAGGAGGGGAAGGGCCCTGTCAGAGCAAGATATGGCCAAAGAATGGGTTCTCGTTTCCCAGGCTGAAGACAAAACAATGCGCAGAACAGCGTGCGAGCTCAAGGGCAGAGTCAAAAGTTCAGGTGTCTTCTGACCTTTCAGATCCATTCGGACTTTCTGAAAGCTCCATAAATAAACAGTATACCCAAATCTGAAAGCACTTAAGGAGTTTGGACAATATTGCGTACATCTTGTTCAACTGTTTACTGCAAAAAGTTATATATATATATATACATGCTTGTGTATATATATATATATATATATATATATATCTTCTTGACGAAATAAACATGAAAAACTACCTCTGCCAGGAAAAAAGTATGCAAAAGCCTCAGACAGATTTTGTTGATGGATCCAACGGACAAATTGCCCACCCCCACAGTGGTACTGAAAGCAGATATGAGCTGTAGACCTGTAATCACGCCTGAGAAGCAGTCATGAGGCAGTCTAAACTATTTTCAGTAGCCTCCCTCTGAGGGAGACGCCACAGTCTTTGTATAGACTATTGCACGCTTTAAGCGAATATTTAAACCATTTTTTCCATGTGTTTTAACTTAGCATCTGGTTTAAACGTGGCCCCATTCATCCCTGTTCTCTCCTTAGCAGCTGTTATGAGTCACTGTCCACTTTGCTGTCTGTCATTCCCACCTGGGTGTGCATTTTTCTCCTGCTGGACACACCTAGCTCTTAGCGTCTATCGTCATGAGTAAGGTGTCTGCTTGGTACTTTGGAATGACAAGTTGAAACTGGCACAGACTAACACTCACAGGAGATAGTCAGCATCTTGGTGGTGGAGTCATGTTTCTTTACTTCTTCTAGACTGTTCTCTCACTTCCCTCCCCTTCCCTTTGGGCTTAAGAGTGAATCTCTCTAAAGCTCTGGTTTACCCCCAAACAAATAGTACCATATCCACAGAGTAGAAAAATACTCCCTTTGGGAAACTGGAGTTGGCTTGAATCTATGAGTTTGGGGCCATGATTTATTTTAAGCAAGTTGAGGTCCAAAGGGATCAAAAGAAAGGCACCCCATGAATCATGCACAGATTCCACCCTACTGCACTTCACACAAGAACCTTTATGTCTCACCTGCATGATTTTTCCACTCTTTCTTTCTACTGATTCTTCTCCAGATCATCATTGACAAGTTGGACTCTGATAGGAATCCTTTCCAATCTTTAGTTCACTTTTCAGAGTCTCTACTAAACAGGAAAACTGAGGAAGGTCCTAAATTATTGAGAATGTATGGGTTACAGATGGAAGAAATACATCTTGAGCCAGTTTAAGCCTACAAAAGAAATTTATTTGTTCATATAACCAAACCATAAAGAAAGATGGTTGGATTGAGGGGCTTGAAAATACCCGCAGTATAATCACTCTCTCTTCTTTTCGCTCCTGCCTGATGCCATTTTCCCAGACCAGCTTCTCCATGTGGTGGGGAAGTGGCTACAGGCAAAACTCATCTGCTCACAAGCCCAGGATCTGAGCCAACAGTCACTTCCTCCCCTTCCCTACGTGGACTGGAACACAGCCCCTGAGAAATGATGCTGATTGGCCAGCCACAGTGACTAAGCAAGTGAGGTATGGGATTGGCTCTCCTGGGTCTTGTATCCCAGGTGACTAGGAGACAGGGTCTGTTACCAAAAGAGGTGGGAGAGGGGTGTGTGTGTGAGTGTATGTTAGTCACTTAATCATGTCTGACTCTTTGTGACCCCGTGGACTGTAGCCCACCAAGCTCCTCCGTCGAGGAGAAGCTCCTCCTCCTCCAGGCAAGAATACTGGAGTGGGTAGCCATTTCCTTCTCCAGGGGATCTTCCCGACCCTGGGATCGAACTCGGGTCTCCCGCATTGCAGGCAGACACTCTACTCTCTGAGCCACCAGGGAAGCCCCACAGTTCCACAAGTGCAGGTTAAATACTACACATGGTGCAGGGAGGTCTTAGACTCTCCATGTGAATACAGAACAGCAGTCAACACCCTAGCATCTGACAGAGAAAAGATCAGGGGAAAACATTCCCCCTGATTCTCTGTGACCAGAAAATATTAAATTTGAAGATATCCTAGATTAGGCTTCTCTGCTGAGCCATGATCTGGTTAATCTGATCAAGGCATAAAGGAAATAAAAACACCAAAATTTACAAAAAGGAAGCCTCCAAATTTGGCTAAAATGGTATGAAGACCAAGGGAAGACCTTTCCAGTTTCTAAGGGCCTGAGAATTTCCAGGCTTCAAGGGTGTGGGCTTAATTTACTTAATTTACTTTCATGTGGAATGTTGCTTTTCCCACCAACACCAAGAATTCATTAGAAATAAGATTGGGGGTTCACAGGAAATCAAGGAGTCAGAGCACTGGAGAATACCTAAGGGAATCTAGATGATTTTCTATATCTTGGTCAGAGCTCCACAAAGTAGGGTGATGGTGGGTGATCAACAGTCTTTCAGAGTAATTTACATGAGCTGTGAGGTCAGACAAAACCTCTTAAGGCTCTTTGTTTCAACTCTGAGAGGCCAGGAGCCCATGAAAGCAGCCTATAATTGGCTGATTCCATCCTTTAATCGTCCAGGACATTTCCTCTCTTCCCTTGCTCTTACTTACTGACTTGAATGACAAACAAGCCTTCAAGTCAGGGATCCCATCTAAATGTCTCATGTAAGCTACCTTCAGTACTTTGGCCACCTGATGGGGAAAAATGACTCATTGGAAAAGACCCTGGTGCTGGGGAAGAGTGCGGGAAGGAGAAGGGGATGACAGAGGATCAGATGGCTGGGTAGCATCATCAACTCAATGGACATGATTTTGAGCAACTCTGGGAGGCAGTGAAGGAAAGGGAAGCCTGGAGTGCTGCAGTCCATGGGGTCACAAAGAGAACTGAGTGACCGAACAACAGCTAGTAAATTAAGCCCACACCCTTGAAGCCTGGAAATTCTCAAGCCCTTAGAAACTAGAAAAGTCTTCTCTTGGTCTTCATACCATTTTAGCCAAATTTGGAGGTTTCTTTTTTGTAAATTTTGGCATTTTCCTTTCCTTTATGCCTTGATCAAATTAACCAGATCATGGCTCAGAAGAGAAGCCTAATCTAGGATATCTTCAAATTTAATTTTTTCTGGTCACAGAGAATTAGAGAAATGAAGAAAACAAGCCAGTTGGCCTTCGTTCTCATTTCTCTGCCCCCTTCCTGGAATGTGTGAATATCTTGGCTTTACTTAGCTATTACGTTTGCTATTAAACTGACCTTATGATAGGAAAAGCATCCCAGTGGGCCCACTGTAAACACAAGGGAATTTTTATTTAAAAAAAATTTGACTGCATCAGGTCTTAGTCATGGCACGCAGGATCTTCTTTGCTTCATATAGGATCTTTCATTGTGGCACTCAGGCTCAGTAGTTGCAGTGTGAGGGCTTAACTGCCCTGTGGCATGTGGGATCTTAGTTCCTTGACCAGGGATCAAACCTATATCCTCAGCACTGCAAGGCAGATTTCAACCACTGGACAGCTAGGGAAGTCCCACCACAGGGGTCCTTAATAGTAGAAGAGGGAGGCAGGAGAGGAGGCTGGAGTGATGTAATGCGAGAAGGACTCAACACTCCATCACTGGCTTAAAAGATGGATGGAAGGGGCCATGAGCCAGGGAATGCAGGGAGCCTGTAGAAACGTGAAAAGGCAAGGAAACGGATTCTCTTTTGAAGCCTCCAGAAAGGAATGAAGTTATGTAAACTCTCGGATTTTAACCCATTAGATCCACATCAGACTTCTGAGCTATAGAACTGTAAGACAATAAATTTATGTTGTCTAAGCTCCTGAGGGCTTCCCAGGTGGCTCAGTGATAAAGAATCTGCCTGTCAGTGCAAGAGACGCAGGAGACGTGGTTTCAATCCCTGAGTCGGAAGATTCCCTGGAGTAGGAAATGGCAATCTGCTCCAGGATTCTTGCCTGGGAAATCCCACGGACAGTGGAGCCTGGCGGGCTGCAGTCCATGGGATTGCAAAGAGCTGGACATGATTGATCAACTGAGCACACGTACCCTTAAATGCGTGCTACTTTGTTACAGCCATAATTAGAAACTAATGCATTTCCTATTCCTTTCATATGTGTCCTGAAATGGTAGATTCTTTAGGATTCCAATTGCTGGTCTGTCTAGAGTCGGGATAGTTTGGTGGACAAGGAGAACAGATTTGACTTTGCTATGGCTTCACCTTGTCACTTATAGTAAATCGAAGGAGAGATGGGCTTTGGCTAAAGATACTCTGTGCCTCAGTAATGGCACAAGGCAATGCCCAGAGTGGGCAGGGCATGGTGAATAGACCAGAATAGTAAAGAAGGAAGGTTTCACAGTGGGTGTAAAGTCAGAAAGACATGTCAAAATCAGGCAGTTGGGGGACTTCCCTGTGGTCCGGTGGTTGAGAATCCACCTTGCAATGCAGGGGACGTGGGTTCAATTCCTGGTTGGGGAACTAAGATCCTACACGCTGTGGAGCAACTAAGGCTGAGTACCATAACTAGAGAAATCCTTGAGACACAACAAAAGATCCTCATGGCACAATGAAGGTTTCACGTGCCGCAGCTAAGACCCAAGGCAGCCGGATAAACAATTTAAAACACACACACACTGATAGTGGGGGCCTTGAAAACTTCCACGACAAGGACCTGAAGACTGATATCCCTGAGGCACTATTGCACTTCGTACCACACTGCATGGTGGTGGAGTGGTAAAGAATCTGCCTGCCAATGCAGGAGATGCAGGTTCAGTCCCTGGGTTGGGAAGATGCCCTGAAGAAGGATATAACAACCCACTCCAGTATTCTTGCCTGGGAAGTCCCGTGGACAGAGGAACCTGGTGGGCTACGACCCACGGGGTCACAAAGAATCAGACACGACTGAGTCACTAAGCGCCCACTATGCACAAAGCTTAGTACAGTGTCAGGCTCAACACAATAGGTGCTCAATATTTGCTGAATGAATGAACCATTAACATTTGTTGAGCAGAACCCTGCTATCACCCAAGATGAATTTAAGGAACATACGTAGGACCTCAATATGTAAAATGGGTTGGAGAAGGCAGAGAAGGAATGTCTGGAAACCAACCAAGAGTCTGCCAAACTGATTCAGACAGACGGGCCAAGCTGGGCTCTTGGGCTGTGAGACCTGAAGGGAGGAGACCCATGTGGCATCAGGACTTTCCCTAAACCATTCCAGCTGGGAGGATGTCATTTTCATTCATGCATGTCTCCACGGAAGGAGCCCCACAATCTCATGAATAAGCACAGTGCAATAGCCCAGACGGGCCAGCACACTCTGCACAAGATCCTCAGGCAGCAATTTAAGCCTCACTAACCCACATCATATTTTCAGCAGAAATGACCACTAATCTCTGTACAATTATTCTCCCTGTAATCAAAGCTGGTTCTTGGTTCACCCTTGCCTTCCCTAGACTCAACAATTCTAATTCCCCTAACTGCTTTCAGAGGTCCATTCACTGAGTCTTCTAATTATTTATATTTTTCTCCTCTGATGCTTCTCCGATTTCCCTCTCCCTGGAGTCAGTTACCTGAATTTTGCTCGAGTCTCACTCATATGATGGGCCTGCTTTTTCTCTAAGTAGTTGACAAGGAGGGAGACTTGCCCTCGTGGGAGCATCGCAGTTCAGTTCCAAGTCTAGCCAGCCAAGGACTCAGACTGTCCTTGCCTGGAGGATTCCCCACAAGGATCAGCAAGCAGCCCACCTCCAGACAGTGTCTGGCCCCAGACCCCAGGGTGGGGATCTTGCCATCTTCTTCCTCTTCATTATCCCCTTGCTCTTCATCATCCCCTTGAAGCCTCCCTGTCTTTGTATCAGCCAAAGTCCACGGCCGTAGGGACAGAAGTGTAATTGATGGCCTTGAGGGATATCAAAGTGCCATTGAGCTAACCCACAGCTCGACAGCCACGCAGGTGCTTCCTGCAGCAGAGAGGGAAAGAAGTGTCTTTAGAAAGCCCTAAACAACGCTGCGCACGGACGTCAACTTGACAAATGACTCTTGAGAAATAGCCCCGTTGTTCTCTGTTGTGTGATTCATCCCAGGCGGTGCTGGGGTCGGGAGGGGGTGAGGCCCAGCCCTGAGTCCCACGTTGCCACTCGGGGCCACTCTTTGCTTCGCCTCTCAGAAAGGATAGGAAGGCACTTGTCTCAATCGCTCTGGCCTTGCTTTCCGGTGGCTTTATTAACTGAATCATGATTTGTGCTCATTTGGTGTGAGGTGCATTCAGTGGCGGGTGGGAACCGTGGGGACGCTTTCTCTAAGCTTTTGGACATCTGTCTGCCTTTGACGTTGGGATCCAGCACTTCTTGCAATCAAGTTTACAGTCTCCCCAGGACAAGACCCCCGCTTTGTTTCCAAATCAGTTGCTCAAAGAACTGGCTTGACTGCTCGTCCAGTGTTGCATGGATGAATGAAAAGATCCCAAGACCAAGAGTCATGATGGCGGGATTCTAGGACTCTAAGGATGGGTAGCTGGGACCTTGGCCAAGTGCTCAAGGTTTCTGGGCCTCCCTGTCCTCACCTGTAAAATGAGAAGGCAAATTCTCAACTGCAGTCAAACTCAGACCTGCAGAGGCTGCTAAGACCCACAGCTAGCTATCGTGACTCTTGGACTTGGGATCTTTTCACTTATCCATTCATCATTTGACCTTGGGCCTCACACTCAGCTCAGAGGAATGATGGTAAGGTGAACATACATGGTTGTGTGCTTAGTTACTCAGTCATGTCCAACTCTTTGCAACCCCATGGACTGTAGCCCACCAGGCTCTTCTATCCGTGAGGATTATGTAGGCAAGAATACTGGAGTAGGTTGCATACCCTCCTCCAGGGGAATGTTCCCAAACCAGGGATCAAACCCAGGTCTTCCACATTGCAGGTGGATTTTTTACCGTCTGAGCCACCAGGGAAGCCCTGCTGAACACCAGGCAACATAAGAGTGTAAGGTGAACATAAGGCAACAACGATTGCCTTGCACACCCAACAACAGGAGTAAACAGCAGACTGCTGAAATCCAGGTGAAATGTACATAATAATTCCAGTTAGTAGGTAGGCCTGGAGGTCCTCTCCAGGGAAGTTAGATGCAGGTATTGTGAGTAGCACGTGAGCTGGCATGTGGCCTATGCCCAACAAAACACAGCATGATTGGCACCCTTGAGTTTATTGGCTGTTCTTTACCGAGGTGTCTCAGCCACTAGCCTATGACACGTACATCAATTCTTTGGCTTCGGACTTCCCTGATGGTCCAGTGGGTAAGAATATGCCTGCCAATGCAAGGGACATGGGTTCAATCCCTGATTCCAGAAGATCTCACACATCACGCAGCAACTAAGCCCACGGTCCACAGCTACTGAGCCTGCACTCCAAAGCCTATGCTCCCAAACAAGAGAAGCCACTGCCAGGAGAAGGCTGCACATCGCAAGGATGAGCAGCCCAGGCTCACCACAACTAGAGAAATCTCACAAGCAGCAAACAAAAACCCCAGCACAGCCAAGAGAAGTAATTTTTTAAGATTCTTTGGCTTTTGTTTCTTCTGTGAAACAGCACAGCAAGCCCATATTCTGGGGAAGGAAGTCCCACAGCAAGAGACAAGTTTGTTCATGTGAGTTGTGCAGAAGAGTCTACACAAGAAGTGTATGTGGTTTGTCATGAGATCCTGGGTGTGCCTTAAGGAGACTGGCCAATGTGACCCAACACAGAGCCCATTTCTCAAAGCAGTCATCATCTGATTGATTTCCCCAGGCCAAGAGACATGCTCTGGGTTTTAATGTCCTTGATTTTCATCAATAGCAGCTTTGTTAGTTTTAACAGAAAGCAAGACAAATTTGTTTGAACTCAGAGACTCATAGATGCCTGAATATTCTTCTCTGAATTAAACATGGTTACAACACTGGAACTGAAGAGCTGAGTAGAAATGGCTTCTTTATGGAAAGGCACTTTAGCAACTTGGATCAATGGTCATGAAAGTTTTTGCAAGTTTTAACAACCCCAACCTTCCCCTGGGAATCCTTTTCAGTTCTTGTGTACAGATTGCCAATGCCACTGACCACTGAGGTGCTTAGCGCTGGGAGAGGTCAGCTAGTTAGGACTCTGGCTTGCCCTTCATTTTGCCCTTCCTTTGATTAAAGCATCTAGTTACTCTCACATTTTGACTTGACTTAGGCAAGGGCTATGGTTTGAATTTGTCCACACCCCCAAATTTGTGTGCTGAAATCCTTAATCCCAAGGATGATGGTATCTGGAGGTGGAGTTTTGGCAAGGTGCTTGAGTTATGAGGGTAGAGCCCTCATGAGTGGGATTAGTGCTTTTGTGAAAGAGACCCCCCCCCATTCCTGAGCCCCATCCACCACTTGAGGATGCAACAAGAAGTCTGCGACCTGGAAGACAGCCCACACTAGAACCTGTCATTCTGACACTCTCATCTCAGATGGCCAGCCTCCAGAACCGAGGGCCACAAACGCTTGCTGTTTGTAAGCCACCCAATCTGTAATATCTTTTCACAGTGCCCCGAACAGACATAGACAACAGGTTGGACAGGAAGGGGCTTTGTTTTCAGCTATGGATCTTTGCCAGAGTCTCGTAGCCTCTGGAGGACAGACAGACCTTCCTGCAGAATTGAGACAAATAAAAGGAAAAAGAGATACTTTTACACTAAGAGGTCAACACCTACACACATCTGCACACACACACACACACACACACACATAGGTGTGCCTCCACCACTTATAGCTAATGAGCCTCCTTAAGTTAATCAACCTCTGAGCCTTGGTTTTCTTGTTTATGATGTGAGAAAAATAAATGGGACCAAATCATAGTTGTTGCAAGAAGTGATAGAAATAGTATCTATACAGCACTTAGCACAATGCCTGGAATATTCTGAGTATGCAATAACTGACAGATAATAGTAGTGCTACTACTAATAAAAACCTCCCCTTTCCTGACAAAGAACCTTCAGCCCCTTAGCAATCTGCAGAAAGTCAGGGCTGATGTCATTGGGGTTTTCCATAGGGTTCACTATGAGGCAGAAGAACAATAAGGTTAGGGGTTATCCATATCGACTGCTGCAGATTCCTGGAAGAGAAACCATCTTCAGCTGCCTAAGTTTGAGGGAACTTGCCTTCTTGTTATGGGGGCCCAGGGACACAGAACCCCTGGGGTAAGCTTCTAAGACCCAAAACTGGCTATCATGACTCTTGGACTTGGGATCTTTTCACTTATCCATTCATCATTTGACAAGCACTTAAATAAGCCAGTTTTTTTGAAGAACTAGGCATAAGAAGAGGAAAGGGACCCCTGTGGTCAGGAACCCCTTTTTCACTATGATTGCAAGAAGCATGGGGAGCCGACATCAGCTCACGTGGTTCTCATGCTCTGCTGGACGCAGCTCAGATCAGATCAGCACAGGTCCAGAGACGCAGGCTGCAGTGTGCATGGGGCTGAACCAGGGCGTCCACGCTGAGAGCTCGGCTTCAGGCCTTCACTCCCCCTGGGTTCCCCTCTGCCGCTCTGATTATAATGAAGTTTTTGCGCAAAGAATCTTCATTATATAGCAAGGAACCAAGAGTTTCATAATCTTTAAAAAATTTTATCTATTTAATGTATTTTGGTGGTGCTGGGTCCTTGTTGCTGTGCGCAGGCCCCTCCAGTTGCGAAGAGAGGGGCTTTTCAGTGAGCCGTCTTCGCGTCGAGGTGGCTGCTCGTGGCATGGAGCACGGGCCCTCGGATGCAGGCTCCAGTAGCTGCAGCACTGGGCTCAGTAGTTATGGTGCACGGGCCTAGTTGCTCCGTGGCATGTGGGATCTTCCCGGGCCAGGAACTGAACCGGTGTCCCCTGCACTGGCAGGTGGATTCTCATCCACTGTGCCACCAGGGAAGTCCATTATAATCTTTAAAAAGTGTCAATATTTCTCAAACACCCTTCCCACTCATACTTACTCAAGGGAAAATGAGAGATCTCAATATCTCTTACTCTGGAACTCACAGTGTAAAACCACTTCATGACGACAAACCTCCACAGCAAAGATCTAGCTACCAATCCAGAGGTGTGAATTTTCACACTGGGGCTTCAGAAAGTGAGGAGTCCTGTTAAATATGAGATTTGTAGTTTGGGAGTTGCCCCCTGCCTCAAAGGCCAGCTCCATGGGCACCGGCGTCTGCAGTGGATTTGTTCACTGCTGCATTGCAGGCACCTAGAATACTGACCAGACTTCAGGGCCAGTAAATAGCTACTGAACAGATAAATGTTTATGAATGAGTTTGGGTGAGTTACTTGGCTTCTCCTCATCCTGAAAAAAAATATAGAATTGTTGTGAGAACAGTTGATTTCATCATGTGGACCTCTTAAAAACAATGCTGATTAGTGTTAACTATTTTTGAGCATAGGTCTTTCTGTAATGGTTCTCTTCCTATGTTCTCTCAGAGGACTATCAGATATTCAGCAATTTCACAGATTTATGGCTCAGCTGGTAAAGAATCCATCTGCAATGTGAGAGACCTGGGTTCAATCCTTGGGTTGGGTAGATCCCCTGGAGAAGAGAAAGGCTACCCACCCCAGTATTCTGGCCTGGAGAATTCCATGGACTGTATACTCCATGGGGTCACAACAAGTCAGACATGACTGAGTGACTTTCACTTTTTTTTCCCATCTTATAATTATCTCAGTCAAATGATGCTATCAAAAAAGTCCTGAAAGGACTTTTGGCTTGATTCTTTTTGTATAAAGGTCAGATATGCTCAGGTGCTTTGGTTTTATTCCCACTGGGCTTCCTAGCTGGCACAGTGGTGAGGAATCCCCCTGCCAAAGCAGGAGATGAAGGTTCAATCCCTGGGTCAGGAAGATCCCCTGAGGAAAAAATGGCAACCCACTCCAGTATTCGTGCCTGAGAAATCCCATGGAAAGAGGAGCCTGGCGGGCTGCAGTCTATGGGGTCTCAAAGAGTCGGACATAACTTAGCAACAAAACCACAACATGGACATGAATACATCAAGTCTTACAAAATAGGTTTAAAGGCAAGTGGCGCCATAGTTACTTCATCAAAGAGAAAAACAGAAAATGCAGTTGAGAACCAGAAATGGAATACAGGCTCTCGCTCTTGCCTTGGCTGGCTGGAGTAACGGCCCACCCAGCCAGTCTTCTCTATAAAAACCTAATACAGTGAGGAAATAGCCATTCCCATATCCCGCTGCTGAATATCGATCTGGCTTGTGACATTGTATTAGTAAGAATAAATATTTGAGCACAGAGAGTACAGCAGAAATGGATTTTGGAGTCTGAAAGACTGAAATCCCAGCGGTGTGCTCTTGAGAAAACTACGTAGGCAATCTAAGCATCAGTTATGTCCTCTGGAAAATGGGGTCAAGGGTGGCAATCTGGCAGTGTGGTTATAAAAGTGATAGATGATGTTTGTACGCTTTCAGGAGATGGCCTGTTTATAAACTGTGCTTAACAGAGGATGACGATGATGGCGAGGAGATGAGCATAATGATGACGATGATCTTCCCTGTTCAGGAAACACAGGCTCAAGCTAAATAAACACTTTGCCTCTCCCCCAGGAATGTTAGTATTTGAGAAAAGTGCTGAGATTGTGCAGCTGATTAGGTCAGCTTTTCAGGGAGACAAATTTATAGAAGTTTGACCTGGGTTTGATCCCTGAGTTGGGAAGATCTCCTGGAGGAGGGAATGGCAACTCACTCCAGTATTCTTGCCTGAAGAATCCTCATGGACAGAGGAGCCTGGCAGGCTGCCCGTCCATGGGGTTGCAGAGTTGGACACGTCTGAGACAGCACAGCACACATTCACTTTACCATACCTTTCGGTGTCCCAAACTGGACATTCCCATCTGAAAAACAGGGCTTTTCTTTCCCACCAGTTTGAGACCACACACACACACACACACACACACACACACACATACACACACACACCCAGCAATTCATTTCTCATTTGGGTTTGGGATGGAGCCAGCTGGTAAAAGGGTTCAGAGCATGTTTATTGTCTTTGTTCTCGAGCGTTTTCTGGGGCTTCCTGGCAGCTCGTGGTTCTGCAGCAAGGAGCAAAGCCCTCCAGGATTGCCAAACCCAGAGAAATCCCAGACTCGGGCCATTGCCCAGGGCTGGTGCAGGGCAGCTGAAAGCCTGTTCCCTCCTGCCTCCAACTCTTGCCCAGAACTCTGAGCAAACACAGGGCAGGAGGGAGCATTTGGCTCCCTGGGGCTTGTTCTTACTAGTGTTGCCGTGGCGATGACTGTGCTGTCTGTCTCCAGGCCCCACACAGGACCTCTCCCCTTGGTACTGACTGGGAGAGGCTCTGGAGTCTCTGCTGTGGGGTCTTTAGGGGGGATATGCTCGTGTGTGTGTGTGTGTATGAAGCCTCTCACACTGGGTTAGCAGAAACTAACACATTGTAAAGCAATTTCATCAGTGTGCCTGCTCAGTCGTGTCGACTCTTGTGACTCCACGGCCTGTGGCCTGCCAGGCTCCTCTGTCCATGGGGTTTTCCAGGCAAGGATCCTGGAGTGGGTTGCCATTTCCTCCTCCAAGGGATCTCTCCATTCCAGGGACTGAACCCACATCTCCTATGTTTCCTGCATTTGCAGGCGGGGTCTTCATCACTGAGCCAACGGTGAAGCCCGTAAAGCAATTATACACCAATTTAAAAAAATTTTAATGCAAAAAATAAACAGACTGAATAAAAAGATAAATAATTTTTTTTTAATGACACCTCTGATTGCAGACACTGCAGATGTCTTGGTTTCCAAGCAGATGACCTGAGCCCCAGTCCAGTCCTCAGGCCTGACCCACAGAGGAGTCTTACTCTATGCCTGGAGGTGAAAACAATGCTCAGTTCAGGCTGAGCCATCTCTTCCCAGCCCTCTCCACCCACTGCCATCATTATACCCTTGAACGCATCCCGGGATGGATGTGTTAAAGGGCAGTGAATACAGCTCAGTGGTCCAGAGCATCACCTTTAGCTTTCAGCCAAGGTCCAAAACTGACTTTTCTACTTTGCGGAGCCCTGTGACCTTGAGCCACCTGGGTAACCTATCTTTGCCCCGGTTTCCTCAAATGTAAAGAAAGGATTTTAACACCTACTTTGTAGTGCTGATGTGAAGATTAAATGAGATGGTGGGTAGAAAGGGTCTGATCCACAGTGATAGTGATGAGTAGAATCTGTATGCAAAATGCTGGCACTCTGCATGCCTTCCGCACATGCCTGGTGGTGGGGTTTGTCTCTGTGGTCTCCCAGCAACTCCCCCAAGAGTTCCGTTGTAACCAGAGTGAGTTAATACAGGTTTCTGTGGGACTTGTTAAACTGCCAGTACATTTCCAGCTTGGAGAAAGGCGAGACTGACCTAATAATTAATCAATTAAAAACCATATCTTGAATGCCAAGCATTGTCGAGGTGTCATCTGCAGAAATGAAAGTTGTGTGCACAGGACAGGGAGAGAGGGAGGTGCCTGTCCAGGTACGGACGGCATTCAGGGTGATTGGAGCTGGACGGGTAACGTGCTGGGGCATCTGAAAAGAGGTGACCACAAGGAAGGGATTTGAAGAATGAAGAGGGACTTGCCCAGAAGAGAAAACAAGGAAAGGATTCTAGACGGAGTGAATATAAAAGGTGCAAAAAACAGCCAAGCAAATGCCACGTTTGGAGAAAGGTTCTCCGTGGTTGGAGCACAACGGGGAGGGATTCTTCTGGAAAGACAGGAGGGCAGTGGTTGATCTGTCCTGTGCGGTGATGGTCTGGCCTCAGCTACTCAGTAACCCGTCAGTGAGATGGTCCACCTGGCGTATCACCCACTCTCAACATCCCCCTCACCTGCAGCCCCAGAGGCAAGAAGACAGTCAGGGGTCCAGTCTTGACTCCAGGTAAATGGTTCTCTCCGCTCCTGTTCTGCTGTGTAAACTTTGAGTTCAGTTTCTTCACTTATAAAATGAAATTGGGGTGTGGTGAGTGTGCTTTCTTTTAAAAGAACTTCAGGCAAATCTATTTCTCATTACCCACTGACGAAAATATCTATGGGCATTGTTTAGATGAGGGCTTCCCTGATAGCTCAGTTGGTAAAGACCGCCTGCAATGCAGGAGACCCTGGTTCAATTCCTGGCTCAGGAAGGTCCCCTGGAGAAGGGATAGGCTTCTGGGACTGCCCTGGTGGCTCAGCTGGTAAAGAATCTGCCTGCAATGTGGGAGACCTGGGTTCGATCCCTGGGTTGGGAAGATGCCCTGAAGAAGGGAAAGGCTATCCACTCCAGTATTCTGGCCTAGAGAATTCTATGGACTGTGTAGTCCAAGGGGTCGCAAAGAGTCNCTGCCCTGGTGGCTCAGCTGGTAAAGAATCTGCCTGCAATGTGGGAGACCTGGGTTCGATCCCTGGGTTGGGAAGATGCCCTGAAGAAGGGAAAGGCTATCCACTCCAGTATTCTGGCCTAGAGAATTCTATGGACTGTGTAGTCCAAGGGGTCGCAAAGAGTCGGACATGACTGAGCGGCTTTCACTTTTCATTATTTAGATGAAGCAGCTGTTTAACTTACCCTTCCAGAAGATCCTGTGAAGCCATTTTGTAGAAATCAATTCGACTTTTCACACATGGTGATGAAGACCTGGAGTGGATTTTCCCCACTCTCCTAGTGGCCCTGCGTGATTTTTCCATGTCACGCTCTGCTCCCTCCTGTAGGTTGATGAGCTATCAAACGTGAACCATTGCTTCCACTTCTGATTCCTCTGAGAAGGGATCTTGTATTACAGCTCAGAGGGAAGAAACTTGAGCAGAGGTGAAAGTAATTGACTTTCTCCCAGCCCTTGACCCCACCATCCTTCTCTCCTGAACCCCACCAAAAGACAAAACCCGAAACAATAGCAGCTGAGCCTTCAGCACTATCAGAGCCTTAAGTGACAAGCTGGTGGAGCTATTATGCCACCTGAACCGTCAATGAGAGCGGCCTGACGTGGATGGCTTCTCGCCATTCTTCTTCTTGAAAGGCTTTTTCTATATTTTGTCAGGAGTGAGATTCCCTCAGTGCCCAACCTGATCTCTGCACCTTCCAAAATCACAGCTTGGCTTCCTGAAGACTTGGTAGCCCAGCAGTGTTTCCGACACAAGCTGGCTGAAAATTGCCCTTCAATAAGTCTTCTGGGCATAGAGGAATCCATGGAACTGAAATAACAATTCTGCCCTTCCCATGAGGAAAGTGAGCCACAGTAAATACACAGGCACGTTTCAGGCCCAGATCCCCCAGCAGAAAAGGAAAAAAAAAAAAAATTCAGCGCCCTTATTTATGGCCCAAGGTCCTAGAGTTTCTTTCTCCAAGGCAACCTCTGAAATGCAGCACACGTAGTCTGCAAAGAATCCTGGTAAGCAGGCAGATGGCAGAGAGAGATAACATAAGTTACGGGAGAATATTTTGAACTACATGTGGAGGTGTTTTATGTTTATATATAGTTGCGGTTTAGTCACAAAGCCATGGCCGACTCTATTGCTATCCCATGGATTGTACCCCTCTAGACTTCTTTGTCCATGGGATTTCCCAGGCAAGAATACTGGAGTGGGTACCATTCCCTTCTCTAGGGGATCTTCCCAACCCAGGGATCAAACCCATGTCTCCTGCATTGACGGGCAGTTTCTTTACCACTGAGCCACCACCAGGGAAGCATATATATATGTGTGTATGTATATACACACACACACACACATACATATGTATACACATACATATGTATATGGGCTTCCCAGGTGGTGCTAGTGGTAAAGAACCCACCTGCCAAAGCAGGAAACAGAAGCGACCTGGGCTCGATCCCTGAGTCAGGAAGATCCCCTGGAGGGCGGCATGGCAACCCACTCCCGTCTTCTTGCCTGGAGAATCCCCTGGATTAAACGGGCACACAGAGTTGCAAAGCGATGGAGACGACTGAAGTGATTTGGTGACCACACACGCACATACGTGTGTATCTCTGTGTGTGTGTGTGTTCACGGCACACAGCGCTTGGAATCTCAGCTTCCAGACCAGGGCCTGAACCCATACCTCCTGTGTTGGAAGTGTGGAATCCTAACCATTGGACTGTCAGCGAAGTCCCCAAGTATTTTTTTCTATCATCAAAGTGCCACTGACATCACAGGAAGTGACACATTTCACATCAAAACTCATTCCTTCCACTAAGATAACAGTAACAACATTTTTCACAGGAGAAAGTGAAAGGTCTGAGAGGAAAATGCCTTTTTAAACACTAATTAACTGAAAGAGGTTGTTCTGCTTCCAGTTCTTCAAACTTTCACAGAAGTTCTCCTGATAGTTGAGGGGTTGGCTCCTGGTTCTTGATTGTTCTCTCTGCCTTTTTTTTTTTTTTTTTTTAAGTCATTTATTAAACCCCACCCTGCTCTGGGAAGCCAGCATCCTGCAAACAATGCATGGATTTTAGGTCTTTAGAAAACAGACTCAGCCTGCCCCTGCCCCAGGGGGAAAATGCCACGAAAAGAAGGCATTCCGACCAAACTGGTGGAGAAACAATGGTGCAACAGGTTTGCTTTCTCCCATGGAATTTTCCTGGGCTTTGAAGTCAGTGAACTGTCAGCTCACTTCAGAGTACAATGCACACACCTGGAGCCCAGGAAGAAAGTCTGTGAGATCTACATCTGGGTCAACTAAGGGGACACAGGGGCAGCACCCACAGGCGGTAACGTGGTCCTGCCGCGACGACTCTCTGCAACCCCATGGACACTGTAGCCCGCCAGGCTCCTCTGTCCATGGGATTCTCCAGGCAAGAACACTGGAATGGGTTGCCATTTCCTTCTCCAGGGGATCTTCCTGATCCAGGGATCGAACCTGTGTTTCCTGCCTTGGCAGGTGGATTCTTTACCACTGAGCCCCCAGGGAAGCCCTGAATCAAGTCTAGCTCGTTCTTAAAAACAAGGAGTAGGAAACCCACTTCCCTGGGTTAAACGGGGAAGCTGAGTCAGTGACTGTGTCCTGTGCCCCTCCCCCTGGAAATCCAGGCGGGGCCTGAGGTAGACTCTGCAGACAGACCTCAGGGAGCCCTGTTCCGCTGCGCATCCTCACCATAGAGGTCACAGCTTAGTGAAGACTCTCGGAGGAGTCCACCAGGATCAGGTTTCCTATCCCGAGCAGAAGGGACCGTGTTGGCCAGCATGACCCTGCCGTTCTTCCTTGTTTCTGCCTGAACCTGCCGTTCTTCCTTGTTTCTGCCTGAACCTGCCGCTTGAAGGTGCAGTCACTTTACTTACAACTGAAGCAGAATTTACACTTGGGTCTCACCCACCTGCAGAGTTGCCCTTCTCACCACCGTGCCCTCCCACCTCCTTCAAACCACTTTTCTGGCTCATAAATGACAGCCAGCAGAAAGAAGCCAAAATGCTGGGCAGTGAGAGATGGAGAAAAGTGTATGGGACCAGGCGCCTGCAGAGAGATCTGAGCTCTAGTGCTTGCTCTCTGTACTGGCTGTGTGGCTTTAGTTCAGTCAGTTTACCTCTCTGAGTCTCTGTGATATTGTGATTCATAATACGAAATATATTATTGTGTCTCATTTCTGGCACAGAGTTGCTGAAAACCCTGAGAATTTCCTAAGGAAAGAGAGCCATTGGAGCTGTCTTTTGTCGTGTTAATGAGGTGACTTTTGGAAAGCCCCTGGGTCACCTAAGGATGGGAAACTGGTTGCCAGGGGAACCAACCACGTGATTAATAGGTTGGAACTTACAGCCCCACCCCCAGAGCTCCGGAGAGGAAAGAGGGGCTGACAATTAAATTCAACCCCCAGTGACTAATGTTTTTTTTTTTATCAATTATGCCTATATAATGAAGCCTCCAAAAAAACTCAAAAGGATGGGGCTCAAAGAGCTCTGATATTGGTGAACAGGTGGAGATTTAGAGAGAATAGCATGTTCAGAGTGAGCGTGAAAGCTTCCACATACCTCGTCCCAGGCACCTCTTCCATCTGGTTATTCCTGAATTATATCCTTTTATAATAAACCAGCGATCTATAAGTAAACATTTTTCTGACTTCTGTGAGTTGCTCTAGAATTTCGATCGAACCTAAGAAGGGGGCCATTGGAGCCTTCGATATATAGCTGGCTGATCAGAAGCGCTGGTGACAGCCCAGCCTTGTGACTGGCAACTGAAGTGCGGCAGGAGGGAGCAGCTTTGTAAGACTGAATCCTTCAGCTGTGGAATCTGATGCTCTCTCCTGGTCGATAGTGCTGGGACTGAGTTGAATTTTACAACAGCCAGATGGTGTCTGAAAACCGCTTGGTGTGGGGGAAAGGAAAAATCCCACTCATTGGAATTGGGTGCAGAATTAGAGTCTCATCAGCGATTTCACTTTCTTTCTTTCTTTCTTTTTTCCTTCATCTATGAGAACTAGCCTGGGATACCTCTAATATTCCTTCCAGCGTTCAGGCCGTTATGTTTCTAGAATATGGGCGTACCCCTGCCCTCCTGATATGCCACACTTAATCCCTAAACCTTGCTGAGTTATGTTTAAATTTGTTAATCAGAAAATCAGGCACCTGACTCTTTGCGACCCCATGGACTGTAGCCTGCCAGGCCCCTCTATCCATGGGGTCTTCCAGGCAAGAACACTGGAGTGGGTTGCCATTGCCTACTCCAAGGGATCTTCCTTACCCAGGGACTGAACCTGCGTCTCCTGCATCGGCAAGAGGATTCTTTACCACTGAGCCATCTGTGAAGCCTAATGCTCAGAGAGGCCTAAGTGAGCAGCTGATTCTATGGCTGGCATATCCCAAACTCACACACATTCACCATATACAGTGCATAGACTCAGATCAAGGCAGGCCCCCGCCACTCCTCTATGTAAAATTTCTGGCCCATTATTGTGAGTGTTTATTCTTTACTCAAACAAGCAAACAAAATCCAAAGGCAACGAAACCACAACAAAGGGGCCAGGGGACGTGCAGGGAATGTACCTCTTCCAAGGGCAATTGTTTAAACACCGCCACGTTCCCCACCTACCACCCTCCAGCCAATCCCATGAACTCCTGTGCAATCACATTAAAAAAAAAAATGCAATTTCCTCATCAAATACCTTTCCAGTGTGGTTTGTAGTTCATCTGTTTCTTTAAATGAAGCACATATCCACCTAGGGCCTGACGTTTGCATCCATGGGTCCCTCAGGAAAGAAAGAGCACCATCCAAGAACCGAATTGAAATTACTTAATTTTAAGACCGCCTACAGAGCAAGGATTTGGTGTCCCATTCAGATCTTTTTTTCTCCTTTGATTTGCTAGGATCTCAGATCAAAAGATGCTTTAGCTTCTGAGCTCCATAGGGCTCCTCCCTTTTGGATGCTGCTCTCTACATCCATGTCAGTTAGAATCAGTCAATGCAAGTAAGCTTTTCAGGAGTCAAAGGAAAGGTGGCCACTTTCCCTCATATGACACAGCTCTGTCTTCTTTCCATTAGAAAAGCTGTGCTCAGGGAAAATATTATAATGATTTCATGCTGCTGGGTTCTCATACTGAGCTTGTCACCTGTAAAATAATAATCTTGGCAACCCTATGGGCTGTAGCCCGCCAGGCTCCTCTGTCCATGGGATTCTCCAGGCAAGAATACTGGAGTGAGTCACCATTCCCTTCTCCAGGAGATCTTCCCCACTCAGGGATCAAACCCCAGGTCTCCTGCATCACAGACAGATTCTTTTCCATCTGAGNGCAACCCTATGGGCTGTAGCCCGCCAGGCTCCTCTGTCCATGGGATTCTCCAGGCAAGAATACTGGAGTGAGTCACCATTCCCTTCTCCAGGAGATCTTCCCCACTCAGGGATCAAACCCCAGGTCTCCTGCATCACAGACAGATTCTTTTCCATCTGAGCCACCAGGGACCTCTCTGAGCTCTTGAGAGGGTTAGATGAGTTGATTCGTATGACACACTTGGAATCGTTCCAGCTATACAGGAAGCACTCAACAAATGTCAGCCATAATTATGTTTTTAATGTGGAGAAAAAACTATCACTTTCTGAGCACCCCTCTGGGTCAGGCATAGTGCTAAGCACTTTACGTCATGATTTAATCCTCCTAGTTACTCAACAAGGTACTAATTATTATGCATACTTTTACTGAGTGAAGAGGTTAAGTAACTCATCCAGGATCAGAAAGCTAGTGAATGGTACCCCTGGGGTAGGATTTGATCCCAGGTCTGTCTAATCTGAAGTTCTAATCTGAAGGTCTGTAGCCCTGTGTAAAGAAAACAGTATTGTTTCAAGAGGAGAATAGTGGAAGAATTCCCACGGTGACCAGCAGCAAAACAAATGACAGAGAAGGCCTTTTTGTGAGAAACATCTGTTGGGGGTTGCAGGGAATCAGTTCAGCAACTAATGTTAAGATAAACATGCTTTTTCTCAATTAAACTCAAGGGAAGCGTGGCTGACACCATTAAGTTAGCCCACCCAATTGCCCCTTCAGTCCCTTTCCTTTTTCTCACAGAATCTCAATTTTAATGCGGTAATGATACATCCATCCCCAGGAAAGGAATCATGGCCCTCTCATTCTCCTTTGCTGGATACTCACATTTCTGTTCTTCCTTATAGCTAGCCACCCAGTTCAGACCATGGGGATATAAGAACGTTTTTCTTGGGGGCTATAGGAAAAACTCTTGTTCCTAGAGACGAATAAAGAAAAAGTCTTTTGCTCTTGTTGCTTCTTTTAAGCTCAGAATGCTCATGTGATATCTGGAACTGCAGCAGCCATCTTAAGACCATGAGGCAGAAGAATAAAACACCATTAACACTGAAGATGGCAAAGAAGGATGGAAAAAGCATGGAAGGATAATCAAGTAACCGAGGAAACACTGAGATCAGCTCCAGACTTCTTAAGTAAATAATAAATGTAATTATGAGTTCATTTGCTCACAATATTTAATCAAGCATTTTGTTCCTAACTGAAACAGAAGGTAGCCTTAAGGGAAAGAAGCTGAAGCTTCGCTTGATCAGAATTAAAACCCCTCCATCTGCCCTTTCATGACAGGTGAACTTCACCTCATTCTGCCTGATGTTCTCAAGGTTAATTGCTTACATAATTTGCCTCTTCCCCTTTTTATAACCACTCCCATCTCCCACTCCCAGTATCACCCATGATAAAGTTATTTGAAGGCAAGAGGTTTGAATAATATTATTATCCACTGTGCCCTCCCCCATCCTACACAACTCTATGCTGAATTGTCATGTCCATTGCAGGCAGCAAGACCAACACACACACATGCACACACATGTGTACATGCACATACACACACAGAACCATACATGTTTATTGACCTTAAGCAGGAATCGGTGGACTACCAGTGCTGAAGCCCTATTCAAGGTCAAAACACGCCGGAAAGAAGAGGGAGAGATGAACGTAAGCAAAAAGAGACTGGAATTAACTAAGAAGCAAAAGAAGAGAAAGAGAAAATAAACCAACAGCAGCAGCTCAAGGGCTTGACAACAGTGAGATTTACTACACTAATATGCCAGGCTGCCTGTGGTAATTAGTTTCTGTAAAACCATATCTCCTAGCTCACATTCAATTAAATCATACAGTGTTTATTTGAGACGGGAGGGTTGGCAGGGCCCCAAGCTCAGCCAGCCCACCTGTCCCTTGCCTGGCACAGTGTGTGTGTCAGTCACATTGTTTTCGGATGGTCAGGCAGTGAGGGGGTGAGGGGGTGAGTGTTCGTGCGGACAGAGATACAGAAAGATGCCACACGAGGCAGCTATGGTACTGAATGATGTCATGCTCCTCTTGACTTGAAAACTCACCCCAGAAATAGTTAACCCAGTGTTTGATCCTACCATTGGTTATTTTCAAATCCCTCTGTGTGGAGGAGGCAAAATCAGAGTGATTGTTTCTTAAAAATCATGCGTAAGAACAGGCTCTCAGTTTGTCAGGGAAGATGCTAATGGTACTGGAAAGAAAAGCATCTTATTCAGGAAGTTTGTCTATTTCCTGGTCACTGCACAGAGGTGCTTTTGATGGAATGCACTTATTATGCCCCCTCCATCGCCTTAGAATGAATGGACAGCCCTTCAAAACGCCCTCAGTGTAAGACATGTGCGTGTGAGGAGGTGACTGGGAGGAGCAGAGAGTGTGGTCAGAATGAGAAAGCAGAGATTTCTGCACAACAGCATGCATGGCTGCAAAGGCAATTTCTTCCTCCTGAAACTGAAATCAATATTAAATTGAATCTATGTGCTTCAGCTCCATGGGTAGCTTCCCAACCTTCTTTCTTGGCCAATCGCGATCCCTCATCAATCCACTTGCGTGGATTTTCTTTTTCTTTTTCTTTTTTTTCTGTGTCTCCTACCAGCAAAGTGCAGGGTCCCCTAGGAGAGAAGCAGCATAACGTGCCAGCTGCTCCCTGTTCCTAAAGAATTAGCAAGAAAATCACCTTTGAAAACGAAGATCTGCAGGGAAGAAGAGTAAATGATGTTTTAACTCTTAAACCATCCATCTCCTGCTAACCACTTCTGCCGCCCGGGACAGATCTGATAAGCAAATCTTGACCTCAAGCAGAATCTGATCGGAAAAATTATTCTGAGTTTATGAGGCTGCTCCTATCTCCTTTTTCTAGTTCTTATGGCTGATTATTTGCTATGTTGTTTTAAAAATATGTATTTGTTTATTATTTACTAAACCATCACCACTATTTATTTTGGCTGCTCTGGGTCTCAGCTGCAGCATGCACGTGGGGCCCAGCTCCCCGACCAGCGATTGAACACCGGCTCCCCTGCATTAGGAACACGAAGTCTTACCCACTGGACCAACAGGAAAGTCCCTGATTATTTGTTATTGTCTTGATCTTCTAATTCCTTAATTTCACTTGCCTGAATTTTCCTAGGAGACAGTGATTCTTTATTGCGCTTGTATTTGAGAACATGACATAAAATAATTTTAAAAGCCCTCCCAGGCTTAAAACAACAGGATGAAATTCAGTGCAATTTTCCACTCAAGGTAACTTTTTCTCTTTTGAAATCATGTTATTTTTTCCACCAATGGGTGTGCCTTACATTTCCATGACTATCCTGAAATCCCAGCTTTGTTTCTTCCTGGGCTTAACTTCTGCTTCTTTACCCAGAAGTGTGAACGCATCTCAGTTATCTCGGTTATAAGAAGATTCATGGTCAAAGGCAAACAAACAACCCACTGAAGAAATATGACATCAATTAAACTCTAGCAGCCGAATTTCGTTATGTAAAAATGCTCAACCTCCAGTACCAGAGGGAGAAAAACAAAACCTTACATTGTTGGGCCCTGATCAAAAGGCGAACACCTTAAATCAATAGAGACAACAGCTTGCAATGCAGTTACCGTACTTAGTAAGTGAAGTAGCTCAGATTTGAAAATGTAAAGTCACTTGTCTAAAGTAACCCAGTGACAAGGCGAAACTGAACCCTGGTCAGTCAAGTGTGACACTTTGACATCTTGTGGGCCGGCCAGCGGGAAGCAACAGCTGATGATAAGAGCCCTGGGAGGGACTGACATCAATGTCCAGATGTAAATTTCAACAGCACAAGTCTAAGCTGCGAATACCCAGCGCAGTGAACATCCTTGGTGAGCCCTGAATGTCACTCCAGAGGAAGAAGGGGAGATTATCACCCCTAAGGGATAGACATCACATTGAAAGGTCTCAGGTAGTTTAATAGTCCTTGTCTAGTCCCTTGAGTCTGTGATCCTAGGTCAAGAAACCCCTGACCTACGTTCATCTAGAACATAAGACACTGCGACTATGAATGACTAGAATAAGTCTGTCTATTTCATTATTTGACTTTAGAAGAAGCAGAAAAAAAAAACCCAGATATTGATTACAGTTGGATTTTTTTTCTCACAATCAGCTTCCCATGTCACTCCAGTGGTGCCCAGGAGATGGTCAATGTATTCCGGCACACTCAGCCCAGGGGAGGGTGACTCTTGCCCATCTCCTGATTGTGGGATTGTCTGTTTCATCCCGAAGGGTGATCCCAGTGAAGAGCACAGACTCTGGAGCCAGACAGCCTGGGTTCTACTTCTGGATGTGCTGCCTTCCTGCTGGGTGACTTTGCACGATCATGTGGTGTCTCTGTACTCCGGCTGTGAAATGAAGAGGAGAGAAGAATGCCTTATCCTAGGTTGCTGTGAGGCTTCAATGAGATACTTTCTATGAATTTCTTAGGACAGTTAGTCAAGACTCTGCACATGAGAGCTGTTTCTAATATGATCATTAACATTGCACCTATTGAGACTTGGAAAAGGCAGCCTCCAGAAATCCTTCCTTAAACCCACACAGCCCTTCAAAGGGCAGAGGGACTGAGGAAGTCTGGACCCAGGGCAGTTGCTCTGCAAGCCCAGGCTGTGCAGTAGCAGCTGAGAAGCCCTGGATGAACAACCTCACATGAGAGCAAATTCCCCATCACAGGACCTCCCTAGAACCACATTTATGTCCCACCACCGTCCACACTGCTGTTGCTATTCAGGCATGTCTGACTCTTTGTGATCCATGGATGGTAACATGCCAGGCTTTATTGTCCTTCACTGTCTCCCAGAGTTTGCTCAAATTCGTGTCCATTGAATCAGTGATGCTATCTAACAATCTCATCCTCCGCCACCTCCTTCTTCTTTTGCCCTCAATCTTTCCCAGCATCAGAGTCTTTTCCAATGTCGGCTCTTTGCTTCAGGTGGCCAAAATATTGGAGCTTCACCTTGAACATCAGTCCTTCCAATGAATATTCAGGGCTGATTTCCTTTAGGATTGACTGATTTGATCTCTTTGCTGTCCAAGAGACTCTCAAGAGTCTTCTCCAGCACCACAGTTTGAAAGTGTCAATTCTTTAGCTCTCAGCCTTCTTTATGATCTGACTCTAACATCCACAGAAGCCCTAAAACTGCAAATGCAATGGTATTTGGGCATAAGATCTTTGGGAAGTAATCAGGGTTAGATGAGATCATGACTGTTGGGCACTCATGTTAGGATTAGTGCCCTTATATAAGGAGACACCAGAGATCTCTCTGCCTGTTCTCCTTCCATGTGGATGGCCAATGTGCTCAGTTGTGCTAGACTTTTTGCAATCCTATGGCTGTACCCCATCAGGCTTCTCTGTCCATGGGATTATCCCTGCAAGAATACTGGAGTGGGTTGCCATTTCCTTCTCTGCGGATCTTTCTGACCCAGGGATCAAACCCACGTCTCCTGAGTCTCCTGCATTGGCAGGAGTATTCTTTACCACTGAGCCATCAGGGAAGTCATTCTATGTGAGAACATAGACAGGAGATAGCCATCCACAAACGAGTAAGAGAGTTCTCACCAGAAACCAACCATGCTGGCACCTCGATCTTGGACTCAAGTCTCCAGCACTGTGAGAAGGTAAATTTCTGTTGTTTAAGCCCCTGTTTTTGAACTGCGGTACTGGAGAAGACTCTTGAGAGTCCCTTGGACTGCGAGGAGATCAAACCAGTCCATCCTAAAGGAAATCAGTCCCGAATATTCATTGGAAGGACTGATGCTGAAGCTGAAGCTCCAATCCTTTGGCCACCTGATGTAAAGAGCTGACTCATTGGAAAGACCCTGATGCTGGGAAAGATTGAGGGCAAGAGGAGAAGGGGATGACAGGGGATGAGATGGTTGGATGGCATCACCGACTCGATGGTCATGAGTTTGAGCAAGCTCTGGGAGTTGGTGATGGACAGGGAAGTCTGGCATGCTGCAGTCCATGGGGGGTCACAAAGAGTCAGACAAGACTGAGTGATCGATGCTTTGCTTTCAAGTCATGGTGGGCAGGAGAGCTCCCCGGTGAAAGACTAGAGCCAAGGACACGTCTAAAAGCTATGGGAGTCAAACAGCTAGTCCCCCAGGGCCTGTGCATTTCATTCTATGTAAGAGACGTGAAGCCATTCTGAGGGCCCCTTCCTGGAAACCATGTGAAATGAAGCAACATATAGGGTTCTGGGGCAAAGGATGACATTCAACACAGAGAGTGGCATCTAATAGGGTGCTGGAAGAAGCAGAAGCTTCGAGTCTGTGCCAGTCTTCTCAATTTGGGAAACACCCATAGCCTGGAATCATCTGACACCAAAGAATATTGCTCCCATTGGGAGTGTGATGACTAAACGTGGGATCCCAGCACACGAGAGGGTCCTGACATCAGAGCAGTCAGAAGCATCTCTGCTGAAGTCACACATCAAGGGCATGTAAGGAGCAATAAACAAATGTATTCTGAGAAGATGGAGAAATACAGGGATGACCCCAGGAGGCTCTTCAACGCCTTGTGACAACCCAATGTGGCTGCTATGCCAGCAGTGACACAGGAGCCTGCCTAGGACCTCCAGCGCCAAAGTGGATAGTGCTGTGGGCCCCTCTCGTCCACTTAACAACGCCCTGTTCAGATGAATTGTCTAAATGGCGGTCTCCATGACAACAGGCTGATTCACAGAATGCCAGAGTCAGGAGGCAACAACCATGCCAGAAACAGACCTGAAATTTGTTCCTGATGAAGATGAAATGAGGTTCTCTGGGCAGGAGAACAAAGGAGAGGTGAGGGGCAATCCTTCGGAGAAACTCTGTTCCCCTTGCAGCCCTTTCCAGGGAAGTCCTGACACCGTGTTCCTTCACACACCTCCTGGGGTTGATCATGTTTCACAGTTGGCCTTGGCGTGGCTTATACTTAGGGTTCTGACTTGATATTTCTTCCCTGCTGTAAACGTCAGAAAGGCTGCCCTGCTGTGTCTCAACAGAGTGGAACAATAAAATGTCCATTGTTTCACCACCTCCTTCCCAGCCTCCCAGAGACCATCATGAACAGGGAAGCTGCCTTATTTCCTTTTATTTTCATTTTGATACCTACCCTTTATGTTTGGGGGGAAAAATTTTTTTTTTTAGTGACTTTTGATTGGAACAATGAATTCACTCAGTGAGGCTGTGTCTCAATTGCTCTCTCCTTCTCGCTCTAAAATTATTCACTTTGCTTCCCTGGAGACAAGATAAAATTCACAACTCTCTCATGGCAGCATTCCTTTTTTTCCCCTCTCGTTGGGTAAAATTGCATGGGGTTTTTAAAACTTTAACCATGGGGAAAATGACCATTTCTTAAATCCAATATTTTGTCTTTCATCTCCTGTTTTCTCAGCCTAAAGCCTCAAGGTCAGGTTAAAATTAAAATCACACGGAATGGCTCTGGTTTGTTTTCCTAGTTCCAAGAATATCTGCTCAGTCAATCCTTCACCAAGATGTGATTTTGAAAATACAGTAAAACCAATCATTTATTTATCCATTCATTTGGGTATTCTACTGAGAGCCTTCCATTGCAGACAGTGTGCTGGGTGCTAAATGCAGAGATGAACAGACATCATCTCTGCCCTTTCAGGGATCAAAATCAGTATTGAGAAAGCAATGCTAGTACCTGAAAAATGGTGTGATAGAGAAATGCCGCAGGTTCTAATGGAGCAGAGGAGGAGCCCCTAATTCAGGGCTGGGAGGAAAGGGAGAAAGGTTTCTAAAAAGGAGAGGGAATAATCTGGGTATCTGCCAAGAGATGGAACTGTATGCCAGGCCAAGACCTATGAGACAAATGGGACTTAGACCAGTTTGGTACCCAGAGAAATGCTCACCTAGTTCAGTGAATGTTATACTGAGTCAAGGATTATGAGCAGAAAATAGAACATTTGGTAGAAACCAAGGAATAAAATACACAAAGACACGGAGGCATGACAGAGCACAGAACGTTTGAATCCTCAAGCCATAATGATGAGAGACTTAGGAAGAGCTGCCCACAAGGTCACGGTTAGATCCTTTCCCTAAGACGCCTGGGAGGAGCCGCAATGCCAGATAAAGCTTAATTCAAGCAGGTCACAGCCACAAGGCATGGCCAAGAGATCTCCTTGAGGCAGACTTGTCATCAGACTCCCAGAAAGCCTGTCTTCCAGCTGCCTATGTTTTGAGAGGACACTGGCATTTGATGCCAGTCAAAATCCAAGAAGTGTAAGTTGAGAGTCACAGGCCAGAGACGCTTCCATGGTTTGCTGATGTAACCGATGGCAACACCCTGGGGCTGCTGCTTTTGGACATGACGCCAGACGCCCCGGGGGCAGGGGTTCAGAGACATCATGGTGGGACGGCTGAGCCCAGCACAGAAGCCACGCACACACACACGTGGGGCTTCCCAGCTGAGGGGCTTTAAGAGGGCCACAGAGATCAGAGACACTGTAAGAAGGAAGCTGCTTTCTCTATGTCACATGCACGAGTACCATTCAGGGCAAGGTCAGTGGAAGGTGGGGCCACTGGAGGTTGGGGCTCCCACCCTTGACCCATGCATCCAAGGATACTTTCAGCTGTCACCTGCTGTGTTCTCCCAGGGACTGTCTGGCCACCGACACCACAGCTCATCTGCCGTTGAAACTGGATGATGCTATTGAGACAGACGGCCCAGGAAGTGGAGCGCCAACTGGAGAAAAGAAACCATTGCTTCTGCTGTGAATTTCAAACCATATTTCACTCTGAAGGCAATGAAATTTTGTATGACTGCTTTAAAAAGAAAAAAAAAAAGAGTTTATCAGGACTCTCAAAGGTTTTTGTTTTGAACACGTGAAGAACCAAAAGCCTTGGGGCCTGGCCATCACAGCAAGGCAGGAGGGGAAGAAGGTGACATGAGGGTTCCCACCCCACCGGAAGAAGAGGAGCTCGGTAGGACTATGGTTTCCCTCTCCCGGAGCCTGCCCTCCTCTCTCAGCAGACCTGTGGGTTCAGAATCCTGTTGGTGGTGCTGGACCGAAACTGCAGCCTGGTCACCGTGGCTTACAGTGCAGTCATGCTACCCACGGAGGGGCCCATGCGGGTGGCCTCCTGGAGCCCCGTACTCCCCTGCAAGCGTGGTGAAGAAAGAGGCCACAGGGAGTCCCCAGGCCTTCCGAGGAAAGCATCGTCATCTGGGGCACTGAGCAAAGGCCATGACGGAGCAGGTAGGCAGTGGGTAAGATCTGAACAGACGAGTGAATGACCGGGGGGATGCGCCAGTGACTAAATGGATAGATGGATGGACAGACCGAGAGAGGGCTCAAAAACAAAAACTTCAGAAACGCAGGTTTGACAAGAAAGCTACAGTGATCGGAAATGAACAGTAATCACAAGGTGCTAAGGAGAAAAGGGTTGCTAAATGACTTTCATTCAGTGATTGGCTCTTGGCTGAGACCTAGTATTATTGGCTTCCTGGGTGGGTCAGCAGATATAGAATTTGCCTTCATTGTAGGAGAGGCAGGAGAGGCGGATTCAATGCCTAGGTTGGGAAGATCCCCTGGAGAAGGAAATGGCAACCCACTCCAGTACTCTTGCCTTAAAAATCCCACGGACAGAGGAGCCTCGCGGGTGAGAGTCGGAGGATAGCAAGAGTCAGATGGGACTGGGCCATTGAGCACAGCACAGTGTTACTGGAGGAGCTAGCCCTGTGGCAGCTCCCCCAGGGGAGAGAGGAATGGGGGTCTCAAGAGATCTAACCGAGGAAGCGTCTGGTCACTTAGCTGTTACTCTCTCTTAGGATAACATTAAGTCCCGCATAGAGTGTAAATGTATCTCTTTTTATATGGCCCCTCTGCCATGTAACCATGGGTTGAGAGAACCATGAGAAACATCATCTTCATGTCCAGAAAGTAGTGTTGTGGGAAAGTACCCAAATAGAAAGTTCTTTTTTAAAAATACTACTGTTGTTGTAACCTCCAAACCCTCACCTGGTATGAACTTTGGGTATTTACTTAAAAACAAAGACTAAGCTCTATTTACATCCACCCGGGGAATTCCCCAAGGTTGTAATAAGGCTCTCCAAATCCCTTGTCAAATTTCATTTACATAGGATGACCCAGACGAAGCCATCCACTCTGTGTTTGCCCCACACACTCTGCCAAATTTCAACATTCTTGCCAGAAGGCCCAAGTGCACTGTTTCCGTGATTTCATCCTGAGGGTCTGAAGGCATTCCTCATATTTCCAAAGAAGAGCCCCACATGCCAGGCCAGATTTGGTTGGTTATAGAGCCATACAGGAAACAACTGGCCTCATCCACTTCAAGACTTCCTCAGTTGCCAAAAGTTATTTACTGAAGCAAAACCCAGATTAACCTAAATTGTGTTCACAAGAGAATTATTTGGTAATGCTGAAATGAAACAAACAAGAGTTGTCCAGAAATTCCTTTTTGTTTCAGTGCTTGTAAAATTTTGTCCTAAAAAAATAAAAATATAAAAGTTAAAATAGCCTATCTGTTAGTAACCACCAAGAATATGCACATTTGCTGTTCCCTGGATGAACGCAGAGTCTTGCGTGGACAAGCATGCTGGGCGCTGTCCAGTAACACCATCCCATCTAGTCAGTACTGAGTCAGGGCTGACTGGCAGAAGAGTGTGGCTGCTAAGCCCATTAGCTCTGAAGCCAGATAGCTTGGTTCACTCCTGGCTTTGCCCCTTACTAGCTGTGTGATCATGAGCATCTCTCGACGCCAATTTCTTTAACTTCTTTAAGAAAGTGCTGTAAGCATACGTGCGTGTAGGCATGCTCAGTTGTGTCTGACTCTTTGTGAGCCCCTGGATCATAGCATGCCAGGTTTCTCTGGCCATGGGATTTTCTAGGCAAGAATACTAGAGCAGGTTGCCATTTCCTCCTCCAGAGTATCTTCCCAACCCAGAGATCAAACCCACAGCTCCTGTGGCTCCTGTGTGGCAGGCGGAATCTTCCCACTGAGCCGTCTCAGATGCCCCAATTGCAGATTAAGAGCAGTGTCCACCTCCCAAGGCTGTTATGAGGATTAAATGAGCCTGTGTTCGTACCATGCTTAGCCTAGTGCCTGGTTACCTGGTGTGCCCATTGTCATGACCTCTAGGGGCTTCAGGGGTTCCCTGTGTGGAGAAAGATGAAGGACACTTCCAGCCGTGGCCCAGGTGAACCCCACGCTCCGCATCTCACCACCCTGAAGCTTGGCTGTCAGCTTTCCCTCCTGCTGCACCTCCAGCTCTCCATGCTCCCACGGCCCTAAGATGTAGATGCTGGAAACTAGACTGGATATCACTTGACCTCATAGCCACCCCTGGAAATTACATTTCTAAAATAAATGCTGCCAACCACACAGCCAAGGGTAAGTTTACAAACAGATTCAGCTTCCCGGGAAAACATCACCTGTGTCTATCTTCCTTCATACCAATTCTGAGCAAAAATTCCAAAATTCAATCTCAGTACCTATTTGGGGCTTCTGATCTACCAGCATCATACAAAGAGTGAACACGTCCTCTGAAAGTCCTAGGGCCTCGTACTTGCTCCCCTGTGCTGGGGCAGAGGGAGCCAATTGCTGTTGGGACCAGGAGCACCATTTCCTGGACTTTGGCCCTGCTGGAGCTCCACACAACCATTTCTGTCCAAGGTCTCAATGCTGATCCGGAATGTGGACAGAGAAGGAGTGATGCAGTGGACCCAGCAATCTCCACCAGCTCCCCAGGCCCAGGGTGGGTCCCCCTCTCTCTGACACTCACATACACCACAGATCCTCACCTCTCTTCTGCCCCAAGAACTTGCAGTCAAGCGACCCTAAAAGACCTGTCTCCTTCCTCAGAATGAGAAAAAGTGGGGTAAAATGAGTAAAACACAAAAATGTCCCAGGTAACCACAATCTTCCACCCCAGGATAAATGAAGTAATTCCGGTGAATGGAGGGTCCTGGTTATTAAGGTTCTACTAATCATGCTTCTCAGGCTTCCCTGGTGGCTCAGCAGTAAAGAATCCATCAGCCTGCCAATGCAGGAGATGCAGGTTCGATCCCTGGGTCAGGAAGATGCCCTGAAGAAGGAAATGGCAACTCACTCCAGTATTCTTGCCTGGGAAAGCCCATGGACAGAGGAGCTTGGCGGGCTACAGTCCATGAGGTCGCAAAAGAGTTGGACACAATTTAGCAACTAAGCAAGAACAAACCATGCTTTCCAGCACACAGGCGGGAGCACCAAGTGCTTTTATGGTCTGACTGGCAGAAAAACCTGATCTTGTTCATTAAAGGATGACAAACATCATCAACGTTCAGTGTGGGGGCGGATGTACCAGAAATGTACATGTCTATTTGTACACCTGGATGTATCTCCCCTAAATGTGCAATGTCGGCAGAGCAGCTTCCGCTGAGCCCTCCCATCCTGTCCTCGAAACAGACTGCCAAAAATCCAGCCCATCTGGGTCATTGCTCAGCAAGGACAGGGGCCCTCTGCCGGCACTTGGAGTCAGAGGGGCTCTTGCCTTGTGCCCTGACAGTACACACACGCGTCTGTACACACGCCCTGAGCCAGTGGTAGGGAGACTAGCTCAGAGGGAGAGAGCAGGGAGCAGAGGCAGAGACAGACCTGACATCTCATCCCACCTTCTCTAATAACATCAGGGCTCCAGTTCACAGACCTGAATAATCACCCAGTTACAATGCACCAGAGTCACGCGTATTAGCTCTTTGGATCCTCACAACGACCCTGGGAAACAGAACTGACAGTTTCGTGACTGACAAGGAATCCGTGACAAGCCCCAGATCACCAAGATAAGACGTTGAGGGCACTGCTTAGGGTCTTGGCTGTCTCAGGTCCCAGGTTAAGATGCTTCTTTCCACTGATGACAACGCTTCTCCTGTGTAGAACTCATCCCAGTTGGGAAAACACATCCATGTCTAGTACATCATTCAAACTACTCCCAAAAACTTAGAAGGAAAGCAGTATTATCACTTCCTGGGTAACAAAAGTTCAAACTGGTGATTTCCCTGAAGTAACAGAAATAGCTATCAGGGCTTCCTTGCTATTCTTTGGAACTCAGCATTCAAATGGGTATATCTTTCCTTTTCGCCTTTGCTTTTTGCTTCCCTTCTTTTCACAGCTATTTGTTAGGCCTCCTCAGACAGCCATTTTGCTTTTTTGCATTTCTTTTTCTTGGGGATAGTCTTGATCCCTGTCTCCTGTACAATGTCACGAACCTCCATCCATAGTTCATCAGGCACTCTGTCTATAAGATCTAGTCCCTTAAATCTATTTCTCATTTCCACTGTATAATTGTAAGGGATTTGATTTAGGTCATACCTGAATGGTCTAGTGGTTTTCCCCCACTTTCTTCAATTGCAAGAAAGCCTTCCTCAGTGATCAATGCTAAGAAATAGAGGAAAACAATAGAATGGGAAAGACTAGAGATCTCTTCAAGAAAATTAGAGTTACCAAGGGAACATTTCATGCAAAGATGGGCTCAATAAAGGACAGAAACAGTATGGACCTAAAAGAAGCAGAAGATATTATGAAGAGGTGGCAAGAAAAACACAGAAGAACTATACAAAAAAGATCTTCATGACCCAGATAATCACGATGGTGTGATCACTCACCTAGAGCCAGATGTCCTGGAATGTGAAGTCAAGTGGGCCTTAGGAAGCATCATGAGCAAAGCTAGTGGAGGTGATGGAATTCCAATTGAGCTGTTTCAAATCCTGAAAGACGATGCTGTGAAAGTGCTGCATTCAATATGCCAGCAAATTTGGAAAACTCAGCAGTGGCCACAGGACTGGAAAAGGTCAGTTTTCATTCCAATCCCAAAGAAAGACAATGACAAAGAATGCTCAAACTACCGCACAATTGCACTCATCTCACATGGTAGAAACGTAATGCTCAAAATTCTCCCAGCCAGGCTTCAGCAATACATAATCATGAACTTCCAGATGTTCAAGCTGGTTTTAGAAAAGGCAGAGGAACCAGAGAACAGATTGCCAACATTTGCTGCTGTGAGAGTTGGACTATAAAGAAAGCTGAGTGCCAAAGAATTGATGCTTTTGAACTGTGGTGTTGGAGAAGACTCTTAAGAGTCCCTTGGACTGCAAGGAGGTCCAACCAGACCTGGGTGTTCATTGGTAGGACTGATGTTGAAGCTGAAACTCCAATACTTTGGCCACCTGATGCAAAGAGCTGACTCATTTGAGAAGACCCGATGCTGGGAGAAATTGAGGGCAGGTGGAGCAGGGAACGACAGAGGATGAGATGGCTGGATGGCATCACCGACTTGATGGACATGGGTTTGGGTGGACTCCAGGAGTTGGTGATGGACAGGGAGGCCTGGCGTGCTGTGGTTCATGGGGTCGCAAAGAGTCGGACACAACTGAACGAATGAACTGAACTGAACTGATCAAGGCTTCCCTGATAGCTCAGTTGGTAAAGAATCTGCCTGTAATGCGGGAGACCTGGGTTCAACCCTTGGATTGGAAAGATACCCTGGAGAAGGAAAAGTAATTCCATGGACTGTATAGTAAAGTAATTCCTGGAGAATTCCATGGACTGTATAGTCCATGGGGTCGCAAAGAGTCAGACACGACTGAGTGACTTTCACTTTCAATGAAAACAGAGAATCAACAAAGGCATCTTTGGCTTTCAAATCCTTTGCTCCTTCCCCTACGTCCTTGCTGTCTTTTTTTAAAATAATATTTGAAATGCTCTTTTTAAAATTTTTTGGCTGTGCTGGGTCTCGCTGTTGCACCTGGCTTTCTCTAGTTGCGGCAAGTGAAGGCTGCTCTCTAGTTCTGGTTCACGGGCTTCTCTTCGCGGTGGCTTCTCCTGTGGCAGAGACCAGGCTCTAGAGCATGCGGGCTCAGTAGCTGCAGTGAGCAGGCTTAGTTGCCCTGTGGCATGTGGGATCTTCCTGGACTAAGGATTGAACCCAGGTCCCCTGCATCGGCAGGCAGCTTCTCAACCAACTGGACCACCAGGAAAGTCCCTTGATGTCTTTTGATGAGCCTTGTGCTCTGCTCTTTTGTCAGCTGGCAGCCAAAAGCATCATCCCTGAGAATCAGAATGACCACTTAGCATCAAACCTGGGTTTACTCTGTGTCAGGCCCTATGCTCACACTGAGGATACAACGGTCAACAAGAGAAAATCCATACTGGGGTTCCAGGACCGGCAGGGGAGATGGACTCATGAACCAATAACACCCTGCAAGCAATAGGTGCTGTAATAGAGGTGTGTACAGGTGCTTTGGGTATTCAAGGTGGGGAAGATGTGTGCTACCTGCCCAGGAAGAGGGCGGGGGTGATACTGAAGCTCTCCACAGTATTACTTAAACACGAGACTCAATGTAAACACAACATAATAGCTGAAAGGACAACACAGTTGTACTCCAGCAGTTCATCGACAGTAAAGACAATTATAAGAAAAAAAGATGGGTGCGATCAGCTAAACTGCTGATGGTTTCTATTCTTGACACTTTAATTTGGATTGTCCTGAGTCCTGCTTATAACCCTTGACACTTCTTGGTTCCGACACAGGTAAAAACCCTCCAGCACCAAGTTGTTTATCTAAAGCTATCCCGGAATTTGTGCCACAGTTGCCATTGTATCCTGTGCAAGGAAAATGAAAAGGCCAAATTTAGCAACAGATGACAAGCGTCAGGACCAGGCGTTTCCGAGAAGCTTATGAAATCCTCTCTCCTGTTTACTCTGACTCTTAAATCTCCCTTCCCAGAGCCTGTCTTTCTCATGGGGCTGAGGTGTGGGCTCATCCCACGGCTGCTACTTCCTGTCTCTTTGAAAGAAAGAACTCAGACGTGCCTGCCTCGGGGTGCCCTGGCTGCTTTGCAGCCCAGGGCCATCTGAAAGGCTGGCAGCATCATTTCCCTGAACCGAGTTACCCAAACAACGCAGTTATGAGAAAAGAAAACCCAAACGGCATAGGCATTTCATGTTTACACAGCACCCTGGCCCTGGTACTTCTTTAGCGATTGGCCTTCCACATAAAGACCAGACATAGATGCCAACAAAGGCACAAAACAGTCCCTTTCCGAGGCCCAGTTCATTTTCCAAACAAGACATCACATGCCTAGAGACAGCAATCTAAGGAGAATGACTGAATGCTTCCCAGTTCAGGAAGAAAGATGAGAGGAAAAAATCATAAAACTAAAAAAAAGAGAAAAATTAGAAAGCTGCCTTCAGATTGTTACTTCCCAAATATGTCCAGATAGTAATATTTGAAACATCCTTTTGGTACTCATCTATTTAAAAAATAATATTTTTCCTATGGCATTCAAAAATCCTTTGCATTTTGACTTTTTTTTTTTTTTTTTTTAAAGAGATGGCCTTTTTTGGGGTCATATTCTTTTGTAACATTTGGTGAGCTGGGACCCAGGCAGCAACATTTTCTTCCCTACTTTCTAGAAGGGATCCCTCCCTTTTTTCTCACCCTTTTACTTGCCTCCCCAGGGTTACAACCACACAAACCATCCCTCCAATACCCATCTAGTCAACCCCCAGGAGCTATTTTGGGTTTGGCCTGCTTTAAATCCACTTTTCCTGCCAGTGCAGGCTCAGCCCCTCAACCCTCCTGGGACTCTTCTCTAAGGAAACTTTTGAAAAATACAGGCTTCCCCTAGGGCAGGAATCAATGCCCATCTCAGCTCAGAGAGCTCCCAGGAGGTACTAAGTACCAACCTACGTGCCCCTGGGGAGAGACAGGAAAGGCAGAGCTGGCCTCCTCATCCTCGCTTCACTGTTCTCCACTCTCTCCCCCTCTCTTCTGTGGCCTCTGGCCCAGTCTTGCAAATATCCTGCATGCATGAAGCTGTACCTGATCTTTAGCTGGAATGCATCTGCATTTGTCCAGCTAGCTCCGGCTGGTCGCTCCAGCCTCTTCCTCATCCCCAGCACGGCTCAGATTCTCCTCTTTGATGCTCGGTAGACTCTGCCCCAGCAGACACCTCCCTCACCACGCAGAACGGGCCTCTCCACGTGACCATCTTCCCACCTCTCGGGCCAGACTGTGAACTGCTTGAGGCTAACCACTGTACCTGGCTAAGCCTTGCAGCCTAAGTGGCAGGCACATGGTCGCTGTCCCATTTGCCTTTGAGGAACTGAATTTGATTGAGCTAGGAAACAAACTTGATGGCAAGGCAAGAGACAAGGAGAAGGATGGAGGAAAGAAAAGGAAGCATTGGATGGAATATAAGAAGGCACCTCCAGATACCCCCTCAACCATCATGCTTGATTTTGAATATAGACAAGTGCCAGAGTGTTGATGAATCAGATGGAAGCCATGATGGCATCTCTCACCTTTGCTGCCCAGGGATGGGGTTCCAGTGTGTCGCCAGGGACCAAAGGAGGCAGCATCAAAATGAAGTGGGCCAGGTGTTAAACAGCACGGAGCAATGGAACCATGGAAATGCTATGATAAGAGCCTCAGAGGACCAAACACTCAAATCCAAACACCGGAAGTCAAACAAAGACAAATATCATATGATATCTCTTACGTATGCAATCTTTAAAAAAAATACTACAAATGAACTTATGTACAAAACAGAAACAGATCCACAGGCGTGGGAAACAAACAGGATTACAAAAGAGGAAGGATAAATTAGAAGTTTGGAATTAACATATACACACTGCTATATAAAAAATAAACAACAAGGATTTACTGTATAACACATGGAACTCTACTCAGTATTTCATAATAACCTATAAGGGAAAAGAATCTGAAAAAGTTATATGCATATACTTGCGCATGTGTGTTTAGTCACTTCAGTAGGTTCTTTACTCACTGAGCGACTGGGGAAACCCACAAATATATCATATCTATACCTATAAATATATATATATATATGTATCTGTGATGGCGCTAGTGGAAAGAACTCACCTGCCAATGTAGGAGATGCGGCTTCCATCTCTGGGTCAGGAAGATCCCCTGGAGGAGGGCCTGGCAACTCACTCCAGCATTCTTGCCTGGAGAATCCCATGAGCAGTGGAGCCTGGTGGGTTACAGTCCATACGGTCTCAAAGAGTCAGACAAGACTGAAGCAAGTAGCATGCACAGCACACACACACACACACACACACACACACACACACGGATCACTTCACCGTATACCTGAAACTAACACAGCATTGCCAATCAATTATGCTTCAATTTCAGATGAAATTGGGAGGACTCCCCTGCTGGTCCAGTGGCTAAGACTCTGGACTCCCGATGCAGGGGGAGTTCAATCCCTGATTAGGGAACAAGACATGCCACAACTAAGTGTTCACATGCTACAATAAAGATCTCGTGTGCCTCACTGATGCCCAGCTTAGCCAACAAATTAGTAACTTAAAAAAATAATAGTAATAAAATAAAATAAGTTTTTAAAAAATCCAAATACATGGGCCAAGCAGAGCCAACCTACAGCTCTGATCTGGGTCCAGATGGCCAGAGCAAGAAACCCAGTGCTCTGCATTGCAAAGAATCCCTAGCCAAGACACAAGACCTGTCCTCACTTTTCTCTGTATTTTATTTGTTTAAATTAAAATCTGGGGCTTCCCTGGTGGCTCAGATGGTAAAGCATCTATCTACAATGCAGGAGACCAGGGTTCAATCCCTGGATCAGGACGGTGTTACTTATAACACCATCTTAAGCATATAGAACTATCAGTTAACATGGAAATTGTATTTCAAGTTTTAACTCTGAATGTTAGGAGTGCCCTAGTACCCTACCTTTCGTGATTACAGCATGCGTGGTATCAACTTCAGAGATACAGAGCTTCATTGTGGAGGTGAGAAGCAGACCTCTGGGCGTAGGAAGCTTGCATTCTTGCCATATCTCTATATTGATCTCTCTACTGCCCCTCACACTTACACTCCACATATGCCAAAAGAGCTATAGGAGTTCCGTTATCCCCATCTTTTTGCCCACTGTGTGTCACTCTCTGCTCTTTGCCTCACCTTCACCTGGTTACCTCCTTTTCATCTTTAGGGACTCTGCTTCCCTCGACCCCTCCCCAGCTAGGTTAACTGAGAAAATACATCAGTGAAAGAATTGATTCATGAAACCAAGTGGGTAAGGCAACCTTCCCAGCTAAATCTCCATTAAGGTATTCTCAATTGAGTCACATAACACACCGTCCTACCAAGGAACAGAGACAAATCTTAACTCTGAAATTCCCCATATGTGTAATCTTCAATGCATATTTCTTCTATGCAATAATCTCCATGCTTATTGATGGAGAAGGAAATGGCAACCCATTCTAGTATTCCTACCTGGAAAATCCCATGGACAGAGGAGTCTTGTGGGCTACAGTCCGTGGGGTTGCAGAGAGTCAAGACTTAGTGAGTGAGCATGCATGCACCATGGTTATTGAGGTGATTATATTCATTTTACAATGAAAGTAAATAGAAGACCAGAGATATTAAACAACTTACCCAACATCACACAGCCAATACATAGCTGAGCCCCGGACTCCATCCCATGTCCACAGACTGTAACACTTGTATGTTCTCAGCACACCAGGCTACTCAGAGGCTAGGGGCTCATTGATATCTGAGGATAAGTCGGGCAGCCACAGCTCCTGGCTCTGGGGTTCCAGGCTTACATGGCTGATCCTGCTCTTTGGAGATGTCAACTCCCAGATCAGATTCTGGGTCACAGATGTGACAATGAGGTGAGCTGATCTTTAACCTCTGGTAGAAGTTTCACATCACAAGGCTGAGATTCCTGGGAGCATTAGGTGTTCCCTCATTTTACTGTATTTATTGGAGGATAATTGCATTTCAATGTGGTGGTGGTCTCCACCACACATCAACACAAATCAGTCAGAATTACATATATATCCCCCCCCCAATCACACCCCTCTAGGATGTCATCAATGAATTTTGTAAAGTCGCAGGATATAAAATTAACACATAGAAAACACATGCATTCCTGTACACTAATGATGAAAAATCAGAAAAAGAAAAGAAACAATCCTATTGACCAGCAAAAGAAAAAGAATAAAATGCCTAGGAGTAAATCTGCCTAAAGAGACAAAAGACCCGCATGCAGAAAGCTGTAAGACACTGATATAAGAAATCAAAGATGACTACATACAGATGGAGAGAAATACTATGTTCTTGGACTGAAAGAATCAATATTGCCAAAACGACTATCCTACTCATTGAGCACTTTAAAACCATTCAAGGACAACCACAAGCTACATGCCCAAATCGTCCCAGTGAAAATATTAGGAAAGAGTGGGACAAATGGAGAAAGTAGTATCGACAGACACCCACTACCACGTGTAAATTAGGTAGCTGGTGAGACGTTGTTATACAAAGTGGGGAGCCCAGTCTGGTGCCCTGTGAGGACCTAGAGGGGTGGGATGGGGGAAGGGGAGGGAGGCTCAAGAAGGAGGTGGCATATATATATATATATAATTATGGCTGGTTCTTGTTATCAGAGAAGGCAATGGCAATCCACTCCAGTACTCTTGCCTGGAAAATCCCATGGACTGCGGAGCCTGGTAGGCTCCGCAGTCCATGGGGTCGCTAGGAGTCGGACACGACTGAGCAACTTCACTTTCACTTTTCACTTTTACGCATTGGAGAAGGAAATGGCAACCCACTCCAGTGTTCTTGCCTGGAGGATCCCAGGGACGGGGGAGCCTGGTGGGCTGCCGTCTATGGGGTCGCACAGAGTCGGACACAACTGAAGCGACTTAGCAGCGTGTTGTTATACAGCAGAAACCAACACAACATTGTAAAGTAACTTTCCTTGAATTAAAAAATAAGTTAAAAAAAATTAGCTTCTGAAAACTAAAATAATTAGAAAAATAAAATATTAAGGGAATATTTGGAATCGTAGTTTGATAAATATAAGTATGAATAAGAGACAGTGAAACAGAAAGAGAACAGAACAACACTTAAAATATACTATTTGTTGTAACAATGACGCACGTTGCTGAAGAAGAGAATAAGAGGGACGGAGCTCTCTGACGACTATGTACCTTATAAAACTATTGATTAAAACATTCCTGAAAGCAGAGTAGTATTAAGTGACAAGCCACTCTAACCACAATAGTGTGCGTCAGCTACCGAATATTCTGTTCTATTTTAACATCGAAAACTGAGATGATTCATTCATTTCATATCATTTTCTAAAACAGGTTTAAAACCAAATCTTCGTGGAGGAAAAGAGGGAGAATCTCTAGGTTGCAACTCAAAATGGCAACCAGGCTTTATGAGATTCTGTCTCAGGATCTATAAAACCCTGAGTCAACTGCGTGGAAAGGACACAGGGCTGCCCTCCCTGACTTAGGCGGTCTTTGAGAACGTGCCAGCAAGGCTTGCAGAGAAAGAAACCAGACCTTTTATAGAACTCAGCAGTTCTGCACAGAGATACAACGAAATGGACAAGGGCCGACCTGATGAAGTTGCAAAAGTGGAATTTACCACATTTGTGAAAACAGTTCCCAGTACGGTGTATGCACCTTACCAGTTCGCCGAGGCTGTGCTGGAGAAGAAGCAATTTTGTGTGGGCCTGATATCAGCCAGAAGGCTCATAATGAAGCAAGTAGCATGGATGCCAAAGTCGGTGGTGTTTTTTCATAGAAGCTGTGGTACCACAGCAGTGAGAAAAGAGGGATCATCTCTACTCACCCATCTACAAAGACATAAACTGCCAGCCATGGGATTCCAAACTCTCTAACCATTTGGTAGGAGAACTATTTACTCCTGGGGAGCCATATTCCCAGAAGGAAATGTCTTAAATAAAACTTTATGCCTTTTTAACTTTGCCTTTTCAGAGTCCCCAAATACCCTATCACGGTTTTGGGGGTTTCTTTGTTGGTTTTGGTCAATTTCTTTCTCTCCCGTGAATGCACCATTCCTTTGCAAGTTTGTTCTCAATTGCTTCAGTCATGTCCAACTCTTTGTGAACCCATGAACTGTAGTCAACCAGGCTCCTCTGTACATGGAGATTGCCCAGGCAAGAAGACTGGGATGGGTTGCCATTTCCTCCTCCAGCGGATCTTCCCCACCCAGGGATCAAACCCCTGTCTCCTGCATTGGCAGGCAGGTTCTTTACCACTGTCACCACTAGGGAAAATCTAACTGCTGCCCATTCTGCAATTGCTAAGGAAAATACCCCATGCTGAATCAAAGAAGCCAGTCACAAAAAGCCACATGCTGTATGATTGCATCTATTTGAAATGCCTGTGAAGTGAACGTGAACAAGTCGCTCAGTTGTGTCCTACTCTTTGCGACCCTGTAGACTATACAGTCCATGGAATTCTCCAGGCCAGAATACTGGAGTAGGTAGCCTTTCCCTTCTCCAGGGGATCTTCCCAACCCAGGGATTGAACCCAGGTCTCCCACATCACAGGCAGATTCTTTACCAGCTGAGCCACCTGGGAAGCCCATTTGAAATGCCTAGGATAGACAAACCGGTTGAGACAGAAGATTATTGATTAATTAGGGCTGGGGTGGAGAGGATGGGGGTAGGAAGTAACAGCTAAAGGGTCTGGGTTTTCCTTTTGGAATGATTAAAATGTGCTAAAATTAATCGTGCTGATGGTTACACAACTCTATGAGCATACTAAAAGCCATAAGTTGTATGCTTTTAATAGGTGAATTGTATGGTATTTGAATTATAAAGAGATTAAAATGAAAGAAAAAGGGACTTCCCTGGTGATCCAGTGGCNACACACACACACACACACACACACACACACACACGGATCACTTCACCGTATACCTGAAACTAACACAGCATTGCCAATCAATTATGCTTCAATTTCAGATGAAATTGGGAGGACTCCCCTGCTGGTCCAGTGGCTAAGACTCTGGACTCCCGATGCAGGGGGAGTTCAATCCCTGATTAGGGAACAAGACATGCCACAACTAAGTGTTCACATGCTACAATAAAGATCTCGTGTGCCTCACTGATGCCCAGCTTAGCCAACAAATTAGTAACTTAAAAAAATAATAGTAATAAAATAAAATAAGTTTTTAAAAAATCCAAATACATGGGCCAAGCAGAGCCAACCTACAGCTCTGATCTGGGTCCAGATGGCCAGAGCAAGAAACCCAGTGCTCTGCATTGCAAAGAATCCCTAGCCAAGACACAAGACCTGTCCTCACTTTTCTCTGTATTTTATTTGTTTAAATTAAAATCTGGGGCTTCCCTGGTGGCTCAGATGGTAAAGCATCTATCTACAATGCAGGAGACCAGGGTTCAATCCCTGGATCAGGACGGTGTTACTTATAACACCATCTTAAGCATATAGAACTATCAGTTAACATGGAAATTGTATTTCAAGTTTTAACTCTGAATGTTAGGAGTGCCCTAGTACCCTACCTTTCGTGATTACAGCATGCGTGGTATCAACTTCAGAGATACAGAGCTTCATTGTGGAGGTGAGAAGCAGACCTCTGGGCGTAGGAAGCTTGCATTCTTGCCATATCTCTATATTGATCTCTCTACTGCCCCTCACACTTACACTCCACATATGCCAAAAGAGCTATAGGAGTTCCGTTATCCCCATCTTTTTGCCCACTGTGTGTCACTCTCTGCTCTTTGCCTCACCTTCACCTGGTTACCTCCTTTTCATCTTTAGGGACTCTGCTTCCCTCGACCCCTCCCCAGCTAGGTTAACTGAGAAAATACATCAGTGAAAGAATTGATTCATGAAACCAAGTGGGTAAGGCAACCTTCCCAGCTAAATCTCCATTAAGGTATTCTCAATTGAGTCACATAACACACCGTCCTACCAAGGAACAGAGACAAATCTTAACTCTGAAATTCCCCATATGTGTAATCTTCAATGCATATTTCTTCTATGCAATAATCTCCATGCTTATTGATGGAGAAGGAAATGGCAACCCATTCTAGTATTCCTACCTGGAAAATCCCATGGACAGAGGAGTCTTGTGGGCTACAGTCCGTGGGGTTGCAGAGAGTCAAGACTTAGTGAGTGAGCATGCATGCACCATGGTTATTGAGGTGATTATATTCATTTTACAATGAAAGTAAATAGAAGACCAGAGATATTAAACAACTTACCCAACATCACACAGCCAATACATAGCTGAGCCCCGGACTCCATCCCATGTCCACAGACTGTAACACTTGTATGTTCTCAGCACACCAGGCTACTCAGAGGCTAGGGGCTCATTGATATCTGAGGATAAGTCGGGCAGCCACAGCTCCTGGCTCTGGGGTTCCAGGCTTACATGGCTGATCCTGCTCTTTGGAGATGTCAACTCCCAGATCAGATTCTGGGTCACAGATGTGACAATGAGGTGAGCTGATCTTTAACCTCTGGTAGAAGTTTCACATCACAAGGCTGAGATTCCTGGGAGCATTAGGTGTTCCCTCATTTTACTGTATTTATTGGAGGATAATTGCATTTCAATGTGGTGGTGGTCTCCACCACACATCAACACAAATCAGTCAGAATTACATATATATCCCCCCCCCAATCACACCCCTCTAGGATGTCATCAATGAATTTTGTAAAGTCGCAGGATATAAAATTAACACATAGAAAACACATGCATTCCTGTACACTAATGATGAAAAATCAGAAAAAGAAAAGAAACAATCCTATTGACCAGCAAAAGAAAAAGAATAAAATGCCTAGGAGTAAATCTGCCTAAAGAGACAAAAGACCCGCATGCAGAAAGCTGTAAGACACTGATATAAGAAATCAAAGATGACTACATACAGATGGAGAGAAATACTATGTTCTTGGACTGAAAGAATCAATATTGCCAAAACGACTATCCTACTCATTGAGCACTTTAAAACCATTCAAGGACAACCACAAGCTACATGCCCAAATCGTCCCAGTGAAAATATTAGGAAAGAGTGGGACAAATGGAGAAAGTAGTATCGACAGACACCCACTACCACGTGTAAATTAGGTAGCTGGTGAGACGTTGTTATACAAAGTGGGGAGCCCAGTCTGGTGCCCTGTGAGGACCTAGAGGGGTGGGATGGGGGAAGGGGAGGGAGGCTCAAGAAGGAGGTGGCATATATATATATATATAATTATGGCTGGTTCTTGTTATCAGAGAAGGCAATGGCAATCCACTCCAGTACTCTTGCCTGGAAAATCCCATGGACTGCGGAGCCTGGTAGGCTCCGCAGTCCATGGGGTCGCTAGGAGTCGGACACGACTGAGCAACTTCACTTTCACTTTTCACTTTTACGCATTGGAGAAGGAAATGGCAAGGGGAGGGAGGCTCAAGAAGGAGGTGGCATATATATATATATATAATTATGGCTGGTTCTTGTTATCAGAGAAGGCAATGGCAATCCACTCCAGTACTCTTGCCTGGAAAATCCCATGGACTGCGGAGCCTGGTAGGCTCCGCAGTCCATGGGGTCGCTAGGAGTCGGACACGACTGAGCAACTTCACTTTCACTTTTCACTTTTACGCATTGGAGAAGGAAATGGCAACCCACTCCAGTGTTCTTGCCTGGAGGATCCCAGGGACGGGGGAGCCTGGTGGGCTGCCGTCTATGGGGTCGCACAGAGTCGGACACAACTGAAGCGACTTAGCAGCGTGTTGTTATACAGCAGAAACCAACACAACATTGTAAAGTAACTTTCCTTGAATTAAAAAATAAGTTAAAAAAAATTAGCTTCTGAAAACTAAAATAATTAGAAAAATAAAATATTAAGGGAATATTTGGAATCGTAGTTTGATAAATATAAGTATGAATAAGAGACAGTGAAACAGAAAGAGAACAGAACAACACTTAAAATATACTATTTGTTGTAACAATGACGCACGTTGCTGAAGAAGAGAATAAGAGGGACGGAGCTCTCTGACGACTATGTACCTTATAAAACTATTGATTAAAACATTCCTGAAAGCAGAGTAGTATTAAGTGACAAGCCACTCTAACCACAATAGTGTGCGTCAGCTACCGAATATTCTGTTCTATTTTAACATCGAAAACTGAGATGATTCATTCATTTCATATCATTTTCTAAAACAGGTTTAAAACCAAATCTTCGTGGAGGAAAAGAGGGAGAATCTCTAGGTTGCAACTCAAAATGGCAACCAGGCTTTATGAGATTCTGTCTCAGGATCTATAAAACCCTGAGTCAACTGCGTGGAAAGGACACAGGGCTGCCCTCCCTGACTTAGGCGGTCTTTGAGAACGTGCCAGCAAGGCTTGCAGAGAAAGAAACCAGACCTTTTATAGAACTCAGCAGTTCTGCACAGAGATACAACGAAATGGACAAGGGCCGACCTGATGAAGTTGCAAAAGTGGAATTTACCACATTTGTGAAAACAGTTCCCAGTACGGTGTATGCACCTTACCAGTTCGCCGAGGCTGTGCTGGAGAAGAAGCAATTTTGTGTGGGCCTGATATCAGCCAGAAGGCTCATAATGAAGCAAGTAGCATGGATGCCAAAGTCGGTGGTGTTTTTTCATAGAAGCTGTGGTACCACAGCAGTGAGAAAAGAGGGATCATCTCTACTCACCCATCTACAAAGACATAAACTGCCAGCCATGGGATTCCAAACTCTCTAACCATTTGGTAGGAGAACTATTTACTCCTGGGGAGCCATATTCCCAGAAGGAAATGTCTTAAATAAAACTTTATGCCTTTTTAACTTTGCCTTTTCAGAGTCCCCAAATACCCTATCACGGTTTTGGGGGTTTCTTTGTTGGTTTTGGTCAATTTCTTTCTCTCCCGTGAATGCACCATTCCTTTGCAAGTTTGTTCTCAATTGCTTCAGTCATGTCCAACTCTTTGTGAACCCATGAACTGTAGTCAACCAGGCTCCTCTGTACATGGAGATTGCCCAGGCAAGAAGACTGGGATGGGTTGCCATTTCCTCCTCCAGCGGATCTTCCCCACCCAGGGATCAAACCCCTGTCTCCTGCATTGGCAGGCAGGTTCTTTACCACTGTCACCACTAGGGAAAATCTAACTGCTGCCCATTCTGCAATTGCTAAGGAAAATACCCCATGCTGAATCAAAGAAGCCAGTCACAAAAAGCCACATGCTGTATGATTGCATCTATTTGAAATGCCTGTGAAGTGAACGTGAACAAGTCGCTCAGTTGTGTCCTACTCTTTGCGACCCTGTAGACTATACAGTCCATGGAATTCTCCAGGCCAGAATACTGGAGTAGGTAGCCTTTCCCTTCTCCAGGGGATCTTCCCAACCCAGGGATTGAACCCAGGTCTCCCACATCACAGGCAGATTCTTTACCAGCTGAGCCACCTGGGAAGCCCATTTGAAATGCCTAGGATAGACAAACCGGTTGAGACAGAAGATTATTGATTAATTAGGGCTGGGGTGGAGAGGATGGGGGTAGGAAGTAACAGCTAAAGGGTCTGGGTTTTCCTTTTGGAATGATTAAAATGTGCTAAAATTAATCGTGCTGATGGTTACACAACTCTATGAGCATACTAAAAGCCATAAGTTGTATGCTTTTAATAGGTGAATTGTATGGTATTTGAATTATAAAGAGATTAAAATGAAAGAAAAAGGGACTTCCCTGGTGATCCAGTGGCTAAGACTCTGGGCTCCCAAAGAAGAGGGCTTGGGTTCCATCCCTGGTCGAGGAACTAGATCATCCCACTTGCCACAACTAAGAGCTTGGTGCAGCCACGTAAATAAATAAACACAAATAAATATTTTAAAACAAAGAAAGAAGGGAGGGAGGGAGGGAAGGAGACAGGGGGAAGGAGGGAGGCAGGGGAAGGGAAGGAGGGAGGGAAAATACAGCAGCCCTAGGCGGGAATGGCATACACTGTGCACTGGAACAAGGCTTGTTGCACAGTTGCCTCTGCTTGGCCTGGAGTCTAAGCCTATTCCGAGTCTACACCCTTCACCCTCATTCTCCCACAACTCATATGTACACACACCAAAATGTATACTCCAGCCTTCCCAAACCATTTGCATTTCTTCTTAAACTCCAGGAAGCTTTGAGCCTTTGCACAACCTCATATCTCCCTTGAATGCACCCACCTCTGTGTCCCACCAAAGGAACACCCCTTCATCCTTCAAGAGGGGTTTCAGGGTCACTGCCTCAGGATGTCTCCCTAACCTCCCCACCAGTGGTTAGGGGGCTCCTCCTCTTCACCCTGGAAGCTGGCGTATGATATTATATTAGGTATATAATGTACGTATAATATGTATTATACATAAAATATGTATTCTAAGGCTTTGTAGAAGTGCGTTTGTCACATGACACTGCAACCTATTTAGATGCATGTGGCATCCCCAACAAGATCACCAGTTCATGAAGGACAAATGCTACTTATTCATCTTGGTATGGACAAAACCTGAAACAGTGATTGTCATATAGGAGGTACTTGATAAATATTCGCCAAGTGAGTGAATAGCGTGGAGGCCTTGGTGACGCAGGTCATGGAAAGTCAACCATCATACAGCTCTTAACCTCTTTTAACAGCAGAAACATTCATGGTCTTTCAGAGAAAGTGTCTGGGTGCCCAAGATCTCCTCTAAGTGGGAAATCATTTCTAACTTGGCTCCCACTCAGTGAGCAACTTCCTGTCCAGAGAACCCCTTGGGCAGGGTCTGCATCTCAAGGGGGATAGCAAAGGAGGGGCAGCGTCCGGTGAGAAAGAGATGAGAGCTGCGAAAGCAAGCGGGATGCAAAGCACATTGTGGGGGAACCAGCGCAGTAAGAAAGCAACAGTCTGCAGCGTGTGTCCTAAGGAAGCCAGACTGCTTCATGAGAACGGTGTTTGTAGTGAAATGCATGGATTGATGTGGCGAACAAACATATGGGTACCAAGAGGGGAAGGATGCGTTGGGAGATTGGGATTGACATTTATCCACTGTGTGTGTGTTAGTTGCTCAGTTATGTCTGACTCTTTGTGACCCCATGGACTGTAGCCCGCCAGGCTCCTCTGTCCATGATATGCTCCAGGCAAGAATACTGGAGTGTATTGCCAATCTCTACTCCAAGGGATCTTTCCAACTCAGGGATTGAACCCGGGTCTCCCACAATGCAGGCAGATTCTTTACTGTCTGGAGCCACCAGGGAAGCCCCATATATACAATGCTATGTATAAAATAGACTAGTGAGAACTGTATAGCACAGGGAACTCTAAATGCTGAAAGAGATGGGAATACCAGACCACCTGACCTGCCACTTGAGAAGCCTATATGCAGGTCAGGAAGCAACAGTTAGAACTGGACATGGATCGACAGACTGGTTCCAAATAGGAAAAGGAGTACGTCAAGGCTATATATTGTCACCCTGCTTATTTAAAATGATGTTGTGAAAGTGCTGCACTCAATATGCCAGCAAATTTGGAAAACCCAGCAGTGGCCACAGGACTAGAAAAAGGTCAGTTTCATTCCAGTCTCAAAGAAAGGCAATGCCAAAGACTGCTCAAACTACTGCACAGTTGCACTCATCTCACACGCTAGCAAAGCTCAAAATTCTCCAAGCCAGGCTTCAACAATATGTGAACCGTGAACTTCCCAATGTGCAAGCTGGTTTTAGAAAAGGCAGATGAACCAGAGATCAAACTGCCACATCCACTGGATCATCAAAAAAGCAAGAGAGTTCCAGAAAAACATCTACTTCTGCTTTATTGACTACACCAAAGCCTTTGACTGTGTGGGTCACAATAAACTGTGGAAAATTCTGAAAGAGATGGGAATACCAGACTATCTGACCTGCCTCTTGAGAAATCTGTATGCAGGCCAGGAAGCAACAGTTAGAACTGCACATGGAACAACAGACTGGTTCCAAATAGGAAAAGGAGTACGTCAAGGCTGTAATATGGTCACCCTGCTTATTTAACTTATATGCAGAGTACATCATGAGAAACGCTGGGCTGGAGGAAGCACAAGCTGGAATCAAGATTGCCGGGAGAAATATCAATAACCTCAGATATGCAGATGACACCACCCTTATGGCAGAAAGTGAAGAAGAACTAAAGAGCCTCTTGATGAAAGTGAAAGAAGAGAGTGAAAAAGTTGGCTTAAAGCTCAACACTCAGAAAACGAAGATCATGGCATCCGGTCCCATCACTTCATGGCAAATAGATGGAGAAACAGTGGAAATAGTGGCTGACTTTATTTTTCTGGGCTCCAAAATCACTGCAGATGGTGACTGCAGCCATGAAATAAAAAGACGCTTACACCTTGGAAGAAGAGTTATGACCAACCTAGATAGCATGTTGAAAAGCAGAGACATTACTTTGCCAAAAAATGTCCAGCTAGTCAAGGCTATAGTTTTTCCAGTAGTCATTAATGGATGTGAGAGTTAGACTATAAAGGAAGCTGAGCGCTGAAGAATTGATGCTTTTGAACTGTGGTGTTGGAGAACTCTTGAGAGTCTCTTGGACTGCAAGGAGATCCAACCAGTCCATCCTAAAGCAAATCCTGTCTCTTATACACATCTCCAAGGGATTCCCTTTCCCCTGAATCTTTTCCACAGGCCCTACAATTTCAGGGCAAACAATTCCCGGATGGTGTCTTGCCTGGACAAGTAAACAAGAAAGCCAGGGAGTGAATGACACTGGAATAGTTTTGTGGGGATTGACCAGCTCCGAGGCAGTAAAGAGCCTTTGGAAGGGACTTTCCTCTGGCTGGTCTTGCTTTTTGTGTCCTGGGAAGCCCTCCTGTGGCCCTGCTTTCCAGTGTGGAACTTTGCCCATTCTGGATGCTTTCAGATGTTAGTGATATACACAGGATCCAGTGTGGAGGCAAACAAGAAGTGGTCAATTTCTGGTGGATAGGAAAGTCTTCAAAAGTAAAAAAGGAAACAGAATTATAAATGTAAAATATGGATCAAAGTACATCAAATTTCTCGATTAGTGATAATGGTAGCTAACACTTATCAGACTGTCTCTCTGTTCTAAATGCGTTTTTGGCATAAATCATCTAATATTGACAGAAACTCAATATTAGTTTCCATAGTGACCCACCTAGTGTTTTCTCTCTTCACTTAATGGCTGGATGGCATCACGGACTTGATGGACGTGAGTCTGAGTGAACTCCAGGAGTTGGTGATGGACAGCGAGGCCCGGCGTGCTGTGGTTCATGGGGTCACAAAGAGTCGGACACGACTGAGTGACTGAACTGAACTGACCAAACCTAAATGGGAAGGAAATCCAAGGAAGAGGGGATATATGTATACATATAGCTGAATCACTCTGTTGTATAGCAGAAACCAAGACAACATGCTAAAGCAACTACACTCCAATGAAAAGAGAAAGATGAAATCTGTGGTAAGCAACAAGGCCCTAATGTGTAGCATAGGGAACTATATTGGATATCTTGTGATAAATCATAATGGAAAAAATATTTCAGAGAGTACACATCTCTGTATAACTAAGTCACTTTACGGTTCAGCAGAGATTGGCACAACATTGTAAATCAGCCCTACTTCAATAAAAAAAAATTATTTTAATAAAATCTGAGCCTTTGCTGGCCGAAATTTTGGTACATAAAACAAGCATCCTGAACAAAAGAAGTGGCCAACTTCTAGCTTCCAAAGAGAAAGGACAAGAAAGGGGTGAAACTCAGAAGAGGACCAACTGAGTCTGAAATGATAGGCCAGACACTCAGAGCACTGCTTTCTTCACCAACAGGAACTGGAAGCTATTATTTATATTGTAGGTGTTTATGTATCAGTGTTGGAGACAATGCATAGAACTCCTAAACACAAGTTAGTCCATCCTCAATAAATCACTGGGTTGGCCTCATAAAGTCCTGAGTTCCTCCCTCTAAATCTGATCAAATATATGTGGAGCCTCTTGACCCTCCATGTCACAGGCTTCTAACAGCAGAAGCTGTAGAAGCTTCTAAAGAGAAGAAGACAACTTGGACCCTGAGGGTTAACTTGACCTTGTTATAAATTAACCTCTTTATGAAGCTATTTAAAAATACATCAAGATTAGTCTAGACAGAAATGCTTTCTGCTTATAATGCAAATATAACTGAAAAGCAGCAAAAGTCCATAAATTAAATGGAGACCAAACCTCAAAAGTCGATAAAATTACAAACAATATTACAGTAATGGCACCAGTAATATTTTGCTGAAACTAACTCAGAGCACAAATGCAATGAGATGATATTGGCATTTGTGAGTGTGGCAGGCCCATGCTATCCTGTGCAGTGGGTTGACTCCATTCACCCACAGCTTTCCTCAGTTTGACTTGGTGCTACACCTCCATTCATACAAAGCTTCAAGATGTCACTTGCCCTTCACTGGAGTGATGACAATCCTGTGTCGGAGCTGGAATTACACCATCATACTAGTGACTAGTTGCTCATCCGGATGCTCCAACTATTCAATTAAATGCATAATTTTAAATTATATCATAAAAGTTGTTTAGTCACTAAGTCGTGTCTGACTCTTTCACCATCCCATGGCCTATAGTCCTCCAGGTTCTTCTGTCCATGGGATTTCCCAGACAAGGATACTGGAGTGGGTTGCCATTTCCTTCTCTAGGGCATCTTTACGACCAGGGATCGAATCCGCATCTCCTGCATGAGCAGGCTGATTCTTTACCACCGGGCCACCTGGGAAGCCCAGTGTTTGAGAAACGTTATGTTAGATTAGCCACCAACCCAGGCAGCATTTCCCAATCTGTCTGACCAGTCTGGTCATCTGTGTCCAAGGAAACACAAACCTACCCCAGTCTCCAGGAATGTTGATGAGATAGCAGGTCCCTGCCCAGGCCAGTGTAAAACAGAGATTTAGAGTAAAACACAGTATTTAGAGTGAAACACAGAGATGAGAGACAGATACTTTCACACTGACTTTTCTCCAGCAGTCACGGATCGAGGGGTCAATTCCCAGGAAGGCAAAGGGCACAGAACGTTCCTACTCTCTCCTCCAAAAATGTTCCCCAGGGCAGCTTCCCTCCCCGCTGAGCTCATCACCTCCTTTGACCCCACTCCCTGGCTAGCCACTCCTGGCATCGTTTCCAGGAAGTTCAAACAACCAGTTAACAAAGCTCTGCTGTTATGCAACTGACTTATCTTGCCTTATTTTTGTTTGTTTTATTGTTGTTGGGTTATCTGTGGTAAAGCACACGTAACAAAATTGACCACCTTAANCCTGGCTAGCCACTCCTGGCATCGTTTCCAGGAAGTTCAAACAACCAGTTAACAAAGCTCTGCTGTTATGCAACTGACTTATCTTGCCTTATTTTTGTTTGTTTTATTGTTGTTGGGTTATCTGTGGTAAAGCACACGTAACAAAATTGACCACCTTAAACATTTTAAAATCTGCCACGCAGACGGGTTGTTTCTACACATTGTTGTGCAATCAGACTCCAGAAGCTCAGCTTGCAAAACTGAAACTCTCTCCCCCTTAAACAACTTCCCATTGCCCCGTCCTCCCAGCCTCTGGCAACCACTGTGCTACTTTCTGTCTCAACGAGTTTGACTAACTAGGTACCTTACATAAGCTGGCTCACACAGCATTTGTTCTTTTGTGACTGGCTTATTTTACAGAGCATAATGTCCTCAAGGTCCATCTAGATTGTAATAGTTTGTGTCAGAAGGTCCTTCCTTTTCATGATTGAATAATGTACATATATATATGGAATTCCCTGGTAGTTCAGACGGTAAAGAATCTGCCTGCAATGCAGGAGACCTGGGTTTGATCGCTGGATTAGGAAGATCCCCTGGAGAAGAAAATGCAACCCACTCCAGCATTCTTGCCTGGAGAATTCCATGGACAGAAGAGCCTGGCGGGCTATAGTCCATGAGGCCACAAAGAGTCAGATATGACTAATACTTTCACTTTCATGTAAAAGTGTTGTTCAGTTGCTCAGCCATGTCCAACACTTTGAGACCCCATGGACTTCAGCACGCCAGACTTCCCTGTCCTTCACCATCTCCCAGAGCTTGCTCAAACTCAGGTCCAATGAATCAGTGATGCCATCCAACCATCTAATCCTCTGTCGTCCCCTTCTCCTCCTGCCTTTAATTTTCCCCAGCATCAGGGTCTTTTCTAATGAGTCAGCTCTTCGCATCAGGTGGCCAAAGTATTGGAGCTTCTGTTTCAACATCAGTCTTGCCAATGAATATTCAGGATTGATTTCCTTTAGGACTGACTGGTTTGATCTTGCAGTCCAAGGGACTCTTAAGAGTCTTCTCCAACACCACAGTTCAAAGGCATCAATTCTTCGGCACTCAGCTTTCTTTATGGTCCAACTCTCACATCCATACATGACTACTGGAAAAACCATAGCTATGACTATACGGACCTTTGTTGGCAAAATAATGTCTCTCCTTTTTAATATGCCATCTAGGTTTGTTGTAGCTTTTCTTCCAAGAAGCAAGCGTCTTTTAGTGTCATGCCTGCAGTAACCATCTGCAGTGATTTTGGAGCCCAAGAAAATAAAATCTGTCACTGTTTCCATTGTTTCCATATCTATTTGCCATAAAATGAAGGGACCGGATGCCATGATCTTAGTTTTTTGAATGCTGAGTTTTAAGCCAGCTTTTTCACTCTCCTTTTTCACTTTCATCAAGAGGCTCTTTAGTTCCTTTTCATTTTTTGCCATAAGGGTGGTATCATCTGCATATCTGAGGTTATGGATATTTTTCCCAGAAATTCACGCGCACACACATATACATTTTGTTTATCCATTCATCTGTGTCCATGGATGGACATTTGAGTTGCTTCCACCTTTTGGCTGGGGAGGAGGTGTGAATTTGCGGATAGCGTTGCTACAATCATGGATGTGTCTTTTTTTCTTTCTTTCTTTTTTTTTTTATAACTGGATTGACTGGTTCTTTTGGTTTTACCACACCAACCTCGAAATTGTTTAGATTTCCCAATCACCTTTGAAACCTGAAGAGAGCTCGCTTCTGAGATTTGATGCTTTTTTCTCCTCCAGTGTACAATTTCATGTGCTTTCTGTCTCCAGCCGTGGACACAGGGCTTCAAAGATGATGGATTGTAATGGGCTGGAGTCGACATCCCTCAGTAACGTGTGAACCTATGCGTAGATGATGATGTTTGAATCAGCTCCCAGAGGAGAAGTGGGTGGGGTGGGGTCCTGAAGTGTCATTCTCAGCCACCCGCCCCAGGGTTCACCTCACTGTGGAAAGATCCTGGTGTGACCTCAGAAGGACCCCGCCAAGGAGCTCTGCCTCTTTCCTTACCAGCCTTCCAGTTCAGGGATTTCACAAAGGCATCAGAGGACGTTACCTCCCTTGTGAGTGACCAAGTCACCCCAAAGTTAGCTGAAATTATAGGAGGAGGTCATCCCATTGGGACATCTTTCCTGTAAGTGACACATGAAATGTGCTATAACTATGGATGATCACTTAGAGCAGTACCCCCTAACAGCTGCCTGAGTAAATATGCATGTACATTCACATATACACATACACACACACATGTATTCACATATGCACACACACATATACACACATACATACATATATACACATATGCACACACATATACACACACACATACATATATACACATATACACACAAACATGTAAGGAAATGGCAATCCACTCCAGAACTATTGCCTGGAAAATCCCATGGACAGAGGAGCTTGGTAGGCTACAGTCCATGGGGTCACAAAGAGTTGGACACGACTGAGCGACTTCACTCACTCACTCACACACATACATACACATATGCACCATATATTCACACATACACACATGTATATACCACACAATTGCTCCCATCTCACACACTAGTAAACTAATGCTCAAAATTCTCCAAGCTAAGCTTCAACAGTACTTGACCCAAGAATTTCCAGATGTTTAAGCTGGATTTAGAAAAGGCAGAGGAACCAGAGATCAAATTGCCAATATCCACTGTATCATAGAAAAGCAAGAGAATTCCAGGAAAACACCTACTTCTGCTTCACTGATTACGCTAAAGCCTTTGACTGTGTGGATTACAACAAATTGTGGGAAATTCTTCAAAAAATGGGAATACCAGACCACCTTACCTGTTTCCTAAGAAACCTGCAGGTCAAGAAGCAACAGTTAGAACTAGACATGGACAACGGACTGGCTTCAAACTGGGAATGAAGCACGTCAAGGTTGTATATTGTCACCCTGCTTATTTAACTTATATGCAGAATACATCACGCGATAGGCCAGGCTGGATGAAGCACAAGCTGGAATCAAGATTGCCAGGAAGAATATCAATAACCTCAGATATGCAGATGAGCTTAAGGAAAACAAATGAAGGACTGAGGCATTATCTTACCGAATGCCAAAACCACAATCCACCTGTAGAAGAAATATTCCCAGTAATTTTGTAAGAAAAGAGGGAGGAGCAGTAGGAAAATGTCAATATCATGTCTGTGGAGGTAGGAAATATCATTTTAATTCAATTCCAAACAGATAGTGATGACATTGATATTGAGACACTTGAACAGAGAAAACTCTGAGGAGTTCAAAATTTTGTTTTCTAATAGTCATCTCCTTCATTTCTAGGAAGCAAAACTGATGAACTTCAGAATTCAATTCAAGGGATATAGTACTTGGTATACTGGAAATATTTATTGGCAAATATATCGGACCCTAAGATAGATGGGTCTGACATATTTCCATGGGAAAACACCGTGTCTTTTTTATTCTTTTCAAGTCAGGTATGTGAAATATATTTCATTAACTTGGACGCGTTAGGGTTCTCAGCTCACATATTTTATTTAACAGAAAGTCAAAATATATACCTTTCTCTCCTAATGTCTGTTTGCTTGGAGAAATCTTTTTGCCCTTCACACATACCTAAGAAGACATCTCCAAGGTACATAAATTTCCCAACTATGTTCTCAGTCAGGTGAATTGCAAAATGGATCAGCCAGTCCTTCCAACCAAGAAAAGAAATTGTCATTGGAAGTTTCCGTTCTCAAGGTTGGGTTGTGGAGTAGAGGGTGGGGAAGGAGGTTGGGCTTCTGTTGGGACATACGATGGAAGTTTGTGTAGCCTTCCACTCTGTGGTTGATGAAACCCTCTCATCTGAGATAACACTCCTTTGGCCAGGTGTGCTGAATTCCGGGGTTGCACAGGGTGAATGCTAATGAGAGTCAAGTCAAGGAAAGTGGTCAAGGAGAGACAAAAGAGGAGGAGGGTATTTTCAGATGAGTTTTGAAATGAGATCATGAGTTGATGAGGTGGAGACAGACAGGATGGTTGTTCCAAATGACAGGCACTGCCAAAGATGTCCCTGTGTGCTTGTCTTTAGGAAGAGAGAAAGCTTAAAGGGGGAGGAACACCAATATTAAAGGTACCATATGCAGCACAGAACACTGTTTTAAAATCTGAAAATGGTGTCGGAACACAAATTTCATTTGAAATGGATTTGCTGAACATGATTTTCAAAAGAAGTAATTTTATGTGGTATAGTGGTTGTCTCAAAAAAGTTATGTCTACATCCCGATCCCCAGAACATGTGGATGTGAACTTACTTGGAAAAAACATATTTGAAAATGTTTAATTAAGCTAAAGATCTTTCCATGAGATTATCCTAGATTACCTGGGTGGGTCATAAATCCAGTGACAAGCATCCTCAAAAAGAGAAGACACATATACTCCGAGGGAAGACGTTCTCGTGAAAATGGAGGCAGAGACCAGTGTGAGGTTGGCCACAAGCTGATGCATTCCTGGAGCCATCAGAAAAGACAGGGAAGGATTTTCTCTGCAAGATTTCAAAGAGAGTCCGCCTGCAAACACCTTGATTTTGGACTTCTGGACCCTAGAACTGTAACGGAATAAAGGTTTTTGTTGTGAGCTGCCCAGTTTGTGGGAATCTGTTATGGCAGCCCCAGCAAACAGACCTGTGGTTACTGCAAGGTCTTAGCATCAGTCAGACCCGGGTTTGAACTGGGATCCCTCCTCTTCCTAATCTTTTGAAAGGCCCTTCAGTTTAGTTCAGTTCAATCACTCAGTTGAGTCCGACTCTGCAACCCCATGAATCACAGCATGCCAGGCCTCCCTGTCCATCACCAACTCCCGGAGTTCACTCAAACTCACATCCATCGAGTTGGTGATGCCATCCAGCCATCTCATTCTCTGTCATCCCCTTCTCCTCCTGCCCCCAATCCTTCCCAGCATCAGAGTCTTTTCCAATGAGTCAACTCTTCACATGAGGTGGCCAAAGTATTGGAGTTTCAGCTTTACCATCATTCCTTCCAAAGAACATTCAGGACTGATCTCCTTTAGAATGGACTGGTTGGATCTCCTTGCAGTCCAAGGGACTCTCAAGAGTCTTCCCCAACACCACAGTTCAAAAGCATCAATTCTTCAGCGCTCAGCTTTCTTCACAGTCCAACTCTCACATCCATACATGACCACTGGAAAAACCATAGCCTTGACTAGATGGACTTTTGTTGGCAAAGTAATATCTCTGCTTTTTAATATGCCATCTAGGTTGGTCATAACTTTCCTTCCAAGGAGTAAGCATCTTTTAATTTCATGGCTGCAATCACCATCTGCAGTGATTTTAGAGAATCTCTAAATATAGCTTTTTCATGTGTGAAACTGACAAGACAATAGTACCTACCTGACAGGTTGTGGGGAGCAAAGAAATCCATGTGTGGAAAGGTTGGAACATAGCTAATGTCACCTAGGAGATGCTCGGTAATGGCAGCTGATGTTATTATAGTGATGAGCAGTTTCCTTACCCTCAGTCCACTTGTACTGGTGCTGACACACAGCCCACTTGGGCTGGTTAGGACGTTATTCTCTCTCAACTTCAAGCCCATGCTCCTGTTCTCTGCTCCGTTGAGCTGGGTCCAAGCCTCTGCTGACAACATGTCTCCCAGTTAGCGACACTACAGGGAGATGGGGTGTTGCAAGGAGAGTAGAAGGACTTGCCCTTTGTGTTTGCTCCCTTTTTCTGTCAGTATCAGTATTGGGCTTTCCTGGTGGCTCAGACGGTAAAGCATCTGCCTACAATGTGGGATACCCGGGTTCGATCCCTGGGTCGGAAAGATGCCCTGGAGAAGGAAATGTCAACCCACTCCAGTACTCTTGCCTGGAAAATCCCAGGGACGGAGGAGCCTGGTAGGCTACCGTCCATGGGGTCGCAAAGAGTCGGACACGACTGAGCGACTTCACTTTCACTTTTCACTTTCTGTCCATATCGCCCCACAGTGACCTTTCAACTCGGAAGCAGTTTCGGTTCTGATTGACTGCTGTTTCCAGCCTTTTTCAGCACTTCCGGAAGGAGCCCCAGAACGTGTGCTCTGAGGTGCCAGCACCAGCGTGGCAGCGTCCCCTCCTCAGAAACCTGAGTTGTAGCTCCCAGAGCCCCTTCTCCAGGCCTCTAGGGTGTGAGGACCCTAGCCTCCTCTCTTAGACATGTTAGTGAGCTATCTCCTACATTTATCTTAAGGCTTCCTGCTCGCCTCTTTGGTTTCCCTGTATCAGTCTCACCAATTCTCCATATTAAGTTCTGTCTGTTAAAATCACTGGTGAAGTTTCTGTTTTCTGACTATACCTGGGAAATACAGCACTCTGTGTGTGTTTCTTGGTTGGCTGAAAGTGAGAAGTGGTACAGTCCACCCAGCACCGAATTGAAACCAGAAAGACTTAGTTTCATTATCTTGGCTCCTTCACTTTCCAGCTGAGAAATCTTAGCCAAAATACTTGGCTTCTTTGAAAGTCCAATTTTCTTATTTGTGAAGTGGGGTAAATCCCGCTTATCTCATAGGGTTACGTGTAGTTGAATGAGATAATGTCTCAAAAGTGCCTGGCACTTAACAGATAGTCAATGCAGATGATGCTTTAGGGGTATAGAAGAGCAGCACTTAGCCCAATCTGGAACTCCTGGGAACACTTCAAGAAGTGGTAGAGTGTGGAAAAGTGAGTAAAAGAGTATTGTTGTTTTGTTCCTAAGTCATGTCCAACTCTTTGTACCCCATAGACTATACCCTCCAGGCTCCTCTGTCCATGGGATTTCCCCAGGCAAGAATACTGGAGGGGTTTGCCGTTTCCTTCTCCAGGGGATCTGCCCAACCCAGGGATCAAAACCAGGTCTCTTACATTGCAGGTGGATTCTTTACCCCTGAGCCAAAGAGTAGTTATGTCAAAAAAAAAAAAAAGATGGACCCAAACTTCCAGGCTGAGAAAAGGGTAATAGCACAGAAACTTGAAACAACACCATGCGTATTAAAAGCTACAAGCGCTTTAGCATAATTAGAGCATAAAGTATGAGACATGAAGGGGCAGAAGAGGAGATAGGAGTGTAGAGACTGGTTTGTAAATGACCCAGTGGGCCAAGCAAAGTGCTTAACTCTATTCTGTCACGTTGGGAAGCTATAGAACTGTTTCATGTCAGGGGTGATGTGCTTAGATGTCCAGCTGCAGAACAGAAGATGGATCCAGGAAAGAGGTGTCAAGAGTGGAAGCAGGGAATCAGTAAGGAGTCTCATTCAATAGTCTGGATAAGAGATGCTGAACTCCAGAGCTACAAAACGGGTGGTAAGGAAGGGGTGGGGAGGATGGGACAAATCTAAAGGGTCAGTTAACAAGCAAAAGAAGTAATTGGATTTGGTGATGGACTGGCTAACAGAGGGGAGATAAAGGAGGAGGCAGGATGAATTAGGTTGAGGCTTGACTGAATGGATGCAAGAAGGTTTGATGAACTGAGACTGGGAATACAAGATGGAGAGCAGAATTTTTTTTTTTTACTTTACAGTACTGTATTGGTTTTGGCATACATTGAGAGCAGAATTTAAAGGCAGTGCGGGTAGGCTAAGTTCAGCCTTGATTTCCTGAATATAAAGGACTTGGAGGGCCTGAAAAAGGGTTTGCTCAGCAGAGTTGTGTTTGAGAGTTATGTTTGTTAGTCGCCTAGTGGTGTCTGATCCTTTGCAACCTCATGGATTGCAGCCCGCCAGGCTCCTCTGTCCACGGAATTCTCGAGGCAAGAATACTGGAGTGGGTTGCCATTTTCTTCTCCAGGGGATCTTTTCAACCCAGGGATCAAACCCACGTCTCCTGCACAGCAGATGGATTCTTTACCATCTGAACCACCAAGAAAGCCTGGTTTGCTGCCATATAATCTGAAGCCCTTAAGAGAGCTGGAGTGGGTTGTGAGCAGCATCAACATATAGGTGGGAAATGCCACTGTGACAGTGACTGGAATCACCTGTGAAGAGGAAAGCAGGAGCTACAAAAAAGACTTAACACATTTTTATTTCCCCCGAGGGAATCCAGTCTACTGGGAGAGAGAAACTTGTACACAAATAACTAGAATACAAGGAACGTGTAATAATTCCTGCTGTTATAACAACTGCATTTTCCAGGTCAAATATGGGACCATGTGTTCTCACTGAAGCCTGACCGCAGACACAAATGTTGAAGGAGAATTGTGTCAGAAGTCCAGAGGTCTTAGTTCTGATAGAGGTACAAATAGAAGAGCTTTTAAAGGGCAAAAGAAGCAGCCTTTAAAAAAGAAAAAATGTTGCCATTTGCAGCAAGATAGATAGACTTGGAGGGCATTATGCTAAACCAGACAAACACTGCATGATATCAAAAGACAGATAGCATAATATCTCTTATATGTAAAATCTAAAAATATAGCGAACTAGTGAATATAGCAAAAAAGGAGCAGACACACGTATGGAGAACAAACTAGTGGTTACCTGTTGGGGGGAGGAAGATAGAGTACAGGGAAAAATACCAGTGGGAAACAGAGAGGTAGGGGATTAAGAAGTACAAATGATTAGGTATAAAATAAGCTATGGGGATATATTGTACAACACAGGGGATGTCGCCAATATTTTATAATACCTTTAAATGGAGACTACTCTTTAAAAATTGTGAAACACTATATTGTACACCTGTAACTTACATAATATTGTACAGGAACTCTATTTCAATTGAAAAAATAAGAAAGTGCATGAGGGACTTCCTTGGTGGTCAAGTGGTTAAGAATCCGCCTTGCAATGCAGGGGACACAGGTTCTATCCCCGATTGAGGAACTAAGCTCCCACATGCCTCAGGGCAACTAAAAGCCCCTGTGCCACAGCTAGAGAATCCATGCACCTCAACAAAAGATCTCACAAGACACAACAGAAATCCCATGGGCCACAACCTAGACCTGATGTGGCCAAATAACTAAATATTTTTTTAAATAGTTGTGAACCTTTAAGTTGCTTTTATTAATAAAAAATAATGATAAAGCGCAGAATAAGAAGAGCTTTATGTGGAAAGAGGAATTTGAGTTAATCCCTGACAGTGGACTTGGAAAACCTCAGCTCTACCTTTATTTAATGTTGTGTTGAATGTTGTGTTGTCCTGGAGCCACCAAGAATAGGGTTGGCCCCGGTGGAAAAATACACTGTGTCCTCAGCAAGCGTGACCAGTCCATAATCATGAGAGAAGATATGTTTTGGGCTCCAGATTCCCTTTTGGACTTCTGGGTCCTGGTCATTTGTATGGCGTCATCTTTTTTACACACTGTGTCAACCAGTGAAGACACATCCAAATGGAGACAATAAATTCCATTATTTATCGAAGTGGTGGGGTCTTGAAAGTGAAAGTGCTAGTCTCTAAGTCATGTCTGAGTTTTGTGACACTTTGGACCATAGCCTGCCAGGCTCCTCTATCCATGGGATTCTCCAGGCGACAATACTAGAGTAAGTTGCCTTCCCCTTATCCAGGGGATCTAACCTGGGTCCCCGTATTGCAGGCAGATTCTTAACTGTCTGAGCCACCAGGGATGTCCAGTAGGGTCTCAGTTACCTTCAAATTGGACTTCAGAGTTTGTTATCTGCAAAATAAATGGAGTATTGATCAGCTAGCACCCCACCTCCTGTGTCTGTTTCATGAATGATTTTGTGTGAAGTGGTTTTTTTTTTTCCCCCTTAGAAGGTTAATAGAGGAAATTTAGTGCCTGGGTTTCTTAGCAAGGATGGGAGAAATATCAATGGTGGAGAAATGTAGCAATGTCTGTCTCCTCTGCTTGGTATTATGAACCTCAATTTTTTATTATGAACAATCTAAAACCCTCAAAAAGTTTCAAGAGTGATGTACCATGTAACTGCCCTTCATTTAGATTCACCAATATTAGCAAACAAGATGGAGAGCAGAATTTTTTTTTTTTACTTTACAGTACTGTATTGGTTTTGGCATACATTGAGAGCAGAATTTAAAGGCAGTGCGGGTAGGCTAAGTTCAGCCTTGATTTCCTGAATATAAAGGACTTGGAGGGCCTGAAAAAGGGTTTGCTCAGCAGAGTTGTGTTTGAGAGTTATGTTTGTTAGTCGCCTAGTGGTGTCTGATCCTTTGCAACCTCATGGATTGCAGCCCGCCAGGCTCCTCTGTCCACGGAATTCTCGAGGCAAGAATACTGGAGTGGGTTGCCATTTTCTTCTCCAGGGGATCTTTTCAACCCAGGGATCAAACCCACGTCTCCTGCACAGCAGATGGATTCTTTACCATCTGAACCACCAAGAAAGCCTGGTTTGCTGCCATATAATCTGAAGCCCTTAAGAGAGCTGGAGTGGGTTGTGAGCAGCATCAACATATAGGTGGGAAATGCCACTGTGACAGTGACTGGAATCACCTGTGAAGAGGAAAGCAGGAGCTACAAAAAAGACTTAACACATTTTTATTTCCCCCGAGGGAATCCAGTCTACTGGGAGAGAGAAACTTGTACACAAATAACTAGAATACAAGGAACGTGTAATAATTCCTGCTGTTATAACAACTGCATTTTCCAGGTCAAATATGGGACCATGTGTTCTCACTGAAGCCTGACCGCAGACACAAATGTTGAAGGAGAATTGTGTCAGAAGTCCAGAGGTCTTAGTTCTGATAGAGGTACAAATAGAAGAGCTTTTAAAGGGCAAAAGAAGCAGCCTTTAAAAAAGAAAAAATGTTGCCATTTGCAGCAAGATAGATAGACTTGGAGGGCATTATGCTAAACCAGACAAACACTGCATGATATCAAAAGACAGATAGCATAATATCTCTTATATGTAAAATCTAAAAATATAGCGAACTAGTGAATATAGCAAAAAAGGAGCAGACACACGTATGGAGAACAAACTAGTGGTTACCTGTTGGGGGGAGGAAGATAGAGTACAGGGAAAAATACCAGTGGGAAACAGAGAGGTAGGGGATTAAGAAGTACAAATGATTAGGTATAAAATAAGCTATGGGGATATATTGTACAACACAGGGGATGTCGCCAATATTTTATAATACCTTTAAATGGAGACTACTCTTTAAAAATTGTGAAACACTATATTGTACACCTGTAACTTACATAATATTGTACAGGAACTCTATTTCAATTGAAAAAATAAGAAAGTGCATGAGGGACTTCCTTGGTGGTCAAGTGGTTAAGAATCCGCCTTGCAATGCAGGGGACACAGGTTCTATCCCCGATTGAGGAACTAAGCTCCCACATGCCTCAGGGCAACTAAAAGCCCCTGTGCCACAGCTAGAGAATCCATGCACCTCAACAAAAGATCTCACAAGACACAACAGAAATCCCATGGGCCACAACCTAGACCTGATGTGGCCAAATAACTAAATATTTTTTTAAATAGTTGTGAACCTTTAAGTTGCTTTTATTAATAAAAAATAATGATAAAGCGCAGAATAAGAAGAGCTTTATGTGGAAAGAGGAATTTGAGTTAATCCCTGACAGTGGACTTGGAAAACCTCAGCTCTACCTTTATTTAATGTTGTGTTGAATGTTGTGTTGTCCTGGAGCCACCAAGAATAGGGTTGGCCCCGGTGGAAAAATACACTGTGTCCTCAGCAAGCGTGACCAGTCCATAATCATGAGAGAAGATATGTTTTGGGCTCCAGATTCCCTTTTGGACTTCTGGGTCCTGGTCATTTGTATGGCGTCATCTTTTTTACACACTGTGTCAACCAGTGAAGACACATCCAAATGGAGACAATAAATTCCATTATTTATCGAAGTGGTGGGGTCTTGAAAGTGAAAGTGCTAGTCTCTAAGTCATGTCTGAGTTTTGTGACACTTTGGACCATAGCCTGCCAGGCTCCTCTATCCATGGGATTCTCCAGGCGACAATACTAGAGTAAGTTGCCTTCCCCTTATCCAGGGGATCTAACCTGGGTCCCCGTATTGCAGGCAGATTCTTAACTGTCTGAGCCACCAGGGATGTCCAGTAGGGTCTCAGTTACCTTCAAATTGGACTTCAGAGTTTGTTATCTGCAAAATAAATGGAGTATTGATCAGCTAGCACCCCACCTCCTGTGTCTGTTTCATGAATGATTTTGTGTGAAGTGGTTTTTTTTTTTCCCCCTTAGAAGGTTAATAGAGGAAATTTAGTGCCTGGGTTTCTTAGCAAGGATGGGAGAAATATCAATGGTGGAGAAATGTAGCAATGTCTGTCTCCTCTGCTTGGTATTATGAACCTCAATTTTTTATTATGAACAATCTAAAACCCTCAAAAAGTTTCAAGAGTGATGTACCATGTAACTGCCCTTCATTTAGATTCACCAATATTAGCATTATTTAACTTATATGCAGAGTACATCATGAGAAACGCTAGGCTGGAGGAAGCACAAGCTGGAATCAAGATTGCCAAGAGAGATATCAATCAACTCAGATATGCAGATGACACCACTCTTAAGGCAGAAAGTGAAGAGGAACTAAAAAACCTCTTGATGAAAGTGAAAGTAGAGAGTGAAAAAGTTGGCTTAAAGCTCAACATTCAGAAAACGAAGATCATGGCATCTGGCCCCATCACTTCATAGGAAATAGATGGGGAAGCAGTGGAAACAGTGTCAGACTTTATTTTTGGGGGCTCCAAAATCACTGCAGATGGTGACTGCAGCCATGAAATTAAAAGATGCTTACTCCTCAGCAGCACTCCTTGGAAGGAAAGTTATGACCAACCTAGATAGCATATTGAAAAGCAGAGACAATAGTTTGCCAACAAAAGTCCGTCTAGTCAAGGCTATGGTTTTTCCAGTGGTCATGTATGGATGAGAGAGTTGGACTGTGAAGAAAGCTGAGCGCTGAAGAATTGATGCTTTTGAACTGTGGTGTTGGGGAAGACTCTTGAGAGTCCCTTGGACAGCAAGGAGATCCAATCAGTCCATTCTGAAGATCAGCCCTGGGATTTCTTTGGAAAGAATGATGCTAAAGCTGAAACTCCAGTACTTTGGCCACCTCGTGCGAAGAGTTGACTCATTGGAAAAGACTCTGATGCTGGGAGGGATTGGGAGCGGGAGGAGAAGGGGACGACCGAGGATGAGATGGCTGGATGGCATCACAGACTCGATGGACGTGAGTCTGAGTGAACTCCGGGAGATGGTGATGGACAGGGAGTCCCGGTGTGCTGCGATTCATGGGGTTGCAAAGAGTCGGACACGACTGAGCGACTGAACTGAACTGAACCGAATATTAGCATTTTGTTACATTTGCTTCCTCTCTCCATATATTCATATATATGTGTAGCATGTGTGTGTGTGTGTGCACACGTGTGTGTGCGTGCACACGCTCAGTGGCTCAGTCGTGTCCGACTCTTTGCAACTTCATGGACTGTAGCCCACCAGGCTCCTCTGTCCTTGGGATTTCCCAGACAAAAATAGTGTAGTAGGTTGCCAGGGGATCTTCCTGACCCAGGGATCAAACCCGTGTCTCCTGCATGTCCTGCATTGGCAGGCGGATTCTTTACCACTGAGCCACCTGGGAAGCCCATGTATACACAGGTGTTTTATTTCTTGCTAAACCGCTTGAGCATTAGTTGTAAACATCATAAACTTTCACTTCCAAGTACTTCACATTCTGTGTAACAATACAACCTTCACACTCAGATTAAAGTTTATACAACACTATTATATAATATGCAGGTCGCATTCAAATTTCCTCAATGTTCCCACTAAGGTCTTATAAAAGGCTGTTTTATTCTGTTTAAAAAAAGAGAGAGAGAGAGAGAAATCCTAGGGCCTTATGCAGGACTGCCCAATGTCTTTGGTTATCACATCTCTTTAGTCCTGTTTAGTCTAGCAAACAGTTCCCCCAACCTTTTATGGTTTCCATCTCATGGAGATTTTTGAAAGGTCCAGGCTGATTGCTTTACAGATCCTCAGTGTGGATTTTCCTGATTGTCTTCTCATGGTTAGATTCGGGTTAGGCATTTGGGTCAGACTGGTTTTTGAGCTCCGGGGTCACCTGGCCTAGGTAGCAGAGAGGAGCTTTTCCTGACCAAGCAGCATCTCAGCCCAGCTCCAACATCCTGAGAAGGAAACAGCCTTGGTGTGACTGCCAGTGCCAGAGTTCTGCAGCCTGGATGTGACCAGAGTCAGCAGCACAGAGCAGACACGGGGACCGTGGCCTGGAATAGCCTGGTAAGAGACTCAGAAGGGGAATGAGGAGGCTGGCCAGGGACCAGGAGCATCCCTGAAGTGGGCACATCTGTAAAATGTATGTGGCTCCACTGGGGTTTCAGAAGTCTGGGACTAGCATTCTTCAGAGTGGAAGTTTGTGTGCTGTTGCTACTCTTCCTGATTCAGTCCTGGGGTGTAATTCCAATTGTCGAGTGACTCTTGGCATTTATCTTCTGCAGAGGAGGAGAAGGTACTAGATGGGACATGAATGAATAATTAGAAGATTACTGAGATCTGGGCTTCCCAGGTGGAGATAGCGGTAAAGAACCCACCTGCCAATGCAGGAGATGTAAGAGATGCAGTTCAATCCCTGGGTCAGAAAGATCCCCTGGAGACGAGAATGGCAACGAACTCCAGTATTCTTGTCCGGAGAATCCCATGGACAGAGGAGCCTAGAGGGCTACAGTCCATGGGGTCACAAGGAGGCAGGCACACTGAATTGACTTAGCATGCAGGTACTGAGATTTCCATTTTCCTGAGAGAAGTAGGGGCCACTCTGACAGGGGAAGGGCTGGGAATGTGTTCTAGTCAGAGATCTCAGGAGAACTTATTTTTAGGAGAATTTCTATCATTAGAGGTTCAGGACAAAACAGGAAAGGCGCACTTGTATTTCCTTCTAAAAGAGAGACTTCCTGTTCCTGAGATTTCCATTCATCATTTTGAGAGACACGCAAGAGGCAAAGAGGAAGCCCTTGTGTGTCCACCGTGGAGAAGCCAGCTCCTCTGTCTGCCCTCCTTCCTCCTGAACTGGCCCCGAGAGTGCTGTGTGCCTTCTTCACTTTCCAGGTTTGGAAGGAAATAAAAGTGGAGGTCAAGCTCACTGGGGAAGAAAGAGGAGGGAAGACTTGCTGTTTGGCGGAGCAACTGGTCCTCTCTAGGAGGCCAAGGGTGAGGCAGAGCCAGTTTCTGGGTTTCTGGATTGTAGAATCTTTTGATCTTAAAGCAGCCCTTTAATCCCAGACATAATTCAGGCCAGGGCCGGGGGTGGGGGTGGGGGGAAAGGTATCTGGTGGTTCAGATAATCGGGTGCTCATTCCTAAGACCAAATCCTACCTTGTGGCCATTAAAAATGATGAACAAAAGGATTCAAAACGGGAAATTATTTTTTTTAATTTATTTATTTTAATTGGAGGCTAATTACTATACAATATTGCATTGGTTCTGCCACACATCAACATGAATCCACCACAGGCGTACAGGTGTTCCCCATCCTGAACTCCCCCTCCCACCTCCCTCCCCGTACCATCCCTCCAGGTCATTTGTTCATTAAAAAAAAATAATAAAGCAGCGATGCCTTCTACTTGTAAAGCACTTTATCATTTAAAAATATTTTCACAAATCATGTATGGCTTTCACAGCTGCTTCAGAATGCAGGTGAAAGGAGGAAGCTGCCTGTCCCGGGACCCTGGGCTTCTGTTAGGCTCTCGGTCCAGTGCTCGATCTGCCTTTGCTGCCTCCTCTCAGCAGTGGGGACCATCTAAGACGTTTGCCAAGAGAGCTGAGTCCTCCATCTTCCACCCTTCAGTCTCCTACGCGTTCTTTCTTCCACTTGGTACCAGGCCTGCATGCAGACATGACCACACCAGGGAAGAGCCCAGGCCTTCTCGAGCAGCTGTTGACCCCAAGAGAGGGAGTGGCCTCTGAGGTTTTCCCCTTTTATTTTTTAATGGTTGATCAATTAATCAGCTAATGTGGTTGTGCTAGGTCTTCGTTGCTTCCCTTAGTGGCAGCGAGCGGGAGTTACTCTGCGTGGTGGTGCGTGGGATGCTCATCTCAGTGGCTTCTCTTGCTGCGGAGCACAGGCTCAGGAGGTGTGGCTCCAGAGCTCTAGAGTGTCGGCTCAGCAGTTGCCACACTCGAGTTTATTTGCAGCCAGCATGGGGAATCTTCCCGGACCGGAGATTGAACACGTGTCCCCTGCATTGGCAGGTGGACCCCTGTCCACCGGACCACCAGGGAAGTCCTGGTTTTCCTCTTTTAAGAAAACCCAAGTCCTTATGTGATGTGGGAGAACTGCACCCTGTCTTCTTATTAGACTATGCAGGAGGAATAAATGTGCCACGTAAATGTGACCAATTGAACATAGATCCCTGTTCAAATGAGCTTCTGCTGGGCCCCCGAGTCTGGGATGATGGATTTCAAAAGGTTAGCAGGCTGTCGACACACCTGCCAGATTTCTGTGGTATGTGTGTATACGTGCGCTTGTGTGTGTGTATGTGTATGTATATGCATATGTTCAGTCCAGTGCCACAACCTGGTACTTCTGTAGCTGAGGACAAGGCGTATGAGTGTGTCATTTGTGAATTCTGTGGCTGATGGTACAAGGAAGGCGAAAGAGACAAATGAGAAAGAGAGGAAACATACTCTTCTGTACCTCACCAGGACAAAACTTATATTCCTTATGGTTTCGCCACCTGAAATGCCTCTCTGTCTTCTCCACCCAGGGAGAGGTCCAACAAATACCTGTTGACAGAATTAATGATGGGAAGATGTGCCAGCCTTCAGTTTTTAGAAAACACCGAAGGTTTGTGAGACAAGGCAGGAGGATGCAGGCATGTATCTGTGGGCATAAAAGCAGGACAGGTGGTACAAAAATAAGTTTTCTTTGAGCTTTTGCTACATTTGAAGGATTCCAAAGCTTCATACAGGCATCTCTGATCAGACTTACGGAGATAGAAAAGGTCGTATGAAGGGACTTCCCTGATGGTCCAGTGGTAAAAATCTGCCTTGCAATGCAGGGGACATGAGTTTGATCCCTGGTTGGGGAACCAAGATCCCACATGCTGCAGAGCAGCTAAGCCCAAGCACAGCAGCTACTGAGGCCGTGCCACAACTAAAGAGGGTCCATGTGCTGCCATGAAAGATCTGGGTGACACAACAAAGATTCTGAGTGCTGCAACTAATAACCGACACAACCAAATTAAATAATTAATTTTATAAAAAGGTTTACGCAAAGATGGAGACAGAGATTACATTGATGCAATTTACAAATCAAGGACCACCAAGGAGTGCCAGGAGCCGCCAGAAGCTAGAGAGGGGCGTGGAATAGTCTTCAGGAGGAACCTCCAGAACTGCAAAAGAAAGTTTCTGTTATTTTAAGCCACCAAGTTGGTGGCTATTTGTTATACTAGCCCTCGAAAACGAATACAGATTTTTGCCTAGAGGGTAAAGGAATGTCTGGTATAACGAGTTTCAAGGAATGTGGATTTATCATGACCTCGAATGGATTTAATAAACATTTTGGGGGAAAATTTATTGAACACCATAATTATATGCCAGTGCCTCTTCTCTTGCTGTATTTAAGTCTATGGAAGCCATAAACCAGTGATGTGTGCTAAGCCACTTCAGTTGTGTCTGACTCTTTTCGACCCCATGGACGGTAGCCCACTAGGCTCCTCTGTCCATGGGATTCCCCAGGCAAAAACACTGGAGTGGGTTGCCATGCCCTCCTCCAGGGGATCTGCCCGACGCAGGGATCAAACCCCTGTCTCTTAGGTCTCCTGCACTGGCCAGTGAGTTCTTTACCACTAGTGCCACCTGGGAAGCCAAAACCAATGCTGCTGCTGCTGCTGCTGCTAAGTCACTTTAGTCGTGTCCGACTCTGTGTGATCCCATAGACGGCAGCCCACCAGGCTCCACTGTCCCTGGGATTCTCCAGGCAAGAACACTGGAGTGGGTTGCCATTTCCTTCTCCAATGCAGGAAAGTGAAAAGTGAAAGGGAAGTCGCTCAGTCGTGTCCAACTCCTAGCGACCCCGTGGACTGCAGCCCACCAGGCTCCTCCATCCATGGGATTTTCCAGGCAAGAGTATTGGAGTGGGGTGCCATTGCCTTCTCCGAAACCAATGCTAGTGAATGCCTAATTACAAAAGAGACAAGTCTTCTGAAAGAAGGAGCAGGTTCTATGAGAGTATACAATGAAGGAGACCAACTTGCAGTGAGGAGCCAGCAAGGATTCTCTGAACAAGTGAGGGAGGCGAATCCCACAGTCCTTTGCTTCCTGCTAAACATCACACATGGCAATGGGAGCTTTTCTGATCAAAGTGAATGTACCTCTCCATGCTTCAAATAATGTTTGGTGGGCTTCCTGATACTTTGCATGTGTGCATGCTCAATCATTATGTCGTGTTCGACTCTGTGACCCCATGGACTGTAGCCTGCCAGTCTCCTCTGTCCATGGGATTCTCCAGGCAAAAATACTGGGGTGGGTTCCCATTTCCTTCTCCAAGGGATCTTCCTGACCCAGGGGTTGAACCCATGTCTCCTGCACTGACAGGTGGATTCTTTACCATCTGAGCCATCAGGAAAGGCCCCTGATACCTTGGTGACTTACTAAACAGAGTTTCGGATTTACTAATTTGAGGACACCATGGAAAGTGGGCTCACACTTTCTTTTAGGCGTAGATTGCATCTTCTTCTCCATCTTCATCTTCCTTCAATGCTGTTTTCCTGAAGTATTAAGAGATGTGGGGAGCACAGGGGGTGGAGGGATGAGGTTCCCCATTCTAGTAAATTTTAGAAGAACTATACTTAACTACCATTAAGTGAAAAAAAACTAAATTTCATTTCTGTAGGGTATTTGGTAAGCTTTAATATGCCTATTTGCATTGTGAAGCTCCACATGGATGATATAATATGCACCATCCTTGTAATCTTTGGATCAGAATCCTTTTATCACAGAAAAGCTCATGGAACTAGTGTCTCATGTAACTCATTATGAGGAATACTGCCTCAGGGCAGCTATCAATTGCACTGATTGATTTCCACTTTCTTTCTCTTCTCTTCCCTCCAAGGTGCCTTCCAACAACTCCCTGAATGGAGGTGTGGGCATCCCATCTCCAGCAGACTCTGCCCAGAACCACTAGACCCCCTGGGTCAGTCCTCACTGAAACATGAGGGGATGTGGCTACATCCACAAACAGAAGACATCACCTAGGTGGTAAAAGAAAAAGGAAAAGTCCAGGGAGGACCTTGGTTGAAAGGATCTGCCTGCCTCTTTCTGACCACTCATGCATTTACACGCCCTGGACCATGTAGACTTGCAAGGAGAGCATCCACAAAGGTGTTAGTAGAAACGTGAGTAACAAATAGGGTCTGGTAACCAGATACCCTGTTTGCATCAGACAAACAACCTCCAAGCAGAACGGGCTGTGGTTGACACCTGTGTTCTGTGTGATCCACAACGACTTGGCATTAGTATTTCATTGCATACTAGACTATACAGTTATAAGCACTGAAGCTGAAGAAGCAAAAAGCATTAAACAATTCTAAAAATTAACAGTCGATGCAAACAATGACATGTCATAGATCCATCTCACTTCCCCAAATGTCACCTGAATATCCTTATTTCCTTATACACTCCATCAATGACTTACTGTCTCATGGTCTCAAACAAGTTATATAATTTGCTAGTGCTGTGGGTTCTCCATTTTCAACTGAGAGTTACAACTTCACCACTAGGTATGATCAAGGCAGGGATGGTAAAGGTCTGTGAAATCATTGTATAAATGTTATGGACAGGCACAAGTTCATCTAGCCAACACAAAGAGAGTATCAGCCAAGTCAGAACTCCACCTGGGGACTTCACTGGTGGTCCAATGGTTGGGAATCTGCCTGCCAACACAGGCAGGGTTCAGTCCTTTGTCCGAGAGGATCACATATGCTGTGGAGTAACTAGACCCATGCAGCAGAACTACTGAACCCGAACTCCACAAAAAGAGAAACCACCTCAACGAGAAGCTGATATATTAGAGAGTAGCCCCTGTTCACTGCAACAAAAGAGAGCCTGCACACAGTAATGAAAACCCAGAAGAGCCAAAAATAAATAAACAAAAATTTAAAAAAACATTTTTTTTTTAAAGGAAATCCACCTGAAGAGTAGAGATTCTTGCAACTTCTTGCATTAAAGCTCAGGCAGCATAGGCCTCCTCAGAGAGAACATGCTACCTGTTAAGACTGATTTGACATCACAGGAAAGATACAGACTTTAGGTCTGAATCTCAGATCTGTAACTGGATGCTTGCACAAAGCCAGGTGACTCTGGGCAACTCACTCTTGTGTAAAATGGGAATAAAAACGTGTACCTGGCAGCGTATTCAGGAGGAGTAGAGATAATCAAGCAGGACCCTTGGAACATAGCTGGCCAATAAATACAAGGTATTACATGCACCCCCCGACCCCGTATTTACTGCATTCTTTTTTGCAAACTAATCTCACCATCTATTATTCCCCTTCCTCCACCAGCTTAAGGCTTTAAACCAATGGGGAGGCCATCACAGAAGCCAGGGTGACCAGAAACTGCCTGTTGGCCTTTAACCTCTATGTAGCTCATTCATTCATTCATTTAGCAAGTATTTCTTTTTTATTTGAGTATAGTTGATTTTGGCTTTTCCTGGTGATTCAGCAATAAGGAATCCACCTGCAATGCAGGAGACAAAGGTTCAAACTGTGGGTCAGGAAGATTCCCTGCAGAAGGAAATGGCAACCCATTCCAGTATTATTGCCTGGGAAATCCCATGGACAGAGAAGCTTGGTGGGCGTGAAAGAGTAACAACAACATAGTCGGTCTACAATACTGTGTTAATTTCTAGCAACATTTCAAGTATTCATCTCAAGTATTTTTTGAGCTCCTACCACATGCCAAGCACTACTCTAGTCTCCATTGCATTATCAGTGTCCACAGTTAACCAGACCTACCTGACCCCTCGGGTTCCCCTTGGTTCACTGTTTCCAGGTACATGCTCAACCCTGAACCTCTCAGGCCACCTGGGACAGTTGTGCTCTACACAACTGTTGTGACACCATCCACATCCTAGTTCTTTCTTCCTGCTTATCTTCCCTGCCTATGTGCATGTAGGGAATCTTTCTGAGTGTATGCTAACAAGCAAAATTAATTCAGTGAAATCCTAGAACCAGACTGGGGAGGAGAAAAGGTTCTTCCTGAGTATTAGAACCAGCTCTGCCCCCCATCTGGAGAAGGAAATGGCAACCCACTCCAGTACTCTTGCCTAGAAAATTCCATGGATGGAGGAGCTGGTGGGCTACAGTCCATGGGGTCACAAAGAGTTGGGCACGACTGAGCGACTTCACTTTCACTTTCACTTTCTGCCCCACATAGAGGACGGCTTTCTGGCTGGGGGTGGGAGGTGGAGTAACATTCATAACTAGAGTGTCAATGTGTTTGTCCTTCCTTTAATGCTCAAGGGGATTTTGTGGAAAATGTTATCATTTCCATCTTATCAGTGAAGACACAGATCCAGAGGAATTAAAGAATTTGCCCAAGGTCACAGAGCCAATGAATGGCTGTGTTAGGGCCAAAACTCAGTTCTGATACCCAAACCTGTTTCCTTGTGAAAACAGGAATGCTGGTGGTCCAGCATCATTGAAAACAGGATGCTGGTGGTCCAGCATCATTGTCTGATAGAACTTTCTGTGATGATGGAACTGTTCCATATCTACAGCTTCTAACACAGTAGCCTCCAGCTATTGTGGCTATGGAGCATATGAAATGTGGCTAATACAACTGAGGACTTAGATTTCTTATTTTAATTAATTTAAGTTTAAATAGCCATGTGTGACTAGTGGCTACCATATTGGACAATGCAATAGCCTTAGTGTTAAACCTGAACTGCACAAAGAGGGGTTTGGGGTAGTCGCCCTTATCGTCCATAGGTGCCATGCCCTGGAGCCATCTTCTCCATTCCAAGCCCCAGACCCAAATGAAACCATTCATAAAGAAACTGAACCCTTGAAGAGGGAGCTGACCCTCTACATGGTCAGAGCCCACAGGCTGTCCAAATGGTTTGAGACAGAAAGGGCACACCCACTTAGTGACCATTTGTACCTCCCATGAAGGCTCAATTCTCCCTATTAGTTTCAGTATCTTGAGGTCATGCTTTTGAAGATAAAAGTAAAATTGATTGCTATTAAGCCATTATCACCTTGGAAATTAATTAGTTGAGCAGTCACTTCCCAGGATTGAGAGACAGGCTTAGAGAGAGAAAGAAAAAAAAATAGAGAGTGGCATTACCTAGGACAGAAGCAGAGATGAGAGAGGCCTCCAGTGGAATCCAGTCCAAACTCATTTTATTTTGGCCAATATCAACTGCAACAAAGATATTTAAATTAACTGAATTTCCAATATTTAAACATAAAGTTTTCGATGAAAACTACTTTTCCCACATTTTAGGAACCATGGGCTACCTCATGATGCCCTCACTTTAATATCATCAATCACCCAGAGCAGCGGCAGGTGTCCTGTTGAGAGGGACAAGAAACTGTCTTGTTCTCTGCAGCCCCTATCACTAGTCCCCCACAATATCCTTCTTTCGTCACTAGGTTGACCTGGCTGGTATCTGTAGGCATTTGTGGTTTGATCCCAAAGTAGGCATGCAGCCCTGAGCAAGGTACCTCTGCAAAGGACTGGGGTAACATGACAGTGCTGGCTTGGGCTCTGGAGGCCCAGGGGAGTGCAAGTGGGGAGAGGATATGGAAAAAGGGCCCCCAGAGGGAGGGAGGGAGGGAGGAAGCTGGAGCACACAAATGAAATGCCACCACCTCCGCACTCCAGCTCCTACCTCACCTGCGTTGATATGTGCCAGACGTTTCTTGCAATGTCTTGATCCCCAGCCTCCAGAGCTTTTTACTTCTACTTTCTTCCAATACCTAGAACAATGCCAACCACGCAGAAAGAACTCAAGAAATGTGAGTCATTCACAATAAAATGCATTCAATTCAGTTGCCTCCGTCAAGACTCCCCCGTTATTGCTGCAATCTGTCATTCTCCCCACTGAGTGCTTCTGTATACTCTCTCCTTTTTAAGCTCACACTAAATCTCTATAGTTAATCCTCGCTGAGAAGGATTTCTTCATTCCAGACCTCTACCCCCGTGACTGGCCCAGCCAAGAAATGGCATAACAGAAGATGCAATTCCCTTGGGTGTCTCAGCATGGTTCTGGAGGCTAGGTCAAAAATGAGGATTTCCCTGATGGTCCAGTGCTTAAGAATCCACCTTGCAATGCAGGGCACGGGTTCCATCCCTGGGCAGGGAACTAGAATCCCACACGTGTGAGAGCCCACACACCCCAGAGAAAGATCCCAGGTGCTGTAGCTAAATAAATAATAAATATTAAAAGAAAAAAAAGTATCCAAGTTGTGACCCATTATATGACTTTAATACTTTTTCTCTTTTTCCTTTTGTACCTCAGTCTGTTCACTTGAGATTTTCTCCAGGAAAGTGGGGAAGAATCTGGAAAGGTCACTAGCCTGTAAGCTCCATGGACACAAGAACTATGCACTTTCATTGTTGTGCCCCTAACACTAGAGGAGTCTACAGCAAAGAACAGGGGTTCTCCAATAAAGTTCTGCGTTCACACAAGCGTGAACAGAAAAATAAGGAACCCCTAGACTAGGAAGGGATCGAGGACTGCTGTACCTTTTCCCACCAATGTTAGCTAGTTTACATAATCAATCTGAGCTTCTCTTTCCTGATCTGTGAAAAATAAGGGACTTCTCTAAGCAAAAAAGAAAAGGCTACAACCAGAAACATGAAAATTATGAAAGGAATTAGCTCACTGGCAAAGGTAAATATACAGTAAAGTTAATCAGCCATGTTTAAAGCTCGTAGGAAGGTTTAAAGACAGAAGTCGTAAAATCATTTATATTCACAAGAAGTAGTTAAGGGATACACAATACAAAAGATGGAAAATATAATGTCAGAAACAGTAAATGTGGAATGGAGATGAGGGAGTAAAAATGCAGGGTTATCAAAATGTGTTTGTATGTAAGAGACAAGCAACTTGAAATAATCGTATATCTGTCATGTGCACATGTACTTAGCTGTATCTAACTCTTTGTGACCCCGTGGTCTGTAGCCTACCAGGTTCCTCTGTCCATGGAATTTTCCAGGCAAGAATACTACAGTGGGTTGCCATTTCCTACTCCAGGATATCTTCCCCTCCCAGGGATCAAACCCATGTCTCTTGTATCAGCTGCACTGGCAGGCAGATTCTTTCCCACTGACAACACCTAGGAAGTCACAATCACATATATATGGTTATATATAAACCTTACAGAAACAAAAACAAAACAAAACAAAAAATCTATAATAGATATAGAAATAGAATAGAAATAAAGGAAGGAATCCAGACAAAATACTAAAAGCAGTCTTCAAAGCACAAGAGAAGAGATGAAAGAGAACAATCTCCAAACAATTAACAAAATGACATAAGTACACACCTTTCAATAATTCCTTTAAATGAGGGCTTCCCTCATGGCCCCAGTGACTCTGAGGTCTTAATGCAGGGGGTCCAGGTCTGAGCCCTGGTCGGGGAACTAGATCTTACACGCAGTGACTAAGCGTCTGGATGGTGCAGTTAAAGATCCTGTGTGCCACAACTAAGACTGAAGATCCAACATCTGCAACGAAGACCCAGTACAGCCAAGTAAATAAACAAATATTTTATAAAATAATAATTACTTTAAATGTAGGTGGACTATATGCACCAATCAAAAGACACAGAGTGGCTAAATGGATACAAAACAAGACTCAAGTATCTGTTGCCTATAAGAGACTCATATCAGATTTAAAGACACACAGCCTGAAAGTGAGAGGATAGGAAAAGGTATTCCATGCAAACAGAAATCAAAAGAAAGCCAGGGTAATAATACTTATGTCAGACAAAATAGGCTTTAAAACAAAGACTATCACAAGAGACAAAGAAAGACATTATCTAATGATTAAGGGATCAGTCCCCAAAGAAGCATAACAATTGTAAATATTCATGCAATAAACAGGGTAATGGTGGTTTAGTAGCTAAGTCATGTCCAACTCTTGCAACCGCATGGACTGTAGCCCATCAGGCTCCTCTGTCCATGGGATTTCTCAGGTAAGAATATTGGAGTGGGTTGCCATTTCCTTCTCCAAGGGATCCTCCTTTTCCAGGAATCAAACTCAGGTCTCCTCCATTGCAGGCAGATTCTTTCACCACTGAGCCTGGTATCAGTATCTATGATGCAAATGTTAGCAGACATAAAGGGAGAAATTGACAGTAACACACAGAAGTTGACTTTAACGCCCCACTTACATCAATGGACAGGTCATCCAGACAGAAAGCTGATAAAGAAACACAGGCTTAAAATGACACATTAAAGCAAAATGGCTTAATATTAATAGAACATTCTATCCAAAAGCAACAGATATACAATCTTTTCAAATATACATGGAACATTCTCCAGGATAGATCACATACTAAGCCAAGTGCCCATCAATAGATGAATGGATAAAGAAGATGTATAAATGGATAAAGTACATGCATAATGGAATATTGTTATTTAGTCACTAAGCTGTGTCCTACTCTTTCTGTGACCCCATGGACTGTAGCCTGAAAGGCACCATTGTCCATAGGATTTTGACGGCAAGAATACTGGAGTGGGTTGCAACTTCCTTCTCCAGGGGATCGTCCCAATCCAGGGATCAAACCTGCGTCTCCTGCGTTGTCAGGCAGATTCTTTAACACTGAGCCACCAGGGAAACCCAATGGAAGATTACTCAGCCATTAAAAAGAATGAAATCTTGCCATTTGTGACAACACGGATGGACCTAGAAAGTATTACGCTAAGTAAAATAAGTCAGACAAATACTGTATGATTTCACTTATATGTGGAGCCTAAAACACAAAACAAATGAACAAACATAACAAAACAGAGACAGAGTTATGTTTACAGAATACAAACACATGGTCACCAGAGGGAAGGGGGAGAGGGTTGGGGAGAGGAAATTCATAGGTGAGGGAGATTAAGAGGTACAAACCTCAAGCTGCAAAATAAGTGAGTCACAGTTATGAAATGTACAGAGTGGGGAATATAGTCAATAAAACTATGTAATATCTTTTTATGGTAACATATCATAGCTAGACTTATTGTGCTGATCATTTTGAAAAGTGTAGAAACACCAAATCACTGTGCCAGGTAACAGGAACTATCATAGGATTGTGGGTCAATTATGCTTCAGAAACAAATGTACAAACAAACTCACTGAAAAAGAGATCAGATTTATGGTTATCAGAGTTGAGGATGATGGGAGGGCGGATTGAGTCAAGGCAGTCAAAAGGAACCAACTTCCAGCTGTAAGATAAATAAGTACCAGGGATATAATGTATCATACGATAAATATAATTAACAGTACTATTTATGAAAGTTGTTAAGAGAATAAATCTTAAGGATTTTCATCATGGGGAAGCATGTTTACATTTTTATTTCTTTAATTTCATTTCTGTAACTAGATGAAATGATGGATGTTCATTAAATTTATGATGATAATCATATTATGATGTATGTAAGTCAAACCATTATGCTATATACCTTAAACTTTTACAAGGCTGTATGTAAATTATATCTCAATAAAATGGAAGAAAAAATAAAATGGGTGTATTTTTATTATATTTTACATATACTTTAATAAATCTGATTTTAAAAGAACAAAGCATTCAGTTGTTCCTCATTAATTCTGAATAAAAGAAAAAAAAACATTAGTGTTCCATACAAGGTTCTTGATCATATGACCCCTTTCTATTTCTCCAGCCTTATTTCCAGCTAGAATCCCACCCATTTTGCTCTAGTCATTCTGAAATACTGGCTGCTTCCTTGTAACGGTGTTTTTTCATTTTCTCGTGTCTTTATAAATGTTATTCCAACTTCCTGGAGTCCAATCCCCACCCTTTGCCATCCTGTAATTTGACTCACTGCTATTCATCCTTCAGGATCAACCCGAGCCTGCCTGAATTCTCCGAGGCTGAGCCCAGCACCTCTCTGATGTGCTCTCAGCTTCTTTGCGTACCTGTGAGTGAGAGTGGCCCAGTCGTGTCTGACTCTTTGTGACTCCACGGACTGTATAGCCTGTCAGGCTCCTCTGTCCATGGAACTCTCCAGGCAACACTACTAGAGTGGGTAGCCATTCCCTTCTCCAGGGGATGTTCCCAACCCAGGGATCGACCCAGGTCTCCTGCACTGCAGGCAGATTCTTTACCAGCTGAGCNGGCTTCCCTCATGGCCCCAGTGACTCTGAGGTCTTAATGCAGGGGGTCCAGGTCTGAGCCCTGGTCGGGGAACTAGATCTTACACGCAGTGACTAAGCGTCTGGATGGTGCAGTTAAAGATCCTGTGTGCCACAACTAAGACTGAAGATCCAACATCTGCAACGAAGACCCAGTACAGCCAAGTAAATAAACAAATATTTTATAAAATAATAATTACTTTAAATGTAGGTGGACTATATGCACCAATCAAAAGACACAGAGTGGCTAAATGGATACAAAACAAGACTCAAGTATCTGTTGCCTATAAGAGACTCATATCAGATTTAAAGACACACAGCCTGAAAGTGAGAGGATAGGAAAAGGTATTCCATGCAAACAGAAATCAAAAGAAAGCCAGGGTAATAATACTTATGTCAGACAAAATAGGCTTTAAAACAAAGACTATCACAAGAGACAAAGAAAGACATTATCTAATGATTAAGGGATCAGTCCCCAAAGAAGCATAACAATTGTAAATATTCATGCAATAAACAGGGTAATGGTGGTTTAGTAGCTAAGTCATGTCCAACTCTTGCAACCGCATGGACTGTAGCCCATCAGGCTCCTCTGTCCATGGGATTTCTCAGATAAGAATATTGGAGTGGGTTGCCATTTCCTTCTCCAAGGGATCCTCCTTTTCCAGGAATCAAACTCAGGTCTCCTCCATTGCAGGCAGATTCTTTTACCACTGAGCCTGGTATCAGTATCTATGATGCAAATGTTAGCAGACATAAAGGGAGAAATTGACAGTAACACACAGAAGTTGACTTTAACGCCCCACTTACATCAATGGACAGGTCATCCAGACAGAAAGCTGATAAAGAAACACAGGCTTAAAATGACACATTAAAGCAAAATGGCTTAATATTAATAGAACATTCTATCCAAAAGCAACAGATATACAATCTTTTCAAATATACATGGAACATTCTCCAGGATAGATCACATACTAAGCCAAGTGCCCATCAATAGATGAATGGATAAAGAAGATGTATAAATGGATAAAGTACATGCATAATGGAATATTGTTATTTAGTCACTAAGCTGTGTCCTACTCTTTCTGTGACCCCATGGACTGTAGCCTGAAAGGCACCATTGTCCATAGGATTTTGACGGCAAGAATACTGGAGTGGGTTGCAACTTCCTTCTCCAGGGGATCGTCCCAATCCAGGGATCAAACCTGCGTCTCCTGCGTTGTCAGGCAGATTCTTTAACACTGAGCCACCAGGGAAACCCAATGGAAGATTACTCAGCCATTAAAAAGAATGAAATCTTGCCATTTGTGACAACACGGATGGACCTAGAAAGTATTACGCTAAGTAAAATAAGTCAGACAAATACTGTATGATTTCACTTATATGTGGAGCCTAAAACACAAAACAAATGAACAAACATAACAAAACAGAGACAGAGTTATGTTTACAGAATACAAACACATGATCACCAGAGGGAAGGGGGAGAGGGTTGGGGAGAGGAAATTCATAGGTGAGGGAGATTAAGAGGTATAAACCTCAAGCTGCAAAATAAGTGAGTCACAGTTATGAAATGTACAGAGTGGGGAATATAGTCAATAAAACTATGTAATATCTTTTTATGGTAACATATCATAGCTAGACTTATTGTGCTGATCATTTTGAAAAGTGTAGAAACACCAAATCACTGTGCCAGGTAACAGGAACTATCATAGGATTGTGGGTCAATTGTGCTTCAGAAACAAACGTACAAACAAACTCACTGAAAAAGAGATCAGATTTATGGTTATCAGAGTTGAGGATGATGGGAGGGCGGATTGAGTCAAGGCAGTCAAAAGGAACCAACTTCCAGCTGTAAGATAAATAAGTACCAGGGATATAATGTATCATACGATAAATATAATTAACAGTACTATTTATGAAAGTTGTTAAGAGAATAAATCTTAAGGATTTTCATCATGGGGAAGCATGTTTACATTTTTATTTCTTTAATTTCATTTCTGTAACTAGATGAAATGATGGATGTTCATTAAATTTATGATGATAATCATATTATGATGTATGTAAGTCAAACCATTATGCTATATACCTTAAACTTTTACAAGGCTGTATGTAAATTATATCTCAATAAAATGGGTGTATTTTTATTATATTTTACATATACTTTAATAAATCTGATTTTAAAAGAACAAAGCATTCAGTTGTTCCTCATTAATTCTGAATAAAAGAAAAAAAAACATTAGTGTTCCATACAAGGTTCTTGATGATATGACCCCTTTCTATTTCTCCAGCCTTATTTCCAGCTAGAATCCCACCCATTTTGCTCTAGTCATTCTGAAATACTGGCTGCTTCCTTGTAACGGTGTTTTTTCATTTTCTCGTGTCTTTATAAATGTTATTCCAACTTCCTGGAGTCCAATCCCCACCCTTTGCCATCCTGTAATTTGACTCACTGCTATTCATCCTTCAGGATCAACCCGAGCCTGCCTGAATTCTCCGAGGCTGAGCCCAGCACCTCTCTGATGTGCTCTCAGCTTCTTTGCGTACCTGTGAGTGAGAGTGGCCCAGTCGTGTCTGACTCTTTGTGACTCCACGGACTGTATAGCCTGTCAGGCTCCTCTGTCCATGGAACTCTCCAGGCAACACTACTAGAGTGGGTAGCCATTCCCTTCTCCAGGGGATGTTCCCAACCCAGGGATCGACCCAGGTCTCCTGCACTGCAGGCAGATTCTTTACCAGCTGAGCCACAGGGAAGCCCAAGAACACGGGAGTAGGAAGCCTATCCCTTCTCCAGGGGATCTTCCCGACCCAGGAATTGAACCAGGGTCTCCTGCATGGCAGGCAGATTCGTTACCAGCTGAGCTACCGGGGAAGCCCATGCTGTGCATACCTGTAGTCTGATGTTTTCACACTGTGGTTTCATGGCTAATAGTTTTGACTGTCTCCCTTACTGTGATCTGAGCACCTTGCAGCCAGAGTCTGCCTTATGACATTTTTAGTCCAGGATCAGGCTGACACACCTTCTAAGACAGTGTGAGCACCTGGGCTCCTCAAGAAGCAGTCAAAAGAAACTCGATTCCGCTGACTGACTAAGTTGACAGGTGGTTGGTAGCTGCACCCTATCTGTGGGGTAGCATGCCTTCAAACCACAGCTACTCACTCCTACATCTTTCTCTGTTCCACATAATACTCATTAATTGATTCATGTAACTTAATTGGATGTACACTTCTAAGAACATCTGTTTTAGTTCAACGTACACTCACTCATTCCTGAAGAGTCTGACAAGCAGCTGTCACGAATAGGTGCCCAGGCAGAAACAGGGCAGCACTGCCCTCATGCTCAGAGATTCCGCTTGATGACACAGTTGGAGCAGCTTCTTTCCACGACTGTGATTTATTCTCTTCACCTTTGCTGGAGCTCTAACAACAACCACCTCCCCCTTCTTTCACCACCTGGCTGTTCCCCCAACGTCTCCCCAGCACCCAATCTGTTCTGTCAACACCGCCTCCAGCACACAAACCTGACTGATGAAGATTGACAGCCGACCTGACATCATTTTCTCCAATGAAGGCACTTTATATGCTACCATCACTCCTTGATCCTTTCCTCCTGCTTTTGTTTTGGTCAGAATTCATTACAGTCATTACTTCTCTGGTCCTGTGCAACGGTCACTAATGGTCTTTTTTTTAATTGGAGTATAATTGCTTTACGACATTGTGTTAGTTTCGGCTGTATAACAATGTGAATCAGCTATAAGTATATATATATATATATAAAGCTCTGTCTTGAGCCTCTCTCCCACCCACCCCCATCCCACCCCTCTAGGTCATCAATAGAGCACAGAGCTGGGCTCCCTGTGCTATCACTGATGGTGTTTTTTACTGTCTGACACTGAATGTCAACCCAGCAAAGGAAAGGTTGGTGAGTGACTTTACCAAGTCAGTGCTCAAAAGCAAGGGGATGAACCTCCAGGGAGGAGAGTAGGAGAAGGTAGATGAAGGGGAAAATATCATTAAAGTCGGGTTTTCAAATCCTGTTTTCAAAGGATTGAGTTGATCAACTGAATTGATCCTCTTTTCAAATCTTCCTTTTACGAGGAAGATTCCTTTGTTCATTCATTCTTGTAGTCTGGGAGAGCTCCCAGGAAAAGGTCAAGGGTGGCCTCATCTCCAGTGCAGTCCCAGGGGTCTGGATCTAACAGCGACTCCATGTCCCCTGAAACCACCCCCAGACTTACCCTGGAGAGTGATGTTTTGTGGACATTCAAATCCACCGAGAGCTTAAACATGGTTCTTTTGGGAGAGGGCCAGGAGACAGAAAGGCCTTTATCAGCAATCTGTTCTCTGAAAAATCTCAGCCATGTGCACAAACAACCTAAACCTCACAGAGTGTCAGGCGAGGGATTCAGGGATTGGAATGTTTGCTCATATTTTCCTAAAATATCCAATGAACCATGACCCTAAACTCTATACCTGAGGCAAACTGGGAATTGCTATTTTAACAAAGCACAGCTTAGAAAACAAACAGCACAGTTTGCAACTGGGGCCAGCCCCAGAGAGACTTCTGGCAGCATTTTATGGGTGACTAACACTCAAGTTAAAATCAACACGGGTTTCCCAAACACAGCCTCGCTGAGGGTGAGGGGTAGAATTTTCACCTGNGCTCTTCACACCAGATGGCTTCAGCTGCAGCATCAGTCCTTCCAATGAATATTCAGGGTTGATTTCCTAAAGGGTGACTTTTGAGCTGGCACCTTGAGAGATGTGTCCAAGTGAGACAAGAGAAGAAAGACATTCCAGGAAGAGGGGATGACAGACACAAACACCCCCAGAGGCGTGGAAACCCCCCAGAAGTGTGGTGTGTCTGGGATGCAGATTAAGTGGGAGGAGACTTGGGAGGTAAAAGACTGATTTGGGGATTTGGGGTCAGACATGAAGGTATATACGTATCTCACTAAAAGATGTGTACTTAATTCTTTGAGTGAAATGACAGAGAATTTTAAGCGTGGGTATATAAAGAAAGCTGAGTGCCAAAGAACTGATGCTTTTGAACTGTGGAGTTGGAGAAGACTCTTGACAGTCCCTTGGATTGCAAAGAGATCCAACCAGTCCATCCTAAAGGAGATCAGTCCTGGGTGTTCATTGGTAAGACTGATGTTGAAGCTGAAACTCCAATACTTTGGCCACCTGATGTGAAGAGCTGACTCATTTGAAAGACCCTGATGCTGGGAAAGATTGAGGGCAAGAGGAGAAGGGGACGACAGAGGATGAGATGGCATCACTGACTCGATGGACATGGGTTTGGGTGGACTCCGGGAGTTGGTGATGGACAGGGAGGCCTGACGTGCTGTGGTTCATGGGGTTGCAAAGAGTCGGACACAACTGAGCAACTGAACTGAACTGATGACTGATTCAATTTTAGAAAGACATATGAGCAAGGAAAATAAGACATGAGAGGGAAGGCCAGAGGCTCCCATCATAGATCGACTAAGGAAAAATGAAAGCCTGGAATAAATTCATGGTGGTGGGAATGGAGAGGGCAGCTGGGTGTGTGGCCTTTAGAGAGTGGAGTCTATAGAATTTGGTGGTTGACCAGGTGAAGTTAACTTTATGCTGCCCACAAGCTCCTAGACCCCCCCACAAAACAGGTTGGAAGCCGAAGGTTGATGATGTGGACTCCCACCTACCTCACCACCAACCAATCCGAAGAATGTCCATGAGCTGATCACACCCTCCTCTTTCAATCTTTACTATAAAACTCCTCACTACCGCCTCCAGATTGGGACACTTAACTTTGAGAGCATTAGCACGCTGTGGCCCCTTTGCCTGGCAAAGGAATGAAGTTGTTCTTTTCTACTTCAAAAAAAAAAAAAAAGAATTTGGTGGTTGATTGTTCTGGGGTGAGGGGTGGGGAAATGGGGGTGCAAGGTGAGGCAGGAAGAAAGTCAAAGGGGATCATGAGGTTTCCCTACCCTAGCCAACTGAGTCGATGGTGATGGTGTTAACCTAGCTGGGAAATCAGACACAAGAGGCTGAAACACAAGTGAGAAGAAACTAGGTCCTGCCCATCCTGAATGTTTACTATCCAGTAACAGAATATGGAAAAGCCTAGGTGAAGGTAGCTGCTTTCGTTTCGACACAATTTTTCTTTTNCTAGCTGGGAAATCAGACACAAGAGGCTGAAACACAAGTGAGAAGAAACTAGGTCCTGCCCATCCTGAATGTTTACTATCCAGTAACAGAATATGGAAAAGCCTAGGTGAAGGTAGCTGCTTTCGTTTCGACACAATTTTTCTTTTTTTTAAAAAAAAAAAATTTCTTTATTTGTCTGCGTGGGACCTTGGTTGCGGTGCAAGGGGTCTCTGATGTGTCACACGAGGTCTTTCACTGGCACGTGGGATCAATAGTTATGGCGCACAGGCTTAGGTGTGTGCCCTGCGGCTGGTGGGATCTTACTACCGTGACCAGGGATCAAATCCAAGTCTCCTGCAATGCAAGGTGGATTCCTGACCACTGGACCACCAGGGAAGTCCCTAGACAGAGTTTTCCAATCACTTGCTATAAAAGGAACATCTCTTATATTTTGGTGGTCCTAGACACACATTCCTTAGGGAGATAAATGGATATAGTGTTGATGTGAGGTCTTTCCTTGCCTGCACAATGCCCCCAGGGGTCACAGTAATGAAGACCACGTGCTTGGCAAGAAGGACCTTGGTCTTCCTCACTGTTTTCATGCTGTTGGGAGCCTGGGCATGCAAGACCCTGGGCAGAGCTGCTAAGATAGGAATTCAGGCCCTGCACAGTCACCCTGAACACCCAGGAGGACCTGAGGTGTCCTTAAGGGCAGTGTTGGCACTGGGCAAATGGGAAGGCAAAACAGGGGAAGAGGTGCTACAAGGGTGACCCTGGGACCTCAGAATTACTCAGCCACTTCCTTCACGGTCCAATCTGAGCAGCTTCAGAAAACAACAGCTCTGAGCTATAAGGCCGATTGTCACCCTGCATAATCAGTTAGCATCGCTGACCACAGCCCGGGATAGCCTTGGCCAGATACCTCTGTCATCCTGGAGGCTTCAGTCTGAGGATATGAAATGTCAATGTCAAAATTCCATGAGGAGGGAATTCCCTGGTGGTCCAGTGGTTAGGATGTCCTGTTCTCACTGCTAAGGGCATGGGTTCAATCCCTGGTCAGAGAAGCAACAACCCACAAGCCTCCCAGCAAGGCCATAACTAACTAACTAACTAGATAAGTTCATTGATGGGAGCACAAAATGTTTCAAATCAGCGATTCTTGGTAGTACAGTGGATAAGAACCCACCAGCCAGTGCAGGGGACACAGGTCCAGTTCCAGTCTGGAAGGATTCCACATGCCAGGGAGCAACTAAGCCTGTTCACCACAACTACAAAGCCCACGCACTCTGAAGCCTGCCCTCCGGAATAGGAGAAGCCCACACACCGCATTGAAGAGTGGCCCCTGCTCCCTACAGCTAGAGAATCCTGTGTGCAGCAAAAAAGCCCAGGGCAACCAAAAATGAAGTTAACTAAGGACTAATGCTAAAGCTGAAACTCCAGTACTCTGGCCACCTCATGCGAATAGCTGACTCATTGGAAAAGACTCTGATGCTGGGAGGGATTGGTGGCAGGAGGAGAAGGGGACGACAGAGGATGAGAGGGCTGGATGGCATCACCGACTCAATGGATGTGAGTTTGAGTGAACTCTGGGAGCTGGTGATGGACAGGGAGGCCTGGCATGCAGCGATTCATGGGGTCGCAAAGAGTCGGATACGACTGAGTGACTGAACTGAACTGAACTGAATTAATTTTTTAAAGAAAAACTGTGATGAGGTGGACAAGGACTAAAGGAGTCTGGAAGGGGAGACAGCCATCAGAGTCTTCACTGAGTGAGGAGGCAGGAAGGCAGCCCATGAGTGAAAGCACAGGTGGATTTGCAGAGCTGGAAGAGATGGTCCACCTTCCTGGTAGAAGGCGAGGCTGCAAAGGATGAGGAAGGTGAGATCCTTGAGTGCCTTGAGGAGGGGGCAGAGTAGCAAATGGGAAGTTCATTCAAGATTTGTGAACAAGGGCTTGACATTGGGGAATGATTGCTTTAGCAGAAGTGTTTGAGCTCTATAAGCTGGGGAAGCATGGGAGTCAAGATCAATTAGGGGATCACTGAGACACGGAGGAGGAATCTGACTTAACTCATTAAGTCAAGCATTGAGCTTGAAACATTTTTACATAACTACCTGAGATCAGAGTTCCTATCCCTGCTCTACAGTTTGACAAAGTGAAGCTCAGAGATTGCCGAAACACACTCTTGCAGGTGGCAAAGCCGAGGTTCACACCCCAGTCTGTCGGATTCCAAGCCTTCATTTCCTTTGTGCTGTGTTAGGGGAGGTACTGATGAGAATGGAAATCTAACGCTCCCTGGCTGAGCATTAGATTCCCCTGTGGAGCTTTTCAGACTCTTGATGCTGGGGCTGCCCCCCAGACCAATTAAATCAGGACCTTCAAGAGTGGAATCCAGACATCAAGCTTTGTGTAAAGCTTCCCAGGTGAGCCCCTGTGCGGCCGAGTTACAGAGTATCACTTACAAGAGATGCAGCACAGGAAGAAGAGCTAGTAACAGCTGGCTAGCAAATGAGAGAACGCGAAAGGGGAAGAGGGTGACCTTAAGGTCTTTAACTTGGATAAACTCAGAAAGCGATGCCACCGTCGAAATGAGGAGTTTGAGTCCTTTACCCTTAAGGTGTGACATCCAGGTGGAAACACCCAACAGATGCTTGACAAAGTGAGCCAGAGACTCCAAGGTCTCGAGAGTCAAGACCATACCAAGCTCAGCACGTCAGTACCCAGTGGGTGGCAGGGCCAGCTCATCGCAGCGTGGGCGAGGCAATGGATGAATTTTCTGAAATTTTGCAAACCACTGGTGAATGCAGCCATCATTAAAAATCGAGTCATAAACACCTATAAGTAAATGATCTTAAAAAGAGCTGTAATAAATTCTCAAAGCTCTCCACTCTCTAGTTCCTTTACTACAGTTTATTATTGGCTGTGGTTTTCAGATGTATTTTATCTGCATCGTGGGACAATCATATAAAGGCATCCTAGGTGCATCTCTGCCCAACCCTTATCAGCAACAGCCATGTCAATGGTTTGGAATCAGTTATGAAGAGGATTATTTGCATCATGAAAATTTACATTGCAGAAACTGCAAATTAGAACTACCCTCTCCCCAGAGAGTCAGCACACCACCACCCTAAACCATATAATGATCCCGACAGAAAAATCTGTGTGTGAGTATGGGTCCAGGGCCTCATTAAAGTAAAACAAAAAGAATAATGTAGAAACTAAGACTCTACGGACATGGGGAAGAAATTAATGCTAAAAACAGTTTCTAATATGGACTGATATTTCCCCAAACACAAACTTTTTGCGCTACTCAGGTCCTCTGAGATTGCTGCTATTCCAAATAAACCTGTTTCATTTAGCTCCATGAATAAGAAACTCCTAGCCAGAGTAGACATATTTTATATGCACACATAAAAGTCCTGTGTGTATATAGCACTTTCCTTTTAAGGAACTCACAGCAATTACACATGTGCTCATTAGTCCTAGGAACAGCCCTGGGGAGGTAGTTAGGTGCCAGAGGAAGTAGGAAGGAATGAGAAAACAAAACCTGTTAAATTAGAAAACAGGGCATTACCGAGCCTCAGCGCTGTAAACAATCTTTCTTCTCCCAGTGCAGGAAACCCTGGGATGTTAACGTGTCCTGATTAAGAAGGTTCTACAACTGGACTCCCTTCCCTGGCATTTCTCCACGAGCATGACCACTCTTTCACTCCTCGTGTCCTCCTTCTCGTGCTAATTTGTTCCTAACTCCTACCTGGGCCAGGGCTGGAGTTTGCAGTCCAAGCTTCCCTGGCTCCAGAGCCCCAGAGAGTTCACCAAAGGGCCACAGGGAGGGAGATGGGCCAAGAGCCGGAACAGCAGCCGCTGGGCTCAGGCGTTGTTCTCGCGAGACTTGCTGTCTCCGCGATGACCATTCCCGGACTCGGAACCAGTGACGCCATCCTCCCCTCTGCACCAGCAGCTTCATCCCACCGGGGAGCCCCGTGACACTTCTGACTTCCCTTGTTGCCTTCCTGTGAGGTTCTGGAAAGTTCTGAAGCCATCCTTCAGGGTACATGTCAGCATAATGTTAATGCTGGTTTCGTCTTCACACACTCAGGATTTATCTGTCCATCCAGCAGAGTGCACATGGTTTCTGATGATGACGATTGGAGGAAAGTGCGTAAATGTGTGTGTG
>SJYX01008178.1:0-11308 GCA_006410675.1 Oreotragus oreotragus | reverse complement strand
CTGGAGGGATGATGTGGGGTGGGACGTGGGAGGGGGGTTCATGTTTGGGAGTTCGTGTAAAAAAATAATAAATAAATACAAAAAAAATAAAATTTTTTTTAAATAAATAAATAAATAAATAAAGGGAAAACTATTCCATGTTCATGGATCAGAGGACTTAATACTTCCCCAATTGATCAACAGATTCAGTGCAATGCCTACCCAATCCAGCTGGCATTTTTGCAGAAATTGACAAGCATATCTAAAATTTATTAAAAAAAAAAAAAAAGAAAGAAAGAAAGCCTGATTCTAAATTTCAACACTACTAATTTTTATGTATATGTTCTTAAGCAAATAATTTAATTCCACTGGGTTTTAGTTTCCTCCTCTATAAAACAGAAATAATAGTAGTACCTACTTCATAAATTTATTGTGGAGATTAAATAAGATAAAGTACAGAAAGTCCACAACATAGTGCAGGACACATAGGAGACAGCTCAAAACAGGTGACAAGGATTAAATGTGATTAGATGAAGCCTTTGTCAAGCACATGACCCAGTTTTTGGCACATGGTTCAGTTCAGTTCAATTCGGTCACTCAGTCATGTCCGACTCTTTGCGAACCCATGAATCGCAGCATGCCAGGCCTCCCTGTCCATCACCATCTCCAGAATTCACTCAAACTCACGTCCACTGAGTCGGTGATGCCATCCAGCCATCTCATCCTCTGTTGTCCCCATCTCCTCCTACCCCCAATCCCTCCCAGCATCAGAGTCTTCTCCAATGAGTCAACTCTTCGCATGAGGTGGCCAAAGTACTGGAGTTTCAGCTTTAGCATCAGTCCTTCCAAAGAAATCTCAGGGCTGATCTCCTTCAGAATGGACTGGTTAGATCTCCTTGCAGTCCAAGGGACTCTCAAGAGTCTTCTCCAACACCACAGTTCAAAAGCATCAATTCTTCGGCGCTCAGCTTTCTTCACAGTCCAACTCTCACATCCACACATGACTACTGGAAAAACCATAGCTTTGACTAAACGGACCTTTGTTGGCAAAGTAATGTCTCTGCTTTTGAATATGTTATCTAGGTTGGTCATAACTTTTCTTCCAAGGAGTAAGTGTCTTTTAATTTCATGGCTGCAGTCACCATCTGCAGTGATTCTGGAGCCCAAAAAAATAAAGTCTGACACTGTATCCACCGTTTCCCCATCTTTTCCCATGAAGTGATGGGACCAGATGCCATGATCTTCGTTTTCTGAATGTTGAGCTTTAAGCCAACTTTTTCACTCTCCTCTTTCACTTTCATCAAGAGGCTTTTTAGCTCTTCTTCACTTTCTTCCATAAGGGTGGTGTCATCTGCATATCTGAGGTTATTGATATTTCTCCCGGCAATNTAGCCTTGACTAGATGGACCGTTGTTGGCAAAGTAATGTCTCTGCTTTTGAATATGCTATCTAGGTTGATTGTAACTTTCCTTCCAAGGAGTAAGCGTCTTTTAATTTCATGGCTGCAATCACCATCTGCAGTGATTAACACACATATATTTCTGAGTTAATTCTCTCATCAGATTCTCCTGCCAAACACGTATCCAATAGATCATATTATCTCAGTTGTATTAATCAGCTTAAGCCAAGTTATGCTGTGGTAACATACAACCTACAAACCTCAGTGTTTACTGCAACACAGGTTTGATGCTCACCCATGTCACTGTGGGTCAGTTACAGCCCATCTTCACATATTCTTTATTCCAGGCTCCAGTGACAGAGAGAAAGAGAGGTGGCACACCACATGATGGCCCTTAAGGCAGCTATACAATAGTGACACAATTATTCATACTCACTTTTGCAAGCCAGTGCAAACCCCACAGGCAAGCCTGACGTCAATAGGGCAGGGAGGACTACTCCTCCACAGGATGGATGGGTGCCAAAAATCACACAACCATTCCTGGCACCGTGGGACTAAAATGCAAAATCCTCCACCAGAGAGCAACACAACAAAATGGTAAATACAAATACTATGTATCACATCATTTCACAAAGAAAGTGAGCTGAAGCAGTTGCCTGACCAGTATCATGTTAGTGTTCAACTCGTTATTTGAAGAAAGTCTTCAGCCCTCTCGGTATTTGAAGAAAGGTTTTGGAACCCAGAGCTTCCCAGGGGATGCAGTGGTAAAGAATCTGACTGCCAATTCAGGAGACCCAGGAGACAGCTTTGATCCCTGGATCAGGAAGATCCCCTGGAGAAGGAAACAGCAACCCACTCCAGTATTCTTGCCTAGAGAATTCCGTGGACAGAGGAGCCTGGCGGGCTACAGTTCACGGGGTCGCACAGAGTTGGACACAATGGAGCTTGTGCACATACTTTTTTCTTTCGGACTCTGGGTGGAAGATGCAGTCCACTACAGCAACACTGTTTCCAGGTCTTCCTCTAAAGGAGATGCCTCTCCGGGACCCAATCTGTACGTTATGCCACACTCCAGAAATGCTGACGTCAAGTTGTCACACTACAACATTTGGCCCTTGAATGTTTTATTCATTAGGATCATATGGGAATCCGAGTGAGCCAAGGTAGACGAAATTAACAAGTGCCAATCAAGAAACAGACTCGGAGCCAACACTTTGTCTCAATAAGTGAAGCCATTTTAAAATGCTCTTGGTTTAACCAGACTAAAGATAGAAAGAAGTGATGGCTCTGGAGAAGGACAAGAAACTCTCACCCTCTAGGGTGGTGTCAGATGGCTCCCTCTGGCCATTGGTTGATTGCATCCTGCAGAAGCTGGCATGAGGGGTCTGGGAAGCCCAGGCACTGATGCTTTGGAAGAGTCTGGCACTAGTAATTTACAAAGGGCCTTCACTATGATCTGGTCAGCATCTCCAGGGTTAATTATTCCCATGACCACCATCAACACCCATCCCAATTGGGTACCCTGGTCATCTATGGTTAATGATCTCTCTGGTCAGTGAGTAGTTTTGCTCAAGGTAAGAATCTGACAGCACACAGGTCCTCAAGTCTAGAAAACAAGTCAGAATTCACTGTTGTTGTTGTTTTCTGGACTATTTAATTTCCTTTAAGTTGCATAGGTAACACGTTTGGTTTTCGAATGGTGCAAGTTACAAAGAGTTCAGTGCTACCATGCTTAGCAACAGAGTCCCTGTGGAATACCTGTTCCTCATTTCTGCCAATAATATATTTAAGGAGATTGGGCTTGATTAAAAAAACACACTGTCAGCCGTGAATCCAACCTGCCCAGTATATATCAGGTTGGATCATGTTATGAAACACACACTATCCTGGATGTTCTTCCAAAAGAATGTGTACAGAAAAGGCTGCCCTTCTGCAAGAATAAGAGCACCTTCCCAGGCCACACTACTCTCCACCTCTGTCCAAACACCCAGCAAGCTGAAGCATGTAGGCGTCCCTGGCTGAGCCCTGTACGGCCTCAGGACACCCTACACCACCTCTCCTGTGTTCTCCTGTGTGTGAGAGAGCAGTGCCAAGGCCAGCAGGCTAGGAAGGGCAGAGGTGAGAAGGCGCCATGGAGCAATTTCCGCAGCATCTCACTACTCTGTTCTGCTGATTAGCAGAACTCCCTCTAGAGACTTCCAGAAACTCAAAAGGCAGGCTGGGAATTGCAGGCCTCAGTGTGGCAGATGCTATGCATTCATGAGTATGTCAAAAACAGCACTCCTACACTCCATTCATAGGCCTGACTTGTGTCTATGGAATCAGACACTGGCTAGCTCAAAGCCAAGTCTCTGAAAACATCCTGCAGAAACCCCAAGATTGCCATCTCAAAATCACTATAATTTCGCTATTATGCTGGTAATAGGTTAATGGCCCACAGGCAAAAGGATATTAAAAAGATTATATTAATGTTGGGGGTGGGGATGGGATTATGAAGGGCTTCGCAAAGCTAAAATAAACCAGGAGCATCTAGCAGCCAATTCAGAAAAAAATGGATTTGCAGCCAAAGTTCTTCCCCAGTTTGGGCAGCAATAGCATTCTCAGGACACTTGTTTTACACATGTTTATTCTGAACCCCACATGTTAGACATGGAGCTGGGGTCAACACAATACAGAGCTGGATGAGTTGTGATTCCTGACATGGGGAAGCTGACAGGCTAGTAGGCGAGATGGGACCACGCACCGACGAGCGAGATGACACCCACTAAGAGGAAAGTGCCACAAAAGAGGCGTAGATGAAGCATTTTAGGCAGTGCAAAGGGAGAGATACTCTCCCACACAGACGAGACCATGCCTTTACAGAAGACAGGCATTCAGCCAAGTCTTCTGAAGGAGAAAGAATGCAGGCAGCGCAGTTGGGGAGGAAGAGAATTCATTAGCTGCCTCCACGGGTGCAATAGAGGCATGGGGTACCAACCCGACACCCTCAGGGGGTGGGGCGGCTGGGGCTTCGGTTGCTCATGGCTCCAGGCTGCTCCGCATCTCTGAGGTTTGCCTTTGGCTGACCAGAACACCCCACCAGAGAGATACCCATGCCCTGCCTCTTGGGAACTGGCAGATACAGGGGCACAAAAGGCCAGCCCCCCAACCTCAGCATGGGGACAATTCTGCACCCCATGACCCAGAAGGTCAGGCTGAGGCTTGTCTCTGCTGGGCTCTCGGCCCTCTCCTACCTTCCTTCCTTGCTCTCAGTAAATCGCAGGCATCTGAATCTCTATCTCAGGTCTCACTTCTAGGGAATCCAGCCTAAGCCTCTGACTTTCCCTCTCGCATCTGCGCAGATGCACCAAGAAATTCTTGGGAAAGCCCTCCATGTCCCCATAAGCCATCCATTACACCCACTGTTCCTTAGCTTCCTCTGCTCCATCCGGAACAGCACCCTATTTCCACACTGCCTGTCTTACTTCTGTTTTTTCTGTTGCTAAGAGGGGTTCCCCACCACTTATTCCTTTCTTTCAAAGTCTAACTCAGTTTTACTTATTCCAAGGCTTGCCAACTAGATTCCGTGCCTACCCCTTATGTGTGTATTTTCTTTAACATTCAAGTCATATGTCAGAACATGTATCTATTTTTATTTTTTAGACAATTAGATCCGAACTTAATCATCCCAATAGATGTTGTCACTTTCAAAGTACTCATCTTGTGAGATTAATCACTTCCTCCAATACAGTCACTGCCCATTCTAATTTGGGGATTTGTCTCTTGGGTTTGACTTCAGCATATGTATTTCTCATACACCATTAAACATGATAAATAGACTACAGCAATTCTCTGTCCTTTGAGGCTTTAACAAATCATTCAGAATCATGACTGGTGATTGATTGCAGGTTAGTGAGAGTATATATGTATTTTGTAATTCCACAGTTTACACACCCAGAACAGTCCCTTGGGAGATGAAACCTTTTCTCCCACAAAGCTGCCCTAAATCCAGCCAATCCCAGTGATGGCAAATATTTGTCCTGTGAAAGTGACTTCCTTTCCTCTTTGAGACATTTGAATCCACACCTGATGAGTAATGTAGGTATTGATTCATTCATTCAATAAATATTTGTTGAGTGCTTTCCACACGCCAAAGATTGTGCTACAAGTGAGGCTGTAAAATCAAATAAAACATGGTTTTTACTCACATGGGGCTTAGAATCTATTGGGGAAAAGTTACAAGTAAATTGACGATATAGAACAGTGCAGTAAATGCGTCTAGATGGGGACAGGCATGGGGGTCTATGGGAGGAAGAGGAGTGAGTTAGATTGGAAGGTCAGGGAAAGTGCTGGAGGCTATTTTGAAGGATGATTCGGAGTTTACTAGATGAAGAAGGCTGGCGAGAGCATGAGGGGAGGAACTGATTGTAGGAAGGCATAGATAGAATTCGGAAACCACAAGACACATTCAAGACACTTCCTGTGAAGAGTGAATTGGGAGAATTAATACAGAGATGAGAGAGCGCTCAGGCTCCTGGGAAGTCTAGGCAGGCTTATCCTGAGAGCAGTAGGAAGCCATTGGCAGCTCAAGCTGGGGTAAAAACCAACCAACCAGCCACATCGTGTAACTAAAAGCTCATGGAATGGTTTTAGTGGGTGTTCTCAGTACTTCCTCGTGTGTGCATGTGGTTCATCCTCTAGCAGCTCTGTGAGAGACACGTTACTATGCCCCCTTTGCTGTTGTTTAGTCAGTAACTCACGTTTGACTCTTTTCAGACCCCATGAACTATAGACCACCAGGCTCTTCTGCCCATGGAATATCCCAGGCAAGAATACCAGAGTGGGTAGCCTTCTCCAGCTGATCTTCCTGACCCAGGAAATGAACCCACATCTCCTGCATTGCAGGTGGATTTGTTTTACAGATGCAAACCAAAAAAGAGGCCAGGGACGTTAAGTAACTTGTCCAGGCCACACAGCTAGTAAGTGGCACAGTTGGAATTCAAACTCTCCACCCCTCTCAACTCCAAAGCCCAAAGGGTTCCCTAAAAGAAAACCAACAAAGGATATGAACAGATACATCAGTTAAAGGGAAACTTTGAATTTTAAATATATTTTAAAAAATGTTCCATTTAAAGTGTTCAATCTGCATCAGAAAGTAAAGCAATAATATTGAACAATCTTATATCTATTTAACCAGCAGAAAACGTTAACAATCATGCATGATGCCATCTATTTTGCACCACTCAATAAACATTAATACATTTGTAACAGAGAAGGACAAACCTGACTCCATATTGGATCTGTTCCTTTAGCGGTAGCCTATGTGCTCTGTCTGGGCTTAGTCATGCTGGTTCTGCACCTTTTGTAAAAGACTGTTGCCTATAGCCTGAAATATTACAGACAGCCCATTTTCAAAGCTCTGAACTTTAAAGGTATAGCACTTGTCCATTTGTATAAAAATAAATAGTTACAAAAAAGAGAATACCATTTGTCTTGTTGAAGGTTTATAGGAACACTGTAAACAGACATACTTGGACAGCTGCAAGAACAAGGATTCAGGCACCAAGAAGTTTGGAGCCACCAGCTACAACCCCTTCCCTTTCAGTAGAAAAGAAGCTTAACTTCTAACTCAGGAAGATGGTTCTTTGGGACTTGAGTCCACCATCTTCTAGGTCTGTTAACTATTCAAATAAATTCTCTATTCCTGTCTCAGCAACTTGTCTCTTGATGTATTGCCCTGTTGCGTGGTGATGAGTATGAGCTTGGACTTGGCAATACATTGATGGTCATCTGTAAATTTACATAAATATTTCGCAAAACTGTAATAATTTATCCAAGAAAATATTTCAGAAGTAGACTCAAAGTTTGTCATTGCAAGAGCGACAGTGCAAAGTTGAGAACAAACTAAATGTGGAGAGATAAGGGAACAGTTTGGTAAACAATCATACACAAGCCAGTGGAATATTGTGTAGTTATTTGACATAATCTTTTTGAGGATTGCATAACACCATGGGAAAAGATTTATAGGAACTAAATTGTCATGTAAAAAGGTAGAAAACAGTACAACATGGACATTCATGAAGAATATAGCCTATATCCTTGCAAATCCCCAGATAACTGAAAGCCACTGTGGCACACAGCTGCTCCCTTTTAAATGCAGTAACTGCAAATGTGAAGTAACCCCCTGAGAGAACTCAGGGTTTGCTTATAAAGTTATAAAAATAAATTCTGCCAATAAATTATAGGTTGGATTATATCACATCATTACTATGCTTACCTAAATCTGCAAAGAAACAATGTTTTTATCACTTTATGAGAGCTCCTCACAAGCTCCATAGGCAAGCACAAAAGCTGTATTGAAACACGATTCCTAGCAATGGTAGGCAACTTGTTCACTAACCGTGGACTCTTGCCTTCTTTCATATCAGCTTTGAAACCCAGTCATTTCAAAGTTAAAGATGTCTTTGATGGCCCTGACAAATAATTGAAAATGAGAGTGCAAAATTCAAGTATGCCAACAATGTCTACTACTATTCACAATACATATAATTATATTACATATGTATACGTATACATATATTACATACATATAATATTACATAAATGTAGACATATGACTAGTGAGGCTTATATAGAAAAAATATAGACAGTAGTGTTTGGGTGAAAGAATTCTAAGGGATATTTTCCTTTTAAAATATTTATTAAGTATTATATTGTCATTTTATAATAAGTTAAGTTCACACAAATGATTTACTATGCTATGGCCACAGTCCAATAGGTTGATCTCAGTTGCCTTTAACCCATTGGTTTTATAGTGTTTAACGTGTTTGCAGAGCTTTGAGGTTGCCATACATGGGTAAAACCTGGGGAATTAAGCAGGAACTCAGTACAGGACTAACCACATCATACTTCCTATGACGTTTGACTAGAGATGCCAAAATCAATATGCCTTTTCTCTCCATATACACTGGGAAGCTACAATCAGAACTTGGGCTTCGAAGTGGGGCTGACACTCAGTCACTCAGATAAGGAGATGTGCCTCTGACTCCTGAAACTCCACTGATTGATTGGACAGGAACTGCAACCAACATCCAGGGGTTCAGTCCACGTGACCCTGGGAGGGAGGGAGTAAGAAGGACAGAAAGAGGGGAGGAGTCACGCTAACAAGCTTGCCAGCCAGTTCTTTTCTTTTCCTTTCCTCCAGCTCCTGTTGACCCCCAGGGGTCATTCTATCTGTCCCAAGCATATCACCAGAGAAGGCGGAGCAAATGGAGCAGAGGCGAGCAGTTCAGCTTGTACATTAGTATGTGACACAGGCAGAACCGGGGCCTGGTGGTCCTCCAGGGGACTGAAGCACCCAGAAACATTTCTCTGAGAAAGTGGATGCTCTCTGCTTTTGTAGGAGGGGATCGGGGAGGGAAGAGTCACGAAGGCTTAGGCCTGTGAATTTCGTGGTTTGTAAAAACTCATTGTCTTTTCACTTAGCACAAATAAAAACTGAGAAATAATACAAAGCAAGATATTCTGTTGCTCAAAGATAAACTGAAACAGCCTGGGGAAACACCAGTAGCAAAGACTAGCAGAGATGAACAAGAAGGCAGAGGTCACAGTTCAGCTTGAATCTTGAAAATTTTCTGAGAAATTTAATTTCCACTTTTTAAATAATGTAACTTCATAGCATCTTAAACTCTGAGTCTCTGCACATTTCTGATCAGCTAGAGAAATTCAGTGGAGAAGTGGGGTGAAGGCCCAGGAGAAGAAGAAAAAAGAAACTTTTTTTTTTTTTTTGCATATTAAACTATTTTTATTTTTATTTTTTATTTTTTATTTTTTTGGTATTTATTTATTTTTTTTACACGAACTCCAGAGTCGGGCAGGACTGAAGCGACTTAGCAGCAGCAGCAGCAGCAACACACATGTGCACGCACATGCACACATACACACAGTAACTATGTAGAGGTGATAGATGTTAATGATCTTGATTGCGGTGATTTTACAATGTATGTGTGTATCAAAACATTGCCTTAAGTAAACACAATTTTTCTATTTCAATAATGTCTCAATAAAGCTGCTTTTAAAAAAAGAAAGGAGGAAATTTTTTTTTTTTTTTTTTTAAATTTTAGGCCTACTGGCTCCTCAATGTTTACCAAACTATTACTGGATAAGGGATGTTGCTGTTGTTGTTGTCCAGTCGCTAAGTCATGTCCAGCTCTTTGTGACCCCATGGACTGCAGCACACCAGGTTCCCGTGTTCTTCACTATCTCCTGGAGTTTGCTCAGATTCATGTCCTTAGATTTTGTGATGCTATCTAACCATCTCATCCTCTGCTGCCCCCTTCTCCTCCTGCCTTCAATCTTTCCCAGAATCAGGGTCTTTTCTGGTGAGTCAGCTCTTCAAATCAGGTGGCCAAAGTATCGGAGCTTCAACTTCAGCATCAGTCCTTCCAGTGAATATTCAGGTTAATTTCCTTAAGGTATGATAAGGGATAATGGACAGGGAAGCCTGGCGTGCTGCAGTCCATGGGATCGCAAAGAGTCAAGCATGTCTGAACACCTGAACTGAACTGAACTAAGGTAACCAAGAAAAGAGTGCAGTGAATATTCTGGTTGACTCCCTGATGTCCACGCCTCCACATTAGTGTAAACCAATCAGGCCATGGCCATCCCCAGCCAGGAACTAGCTCTGGAAGGATCCTGGGCACTTTTCTGCTGGAAGTCTTCAGAGGAAAGCTTCCCTGTACTGAGACATCGTCCCAGGTAGGGATGCTCTCTCTTCTTCCTCAGACAAGGACTCGATGCACCCATTTCCCAGTAAAGATCGCTCTGAGGCTGACAGAAGGGCAAGAGGAGAAGAGTCCTGGATGGTGCCACTAAGTAGCCAACCTTACCAACCCCACAGCCTGCCCGACCTCTGGACTCCAAGTGACAGGAGATAATAAATTTCCTAAGTACTTGCATCAGGATGAGTCAGACTCTATTTCCCTTTCATCAGAAGCAGTCTGCCTGATGCAAAAGGCAAATCCAAACTCAGGTCTGTCTGATGATCAAGTGTATACTCATTCAAGAGTTTTCTAGTCCAAGAGGTTGTCTCTCTGGGCATAACATCTTGAAGGGTTTCCAATTTAACAGCTGCACTGGCCCTCCAGTCAGACTTGGATTAAATCTCAGGTCTGCCACTGACAGGGAAGCCTGGCGTGCTGCCGTCCATGGGGTCTCAAAGAGCCAGACATGGCTGAGCAACTGATTTCTTTTTCTTTCTGTCACTGATGACCCGTGTGATCATGGGCAAATCTCCTGTCTTCTTTACACCTATCACCTCATCTGAAAAATGGGAATCGTATTAGTGCTGGCCACAAAGGACGCTTGAAGTCTAAAGTACAGTGAGTCCACTACGTATGAACGAGTTCCATCCAGAAAGCATGATTGTCAGTTCAATTTGTTCATAAGTCCAACGAAGTTAGCCTGGATACTCAATTAACACAGTTGGCTTTATAGTACTGTACTGCTATAGGTTTATAATACTTTTTATATAAATAATACATAGCAAACACAAAAAATAAAAAAACGACTTTTAACCTGATGGTACAGCACCTGGGAACATACAGGAGTACAAGTATGACAGCTAGCACACAGGGGCACATTCTCGTCTTTCAAAGCTTGTAACTTAAAGGTTCAAATGTAGGGGACTTACTGTACATTTCTACACAGTAAGTGGTCATTTCTCATTAGCTCCCATGAGAGAATCACTGACTTTTGGTGCCTAGAGACTTTTCAGAATCCTTATGATATTTTGAATAAAGTGATTTTATTTTCCCCAGCGTATCAAATCTGTGTCAAAATTAAAATATGGCATTTCTTTAATGTTTGCCCTTACCTGAGCTTTTGGCTTTTTAATTAGTGACTGCTCTAATTCTTTTTTGGAAAAATAAAAAAAAGTACAACATCATTAAA
>SJYX01008176.1:126580-137490 GCA_006410675.1 Oreotragus oreotragus | reverse complement strand
AAACTTTGAAGCACCAAAAAGTAAAAATATATTATTATAATATAATAATAATTATAATACATAATTATATATAATTATTGAATACAATCTAAAACAAATTCAATATTTGTTAATATTTTGTGTTAATAGTTATGACAGTGTCTCTTAATCATTCAGGATAATCAAACAATATTTAATAAGCTATGCTAGACAATACAAATATTTAAAAAATTTTCTTTCTCCTCTTTCCCCAAGTTTGAATCTCATGTCTTTAATTTTCAATCCTCACTAATTACCTACTAAAGTCATCTACCAACTCCCTGTGGTTGGAAAACTCAGCACTGGCCACAGGACTGGAAAAGGTCAGTTTTCATTCCAATTCCAAAGAAGGGCAATGCCAAAGAATGTTCAAACGATCATGCAGTTTTCTCAAAATCCTTCAAACTAGGCTTCAGCAGTATGTGAACTAAGAACTTCCAGATGTACAAGCAGGATTTAGAAAAGTCAGAGGAACCAGAAGTCAAATTGCCAACATCCATTGGATCATGGAAGAAACAAGGGAATTCCAGAAAAACATCTACTTCTGCTGACTACACTATAGCCTTTGACTATGTGGATCACAACAAACTGTGGAAAATTTTTAAAGGGATGGAATACCAGACCAACCACCTTACCTATCTCCAGAGAAACCTATATGCAAGTCAAGAAGCAATAGTTAGAATCGGACATGGAGCAACAAGCCAGTTCAAAATTGGGAAAGGAGTACATCAAGGCTGTATATTGTCACCCTGCTTATTCAACATATATGCAGAGTACATCATGCAGAATGCCAGGCTGGATGATTCACAAGTGGAAATCAAGATTACTGGGAGAAATATCAGCAACCTTAGATATGCAGATGATACCATTCTAATGGAAGAAAGTGAAGAGGATCTAAAGAGCTTCTTGATGAGGGTGAAAGAGGAGAATAGAAAACATTGGCTTAAAACTCAACATTCAAAAAACTAAGATCATGGCATCTAGTCCCAGCACTTCCCAGCAAATAGAAGGGGAAAAAGTGGAAGTAGGGACAGTTTTTATTTTCTTGGGATTCAAAATCACTGCGGACGGTGATTTCAGCCATGAAGTTAAAAGACACTTGATCCTTAAAAAGAAAGCTATGACAAACCTAGACAGCATATAAAAAGCAGAGACATCACTTTGTCGACAAGGTCCATATAGTCAAGGCTATGGTTTTTCCAGTAGTCATTTACGGATTTGGCGTTAGACCATAAAGAAGGCTGAGCACTGAAGAACTGATGCCTTCAAATTGTGGTGCTGGAGAAGACTCTTGAGAGTCCCTTGGACTGCAAGGAGATCAAACCATTCAACCCTGAATTTTCACTGGAAGGACTGATGCTGAAACTGAAGCTCCAATACTTTGGCCATCTGATATAAAGATTCAATGCACTGGAAAAGTCCCTGATGCTTGGTAAGATTGAAAAGGGGGTGACAGAAGATGAGACAGTTGGATATCATCACAGACTCAGTGGACACCAGTTTGACCAAACTCTGGGAGATAGGGAAGGACAAGTGAGCTTGGCATGCTGCAGTCCATGGGGCTGCAAAGAGTTGGACACAACTTAGTGACTAAGCAACAACAACCAACACACCCATCTCAGTCCATCTCATTTTTGAAGATTTTAGTTCTCAGCTTACTGTCAGCTCCCTTCACTGTAACTGCTATTATTATTCCTGGAGATATCTGTAGTTGTATATCTGATGCTTTTCAAACCCAGCACTCTTAGTCCTTGAGCTCCTTTATACATAAGAAAAACCTCCTCACTTTTTTTCAGCAAAGCCCTTGATTATGTCATTACCAAATGCTAGAGCCTCATTCCATTCAGTTCTAGGCACTCCACTCCCCAGAGGTAATCTCCTATTATTCCAACTCTCTTTTTTTCCTGCATGCAACTCCTAAAATCTTTTGACCACAGGCTAATATACAATTGATCCCTTAACCTTTTCATTGTTCTTTTCATGTCTTCCTTATACACCTTGAAATGGATAATAGTGTTAAAATCTTGCAAAAAAAATATGTAGTCACTAAGTTAATTGCTGGAAGACTCTACAGTGATTAAGACATAAGACCCTGGATTAATTTATGTTTATTTTCAACTAGAAGCTTTTTCTCTCTGTGATTTTGGTTTCTTGACTTTTCACGGTGTGCTTGATTTTACCAGATAAAAACACCTGGAGTAAAATATAACAATAATTAGTACTAATAATTTTTCAAAATTAATATATAAGGCCCTTGAGTGTTGCTTTTTCCCAATTGGACATTAATGTGATTGACAGAAAGATGCCAAGAGGTACAGTGTTTTGATATACAGTTTCATTAATGTCAAAGAACAGAGGAGATTTACTGATAAGCTAACGAAGCTTAATCTTCAAGACCCCATACTTGCACAGGTCCTTCTAAGGCCCTGGAAGGTGCAAGCAATGCATTCACATGGTTATGTTTTTGTATAAAACGCAAAAATAAGCAGTTTTAACCACAAGTTGTTCAACCGACTGTTACTTTTCTCTCAAATAAGACTTACCTGTAAAATTGGTGGGGCCTGGGCAAGAATACAAATGGAGGCCCCATCCTGCAGCCCAACCCCAGTTCTGCTCCAGACTCTACCCAACAAGTCAAAGGTCCTCAGCTTACATGTCACCCCAACCCACACAGCGGAGCTCCACCTGCACTCTCCCTACCTCCATTCCTAAAATATCACCTCCCCAATCAAGATCAAACCAGTCAATTTTAAGGGAAGTCAGCCCTGAATATTCATTGGAAGGACTGATGCTGAAGCTGAAACTCCAGTATTTTGGTCATCTGATAAGAACAGCCAACTCATTGGAAATTTTTCTGATGCTGGGAAAGATTGAGTGCAGAAGGAGAACAGGGCGCTGAAGAATGAGACAGCTGGATGGCATAAGTGATGCAATGGACATGAACTTGGGCAAACTTTGGGAGATGGTAAGGGACAGGAAAACCTGCTGTGCTGCAGTCCATGGGGTCACAAAGAGTCAGGTATGACTGGGCAATTGAACAACAACAAAAACGAAGACCTCAGGACTTATGTAACTGGAGTGCTGAAAAAGAGGATGCACCTGAGGGAAATTCATGCCCTGGAAGCAAGTTTGAGGCTCCATGGAGCAGGAGATTCCAGGGCTCCAAGTATCTGGGTCATGGTTATAGGGGATAAAGGGGATATGATTGGGGTTCACCGCAGGCTTGGGGAGGATACATATTCTCACGGTCCATCAGACTGCTTGTCCCAGATCTAAGGGCTAAGATGACACTGGAATGGACATAGGCGTCCAAGAGATGATTGACTTGGGGACAGAATTTCTGTTTCATTTAGTGGAATATGTCTATATGGATTGCCGTCACCTCCAGGTATAGTTTATTGGTACTGGCAATTCTGGTATAGAAATTATGTTTAGAAGCCCTTTCTATACTGACTCACTTATTGAGGTGACCCAAAGAAGAGGGCCAAGGGATCACATCACAAAATGATGCTCTTGTACCTGGAGCTGGAATATATGGGAAGTAGGGAGAAACAAGATTTGAGGAATACAGATAGAAACTAGTAGAAAAGAAACAAAGTTTAAATGACATAGCCAGAACAATATATTTGCAGAAAAGTCTTCTAAATATTATGCTATATATGTGAAAGAATCTTAATAAAGGTTTTCCTAAATTTGACCTCAAAAAGACCCTTAAAAAGTATATATATCTTCATCAATAATGAGTTAGAAAGCCAGGATAATTTTTATATTATCAATAATTAAGTCAATCAACTGTTCTCTATACAAACTACTTGAAAATCATTGCCACACAAGGAGGTGATCAGAGAGCATGGAGCCAAAGGCATAGAGGGAAAATCATGGTAAAGATGTTATTTCTCTGAGATTTATGATGCTTCCAGTATTTATCTGCTCTTAAGATGTATTTGGGCTTGATTTTTCGCTCAGATTATGAAGAATATGCCTGCAATGCAGGAGACCAGAGTTTGATCCCAGGGTCAGGAAGATCCCCAGAGAAGGAAACGGCAACCTACTCCAGTATTCTTGCCTGGAGAATCCCCATGGACAAAGGAGCCTGGCGAGCTACAGTCCATGAGGTCACAAAGAGTCAGACATGACTGAGTGACCAAGCACAAGCACAAGATGTATTTACCAAACTTACATATCCATATCTTTTGTATCCATAAGTTTACATTATTTTTCATAAAAAGGGCTTCCAATATTATNAGTCCATGAGGTCACAAAGAGTCAGACATGACTGAGTGACCAAGCACAAGCACAAGATGTATTTACCAAACTTACATATCCATATCTTTTGTATCCATAAGTTTACATTATTTTTCATAAAAAGGGCTTCCAATATTATATAAACTTCAGGCCCCACAAAACTTGGGTCCATCCTGGCAAAGAATAAGGAATTATATCAGTCTGAAGACGAATATTCAAAGCAGAAGATGTACTCTCAGACTAGTTAAGGCCCTTCTCAAGACTCCAAACTCCTCTGGAAGAAGTGCCACTGTTCTAGATGCCACCTGCAGAAAGAGGATCCCACCAGGCATGAGAAGCTCATCTTGACCATTTTCATAGGAAGAAGGCTTCACATCCTGTTCCTTGCACACTCTTTACCAATTCTTTTGAAAACTCTGGCGGCAGGCCTGTCTACTCACCAGATTCTAATAACATGCAAATCAACACTCATGCAGCCCAAATCCAAACATAAATTGCTCTATTTTTATTCCCAAATTTGATGAATCTGAGCTGTGTTTTCAGAAGTAATTGTCAGTATGTTCAGACTTTAGGTCAGTCTGAGGACCACACATGTATTCTCCTTCCTTCCAAAGAATTCCATTTAAATGATGAAAGGGATACTGTTTCCAGAATGAGACTTTTAAAAATATTTTTGAAATGTTTTCTACATCCTAATTTTGACCCCACCTTCAACACAGAAGTATAATGAACAAGAAAGAGATTTGACTTGGGTCTAGATATTAGCTTAAAACAGAAAGCAGATACTTTCAAAGTCAGTTGCTGCCTGCAAACTATCAGGTAGATTACATACTGTGGCAATCCTCATCTTTATTGCATGTTAATGTGACAAGATTTGGAGAAGGCAATGGCACCCCACTCCAGTACTCTTGCCTGGAAAATCCCATGGACAGAGGAGCCTGGGAGGCTACAGTCCACGGGGTCACTGAGGGTCGGACACGACTGAGCGACTTCGCTTTCACTTTTCACTTTCATTCATTGGAGAAGGAAATGGCAACCCACTCCAGTGTTCTTGCCTGGAGAATCCCAGGGTCGGGGGAGCCTGGTGGGCTCCCGTCTATGGGGTCGCACAGAGTCGGACACAACTGAAGCGACTTAGCAGCAGCAGCATCTAAAAAATGCTGGTGCACTTCGCCTATTTCATAGGTAAATGGGTAAGTCCCCCTGTCACATATGTGAACCACCAGAAGAAATAAATCCAGAGAAGTAAGGAGAGTAGAAAATTTTTCTTTACAGACTCACAGTACTTTAAAGGGTAAACGAAACAGATCTGAAACCACTACCACTCCCTCAAGCTTTTTTTAATACCAAATCAGACAAGACGTGTAGCCATTATTAAATATGTGTGGAGCTGCTGGTTAGAAGCCAGAGCAGTGTATATTCTGCCCTACTTTTCTCAGAGTCTGCTATTGGAGCTATCACCGTAACTGACAAGAGCCCTGTTCTCTCTTGCCAGGAGGCAAAACCAATCTGGGGAGCAACGCTCAGTGACTGCACATTCTTCCCTTGGAGCTATGACAAGAGCTGATNTTTGCTTTCCTCATCACACTAAGCTGATATCTGAAACCAGGTGTGTGTTTTCCCATCATAATGTGCTTATGTCCTAGATTTCAATTTTCAAGTGTCCAGGAGAAAGCTTTTGATAGAAGCAACCAACTAGGCAGGGTATTACAATATTATGTATTGGGACTCAGGTGCTCTGAGCATCTTTGAAGACCAGGCTGAGAGTGGGTAGAGACAGGAATAATTTTGTATTTGGTGACACAGAGATGGAAACAGTTTTTATATGTGTATATACTTATTAGAAGCATAGCGTATGTGTAATTTCTGTGTATTTTAGGAATTTGTTACTCTACATGTGCCCTATTTGGAATTTATGGTAAGAATATGGCAAAAGAGAAAAATATATTAACATTTGGTGTTTCATTGTATTCATAAAAGGCTGTTGTCACATCCCTTGACTTTTTACAAGGAAAGAAAACGTCCCTAGTGATGGAGCAGTAGGGTCTCTGGATCATTCTTTAGAATTTGAGAAGCACTGAGCTCATCTCTGTTCTGTAGCTCAGATATGCACAAAGGTCCTTTTCTAGGTGACATAGCATGTTGTATTCCAAAGTACACTTTCTTTTAATTTACAACTTAATTTTCAACCTAATTCAGAAGATTGATACTATAATGCTATTTGCAGAAGTATTGAAATGTCAGTAAGTTTTATTGTAGTAATAAAGAGTATTCCATATATCACAGACTCTATAGGGATCCTTGCTTTTTGCATAGATCTTCATAGCAACAACCAGTGGCTAAATGCTGGCAATCATTAATTTTTAAAGAAGACATGGTTATGATGAGTTGAGGAATTAAGGCTGGTAGTGAAGAATGAACTTTAATTTTTTGTCACCTTTTTTTTTTTTGGTTGCATGCTAAGGTGAGGCGACAGCAAGATGATAAAAAATGGCCCAAATCCCAGGTTCCTAATACTTAAAATGCTGTCTGCTCATAAAAAGATTTCAGTTAGGGAGAGGCCATCTTTGAGCTCCCGGTAACAAATGGGTATCAGTGGCCCATGAAATAATCAATGCCACTAATCCATCCTAGGACCTGCCAATATGTTAATGGCCCTGGTGCATCGTTATTGCTACAAGACCATAAATCATTCCGGGACCAGAATGCATCGCTGTCGAGGCCTCAAACCCCTTGCCTAGAATAAAATGCTGCCTCCTAACAATTAATGTCCAAACATTTTGCAGCTTTGTGCCTTGATTGTTTTCAGATGCTAAAAAAGTAAGTAGGACAGATTGTAAATCAATAAAACTATAAGACAAAGTGTTTTAATAATAGGAAGGTTCAGAGTAAATCATAGTTCTGTGTTTATTATTGCTTTTGGGGTTATAAATAAAGTTACTTTCTACTACTCAGCAAGGCTACTGAATTAACATGGGTGACCAAGGCCAGGGCTAACCTCTCTGAATGGGATCCTCTTCTCTTATATCACCCCGAGAAGCCAAATCAAGCCAGCTGGAACCACAAATCCCACTTTGTATTGGAGGGCAGTGTTGAGCATACAGTGGATCTGTTTTAGAGACAGTCCCTCTTGGAAACGGCAAAAGTAGCTCAGTATAAAATGGTTTCTTTGGCAGCATCAGATTTCAAATATCCAGCATGGTGAGCTTTCAGTGTGTGGTTATTTATTAGCCATTGTTAATATGGGTGATGGAATAATTTTTACACTGGTACCCAAGTTAGCTTGGAGTCCCTAGGGGCTTTCACTCATGCTTCTTTCCATTAAATTATCTAACCTAGGAGGTTGACTTTGGCCATAGAAACACACTGTTGCCAACCACAGGCAAACCTGCGAAGATCTTACTTAGGAAACAGAGTTGCATCCAATTGATCTGCTTCCCCTTGGTCAGTGTCAATTTAGTTTCCTATTGAAGGTGTGGAGAAGCACACAGGATAGAAAGTCATTAACTCCACCTTGTAGACACAGAGTTTATTTGCTCCCATTATGGTGTTCCTTGTTCTGCAGCTGTACTTGCGACATGATGAAAGGTAGATAGCCATCCTGGAAAGGTGGGCTTGTCACTTGCTTGGGAGTCACAAATCAAAGGACAGCGGCTTGCAGTGTTAACCATGAACTGGCTGGTGAGCTGGATTCTGACTGTAAATGGAATTGAGACATTGAACCTGGCTGAGCCTATTTCCGGTGTCAGGTTGAATGTGGTAAGGCACCAAGAAGATAAACAACCAAATGGAGATAGTAGAGTGTGGGGTTTGGGGATACCTCTAGCATTCAGTTACAGCTGTGATGTTGAAAAGACACCATGTCCCCACCCAAGTGCCCTGAAGTGTCATGCTCCCAAACACGTGTTCAGCCGCTACCATGCGGCGGACACCCCTCTCTGGCACTCGTATGTCCCTTGCGCCCTGTTCTGTTGGGTGTTTGTAGTTTATTTTGGTGCTCAGGAAACAGCACAGGAAAAGGCCAGAAAAACAATGGCTCCGTATAGACAGAAAGACAATTAAAACTGATAAGACTCTTAACAGAAGTGGCAAGAGCAGGCAGGATGGAAGTAATTTATTCAACGAATTGTCCAAATACATAAAATTGCACTGAAGTATGGTATAGCGGTGGGACAGTGGAAAATTTGATAGTCGTTTCCGTTGTATGAATTACTCAGACAGGATGCCTTTGTGAAGTATGGGGGTTTGTTTAATGTTCTGACAACAATTTAGATCCTGTTATGCTTATTGCAGTGTAATGCCATAGTAAAAATTGAACATGACACACCAGCAATTTATTATTTGTGTGTTTTTTAACCTTGAGTATCGGATTGTTTGTCCAAGCATATCCTTTGATTTGCCATGAAATTTATTGTTGATAAAAACAATCAGATTTCCATTAGAAGCAAAAAATATTATTTTTTTTTTGCATGAACCATGGATTTAGGGAAAAAATTCAAACTAGGCTATAGGACTTATGACAGGTAGACTCATGACATTATATGGTAATTCAGCATGAAAGAATAATTGTGACACTCTACCTCGTTGTGGAGTATAATCGTGCTGTGAGGTTCAATTCACTGAAAGGCCAAATTATCTTCAACTACATTAGTCTGACAACCTATAATGCTTTGCAGAAGCAATTTGTAGATGTTTCACAGAGTGCCAGCAAACAGGGCTCCCCATTATGCCACCCATTAACAAATTTGTGTAGGGGAAAAAGTAACTTTTCCATTTTCCTGACTGTTTTCAAGCTTTGCAACATAATAAATAGCTAATAGTAGTATTTGCATTGCCATTTACTCTCTTAGTTTTAAAATTTATCTAAGACATGGGAGGAGAGATTTATATCTGCAGCTCTGCAGCCTGAGAAATACTGATAGTTTCTTTGCCTTAAACAATAGCATGGTGCAGTGGAGAGAGCGTGGCCTTTGGAGGTGAGTGGTCTGGATTGTTGTCAAAATTCACCATCCACCTCCCAGCCTCCCCCACCGCCCCCACGAGACTTTTGTCTTGCCAGGTTTTATAACCTTATTCACTTTGGACCTCAGTTGCCCCGTCTCTAAGTTGGGGATTATGTTCCTCTCACCTAAGAATCTCTGTCTGGGGGTTAAGAGGTTCTTAGTATTGTCACTAGCCACTGGGAAGTCTATCTGGAGTAGCTGTGGAGTAGGGGACTGTCGCCCCTTTTGTACTGCTGGTTTTAGGGAACGGAACCACAGAATGGATGAGTATGAGGCACTCTCAGCCCTGTGACTCAGCTAAAATTTGCTCCTGTGTTTTGCTTGACTGCATCCATCTGTAAAGGCCCATTTCCGAGCAGAACCCAAGGCCATGTCAAAATAGACTGTTTGACTTTTATATTCTCAAATACAGAATAAGTAGTTTTCTTAAAAAAAAAAAATTGAAAAAGCTACCCATGTGCTACAGAAACTTAGGGACACAGCATACAGCATATTTGATGAACGTAAAAAAAAAAAACAACAACAAACTTTCTTCATAAATCATGTTGGATGAGTACTAAAAAAAGTTGGTTTTGTTTGCAGGTGTTACTACATGTGGAGATGTACAGAGCTGTGTGGCTCAGTGTCCTAAATATTTAATAGCGTTTTTCCATTATCACCTGGATTTTGGGAACTGGAAGAAGCCAGATGTATTTTTCCTAATGGCCAGTGTCACTTGTATGTTTGTTCTTTTTAGTTCCTGTGATTTGCTGCTTATTTCCTGAGCTGGGCACTCCTAAATAGAAATGGGACTTACGGGAGTGATTGGTTTGTAGAGAAAGGCTAAGACAGCAGGAAGGGCCCAGGGGGGCCCCGCCTTGTCTTTGTCCCCTCCATCACAAGGGTTTCCATAAAACAGTCTTGCACCATGGGAGTGAATGGGCATGAGGATAAATCACTCACTCTCTTCAGTAATTGACTTATAATTTATGATTTTAAGAATCATCAAACTTTCTCCACCATTTTTGAGAAGGGGTTGTATGAATCCCTCTGTGTCACACAGTGGCATTAGTTTCCTCATCAGAGACTGGCCCTTATGACAGGCCATTAGGCCTCATACCTGCTGCTTTCAGAGGAGGTGATGGCTTTTCCTAAGGGTCAGTTTGAATTCAGCCCTTCCTGTTAGAATCTAAGAGATAAACAATCTTTTTGGTTTTTCAACCTGATCTTGGCTTAAAGCTCAACATTCAGAAAATGAAGATCATGGCATCCGGTCCCATCACTTCATGGGAAATAGATGGGGAAACAGTGGAAACAGTGTCAGACTTTATTTTTTGGGCTCCAGAATCACTGCAGATGGTGACTGCAGCCATGAAATTAAAAGACGCTTACTCCTTGGCAGAAAAGTTATGACCAACCTGGATAGTATATTCAAAAGCAGAGACATTACTTTGCCGACTAAGGTCCGCCTAGTCAAGGCTATGGTTTTTCCTGTGGTCATGTATGGATGTGAAAGTTGGACTGTGAAGAAAGCTGAGTGCCGAAGAATCGATGCTTTTGAACTGTGGTGTTGGAGAAGACTCTTGAGAGTCCCTTGGACTGCAAGGAGATCCAACCAGTCCATTCTGAAGGAGATCAACCCTGGGATTTCTTTGGAAGGAATGA